>CANSNZ010000995.1:0-225721 GCA_947646795.1 Beta lomatogona | reverse complement strand
AAAAGTAACTAGACTCGAATATGACACTATTATCGAAGACAACCCGATGCAGAATCTCGATCAAAATTGATACAAGCTATAAGGGCACATGAAACTAGGAAGTTGTGGTGTTCCGAACTACTAGTTCGCATAAGGGGCTCGAAATTAAGCACATAGTGCAACTGCATGGGCCATGTATCTGCAACTATAATCAAAAAATGCACAAGTTCTTCCATAATCCTCGAGAGCCTCGCTCAATGGAAGTAACTTTGGAAATTACCGAATGAAAGGTCAACAATTAAGAATAAAGTTGTAGTATATTTTATATTTAGGGACAAGTTGTACAAAAAAGAAAAATTCACACCTGTAGATTAGTTGTCTGATCTGTAGAGCTGATATTCAATTTTCGCAAACTGTCATCAACCCAGAATTTACCGAACGATTCAACGCCGCAATTACAGGCTGATTGACTGACGACATGTATGACATTGACCCAGTTATCAAACTTCGTACACAACACTGTGGAATTGCAGGCACTTGATGCATAATTGAATAAATCGACCTCGACCCGATTCTAATGGTTGCTCGAATATGACATGACCCAAATGACCCGTTTGTCACCTCTAAAATATAAGTCACTCATTTTTGTGTCATATTCTCGACAATAAGACAACCACATTGATGATAAGGAATACTTTGATATAATGTCAATTTTGACAAAATGAGGTTGAGGTGGTGGGTAGATGAAACGTGTTGCTTCCCTCATATCCACCTTCTAAATTGGATCAATGATCATGGGGCCTATTTGAGGTTCCCACCCTCCCAAGGGCGGTTCTTGGGCGGTTGCGTATTTCTTGTGACAACACAGAGCCCCAAGAAGAAATGGGGCCTCAACGGTTTATTTACCAAGTAGACATCTAGTTAAATATTGTGGATCGAGGAGAGTAAAAGCAATGATGGCTCGAGATGCAAAAGCTGACGGATCTAGAGTTCGAATCCACTTCTCTCTTCAGGTTTTGCAACCCATTAGTCTGCCCTATATTTTTTGGGAAAAGTTCCTACTCCCAAAGTTCCAAGGAGTAATTATAATTTAAAAATTATTTATAAGAATACTTATTTCAAGGATTCAAAATGATACTACAGTGTTCATTGATACAGGAACATTAATAAATACCCATTAAGGATCTACAACTATAAATTTATAATACCATTTTTTTTTTTCAATTTTAATATTATTTATTATTGTTTGAATCTGCTTTATTTTTAAAAGGCAATAATACTGCAATTCAAAATCTTTGTCTCTTTGATATCCCTCTTCCATTTTTATTTTTTGTTTTTAAATTAAACACTATTATAGTTTGACCTTCACAATTTTGTTCAGAATTTTATTACTTTTGAACAATAAATCAAGCCCAAATAATTGGCAGTACTTGGCAGGCCCCCAGTACCACATACTACGAGCCAGAAATTGTCACCCTCAAGTGAGTCAGCTTTTATCTTCACAGACAAAAAAAATTAATAAATGGTCGACAAAATTACAAAATGCTTGTCTCCACTAAGTACTTGTGGAATGTATTTAATTCCTCTCAACTTATGCGATCTCCAAAATATACTATAAGCACTAGCTCGTGAATTACATCTCTTCCTAGAGCATTATATGCAAGAGTCAACTAAAGTTGCAACTTTGCAAGATGGTCACCTTGAAAAGACCATATACACCGTGTTAAAGATCGAAAACCGAAATTCTAGATGCCAATTTCCTTTCCATAATTAGAGATTTTCCAAGCTTGTAAACACATAACTACAAAAATAAACACACATACACACACTAACATTTGCAAACATGAAACATTCCTCTGTTCGACAAAAGGTCTGTCTAGGAGACCTTGAGACCGTTGACCCAAACTGTCCAAAAATCCAAGAGGTTTCTGATTGGGCTGTCAATGGGTACAACAAGCAACAAGTAAGCATGTAATATTTAATTTATTTTATGGATACAAATAATCTAGTCCTCTCAAAAAATGTTTGCAAGATGATATGCCAAATCATGTGAGAATAAACACTATTTATCTATAGGCAAAATTGGCCTCAACACCTAGCGCCTATGGCAGAGTGCGCCAAACAGCCCAGGCCGAGGCTTATAGCCAAAACACGAAAAGCTACGAGTAGGGTGGAGTGCGTCCCATAAATGAGTTGTCCCTAGGAAAATGCGCTGGGCTCAGAGAGAATCTTTATTTTTAATATTATTTTGCTTTTAACGCCCCTGTTCCTATTTTCTTCTTTTTTTTTCTCTCTAATTTTTAATTAGACCCCGAGAAAAAAGGCTACGTGTCATGCTTCTACCCTGCTCACACTCATCCAAACCCTCTTGTCTCCTCTTTCTCCTTATCTTCATCTTCTTCATCTTACTTCATTTTCTTCTCTCATTTCAAAAATCATGGGTGCGACTCTTTTTCCGGATCTCATAACGGAGATTATCATTCACGTATGTGCCGTAATTGGAATCGTTTTCTCTACTCTTTCAATAGTACATCATTTCTCGGTCAAACTTTCCCCGATTCTACCACGTAATAAAAACAACAAAATTAGATTTTTCAGATAGTTTGATTGAAGAAGAAGAAGGTCTTAATGACCAAAGTGTTGTTGCTAAATGTGCTGAAATTCTAATGTTATTTCAAAGTGATTTCTTTTATTTTCTAGGTTTTTGATATATTTTTCTTGGTTTTTGATATAATTTTGTGGGTTTTGGTTAAATTTGTTGTGGATTTTGCTTAATAACAATCTGGGTTTTTCAACACTCTAAAAATTTCATCAAACAAAGAGCGGAAGCGCGAACCCCAAAACAAGATGAAAGCGCGAAAATCACTGCAACTACTTAATTTGTGGTTCAAAACGGCAACTATTATCGTCGTTTTTGTTTTTCTTATGGTTCTTACTCACACACACCATCTTCATCTCTCCATATCCTCCTCAAAACAAAACCCGAATCTCGACGGAAAAAATTTTAGTTTATTCTTCAAGATTTGTGTTGTTGCATTACACTGATTTTTCTTTTGGAAGATTACATAGTGCGAAGGAAAAAAACAAAAAAAAAGAATTAGAAAAAGGGGGTTAAAATATGAAAAGAAAAAAAGTTACGGGAAGAAAGATGGTGTTTGCAGTTGGGGAAGAATGAGGAAGGAGAAAGGGGTCAGTGGGTCACTTTGCCTTTTTTATTTTTTAAGTTAAAAAAGATAGGGTTAAAAAAAGAAAATGAAAAAGAGGAAAATGGAAAACAATAATAAAATATTAAGATTCTCCCTTTTCGGCGAGAATTCCGATCTCCGACATCATTAATCACTAGAGGAAAAAAGCACAAGGGCTGCGGTCAAAAGGGCCCAAGGGCGTTTTTTGACCGCAGCCATTAGACTTAGCAACCCTTAGTATTTAGGAAAGGTTGCGGTTTTAACATGACCCTTTAATATATTAAGAGCTGCAGTGGGGCAAAAACCGCAGCCCTTGGTGGGTTAAGGGTTGCAGTTAAGGGCAAAAACCGCAACCCTTGGTGGGTTAAGGGCTGCGATTTTTTGCCCATAACCGCAGCCCTTAACCCACCAAGGGTCACCGCGTTTGCCCGACCGCATCCCTTGTGACCCAAAAAATAAAAAAATAAAAAATTTTTTTTCTTTTTTTTAGTCCTAAATGATCCAAAATCGGTTACATATATATAAAAGTATCACTTCTCATTGCAATTCATGTTATTTATACACATAAAGAAAATATTGACTAAGTTACATTTTAGTATCAAAACTAGTGTAACAAAAGATAGAGAGTTCCTTCACTTGTAACCTGTAATCTTCAAATGATACCACCCATTTGTGTGCTTTGATGGCAATGTAGATGAGGAATGCATTTTGGATTTAGCCATGGTGAAGGTGAACCGGAACTAAGATCGAAGGGTGATGCAGGACACACCTCAGAGACATACCTCCGGACACACCTCCCGCCTCCGATGATACCAAGGCATTTGAGCCCTCTCATTGTTCTTCTAAGATCTTACACAGGTAACGTTCGTGCAAAGATTAGCAGCCATTATGGAAAAGATGCAGAGTACAAGCTACAAGCGGCAGATAGCAAAATATTACTCCCTCCATCTCCTATTGTTTTCACAACGAGGTTAGGCAAACCAAAATAGATTACCAATGTTATTTTGATTTTGACAAAACTAGGGCCTTGTATTATTTTTAGGAAGAGAGAACAATAAAGCATCCATTGATATTTGTGCCTTCTTACATTTTTCAAATCGGATGAAACGGATTTTTTTAAAAACAAAAAGAGTGAAATGGGGGTGTGCAGCAGGAGATGTGTGGGGGGAGTGCGAAGCAGGGTCAGGGATGCCCCGGCACGGGTGGAGTGCGCGGGGGGGCAGCAATGGGAGGGTTGGGGGTGTGCAGGGGGTGTGTGTGTTTGGGGGGAGTGCAGCAGGGGGAGGGTCAGCAGGGGGAGGGCAGTAGGGAGGCTAGGAAGGGCGGGGGGAGGCGAGCAGGGCGCAAAGAACGTGGGGGAGGTCTGAGGGTGTGCAGGGGGGTGTGTGGGGGGTGCAGCAGGGGGGGCAAGGGTCGGGGAGGCTAGGAAGGGTGGGGAGGAGTGCAACAGGGGCGCAAGCAATGGGGAGTGTTGGGGGTGTGCGGGGGGTGTGTATGTGGGGGTGCAACAGGGGAGGAGGGGCGGCGAGAGGCGGAGAGGCTAGGAAGGGTGGGGGGTGCGGCAGGGGCGCATCAACTGGGGGAAGGGTTGGGGGTGTGCCGGGTGTGTGTGTGGGGGAGGCAGCTGGGGGAGGGTCGGGCAGGGGTGCGTAGCGAGGGGCGGGGAGGCAGGAGGGTGCGTAGCGGGGGCAGCAAGGGTGTGTAGCCGGGGGCCACGGGGGAGCATGGGGTGTGTAGCGGGGCAACAGGGGTGTGTAGCGGGGGGGCAGCAGGAGGTGCCGGGGGGTGGGCTTCTGGGCGCGGTTTGGGGGGGTTAGGGGTGTAGCGAGGGGTCTTCGGGGGGTCAGGGGGTGTAGGGAGGGCAGGGGGCGTCTTGGAGTGGGGAGCTGTTAAGGCGGTTAGGGAGTCTTGGGCAGTTGGGGCCGGGGGTGTAAAGCAAGGGGGGCAGGGGGCGGGGCGGGTAGGGGCATCCAGGGGGTTGTTGGGCTCAGGGTCGGGGTGTAGCACGGGTTATGAACATTCAACCTATAAAGTAATAGGCAAAAGAAGAAAAAATAATGATGACTAGTGTATACATCGATGTTTAGTTTGATGCTAACGAACCTTAATTTTTCATAACAAAATAATTCACCGTAAAAAAGCAAACAGATTATATACAAAGAGGTAAAAACACAACAATACATATTAGGCTAAGAAATCCCACAAAATCAATTAAAGCCCTAAAAACAACAATTCCATATATTTAGCCATAGATCAATCAATTATAGCCCTAAAAACAACCACTTAATACATATTAGGCTGAGAAATCCCACAAAATCAATAACTAACTAGATTCACCAATTCAATCAAACCAGCACCATGATCCCAAAGGGGCTACAATGCCCATACTAATTCCTCGAACAATCATCTTCAACTAAGGGGGGATAAATAAGGTTCATCCTCGAACAATCAACTTCGGGGTAAAAGGATTCTAATTTCTAAAACATAACTCGAAAAAAAGTGCACAAAAAAAGAGTTAGAATAAGACATACCTTTTCTCATACTCCAGAGATACATTACAAGTCAATATGTAACAATTGTCTCCTCTTCGCTTCATATACAGTGGTCCCTCCACGAATACATAAATCAATATATCGATTTCCAACTCAAGTATATGGAGTACCATATTCCAGATAAAATTTGAAGTTTTCTTTATATTTTAGTTAACGTATAAATTGATAAACACAAAATCAAAAAATCTAACATTGTTCGAGAAGGATACAATGAAACCGCCATAAGAAGATAAACCACTTTAAGCCTAACATTTAAAGATTGTTTGTATTCTTTTTGTCACAAAAAGGGAGGAAGAGAGCGGAAAAGAAAGAAAGTGACTTCGCAAAGTTCGGTTTAACCGAAGGAAGGGATGGATTAAAATTTATGAAGAGTAACACATGCTTAAGACGTAGTAGAAAGCTTCATTACTATGGACATTGGTATTACCAAATCACATTTTGTTACAAAATTATTCTAAAAAATTACAATTGTGAAACATGCTATAAGGATATGAACATTCATGGAAACAAATTGATCAAATAGTACCACCCAACATATTTGGACTACTCACTACTTATATCGGTACATGACACACATAGCAAAAACAACCAAGATCGTCCTACAATACTTCAAATATTATAAGCATAATGCAAAGAACATGATCCACAATAGACAAACATAATGTACTATAAGGCAACATAATTCTAGTACTACTAAGAATTTAGCTCACCTCATTCGACCAACTAAGTAAAGATTGCTTAACTTTTCCCATAACCATAGTCTTTCCAAATCCCAGGGCATCCACACACATACAAGCTCCCCTGGTTTCCGTCTTTCGACATTCGTCTTGCAAAACTCTAGAACCTTATTTGATTCTTCTTCCCTACAAACCATAAAAGGGAAACAATTGACATACCAACAAATATCAATAAGTGAAAATATAGTCCAAAACAAAAGAAAATTAATTAAGAATACGATCTAACCATGAATGATGAATTGCATACCTGCTGAAATTGCACCAAACAACAGTTCCCTTTGGATATACCCCGGTATTGAGGACTATCCCGGTGTTGTATTGTTTATTAGATTTATAAAACTCGAAAAAGTGCCAACTTTATGCAGCTTTAACTCCATCTTCCTCATGTTGTTACCTTGTTCATAAATCACCCCAATATTCACAGCCACTGTTTTATTCTCTAGTGTCTTCTGACCTGCTACCTTAGTTATCACAGAACAACATAATGCACAGAACAAGAAGATGAGCCACATTGGCAATCCTCTCAACATTGAAGCTTTCATTTGACTCAACTAGAGTTATGCTATCACAATAGCTGAATAATATTAGCACAATTACCAAATTTGAAGAAGTAAGACCTCAATTAAAGAAGCTAAGAAAGGCCCCTATTAATTTGGATGATTGTTCTTTATTGGGTGGACCTCTTTGGAAGAGAAGACAAGTAAAATTTAAGCTAATTGTCAATGGCAATGACTTTTGTATTAAATGTGTTTACTCGTTTACATTTAAGCTTGAAAAGTTGAAATCTTTGATTCTTCTTACATGGGACCAAAACCAACGCAACTGTTGGATAGTCTTCTGTTTGAAAGTAAGAACTAAAATTATGCAACTCGGAATTACGAATATATACATTGACTAATAGCAAAATGCAATCAATATTAAACACATTGACTAATTATAGCACATTGACTAATTGTTTCCCTTTTGTTTTGGAGAGAAGGTAATGGAATTGCACAAGCAAAAGAGCAAAGAGTCGCACATATAGACCCTTTATCCCTAGATTATAGCGCACATACAGGGCTGTAAAACAAAATTGAACATAATCGAAGCGTAAAATGTCAAGCAATCTACAAAACGAACGAAGAGAGACACTCGAGCGATTTTGCGAAACTACAACAATTTTAAACCCTAGATCCACGAAAATCATTGAAAAAACAAGCAAAATCAGTAAAAAACTCAAAATCAAAAGAGAGGAGAGAGAAAATACCTCAGCGGCGTGTTCGCGCGACAAAAACGAAAGGAGGAGGAGAGTGCGGAGTGAGAGAAATGGACGGCACTGAGCAAGAGATAAGAGTGAGGGAAGGCGGAAAACGAAAACGAAAACGTAGCACCTGTGGTTGGAGAACAAAGAAGGACAAGGCGGAGACCACAAATGAGGTCGGGGAGAGAGGGACAAGGGTGTGAGAGAGAGAGAGAGAGAGAGAGAGGGGTGGGGTGTGTGAAGTGAGAGAGGGAGAAAGGGATCCATGAGCAAGTGTGGTGCGAGTGCGGGAATTGCCAAGTGACTAAGTGAGGGAAGCTTTAATTGGGGGGAAATGCAAAAAGTTGAAGGGCTGCGGTTGTTCAATAACCGCACCTTAGAATGAAGGGCGGTTTTTGAGATAACCGCAGCCCTTTGTAATTAAGGGCCGCGTTTTTCGATAACCGCAGCCCTTTGTAATGAAGGGTCGTTTTCAGATAACCGCAGCCCTTGCACCGCAGCCTTTGGTCTTTTTCCTCTAGTGAATGGTATAGACCGCACCCATGTCCATACTTGGGGGTGTTTTGGCTATAAGTCGTAGTCAGGGGTGTTGGGTGCACCCGCGCTATTGTTCGCAGTGTTGAGGCCAATTTTGCCTTATCTATATTTGTTAATGTTTAAAGGTTCATTTACTCCTTTCAAGAAAAACGTTATTAAATATACGGAGTGATTTTTTCTCAAGAAATTAATAAGTCATATATATATATTAGCCATAGTATCTTACTTGGACCATATCTATACTAATATATTACAAGGCATTCATAATAAAGTATATGTTGCCACGTGGAACCCCCTCACTAGGAACATGCAATATCATATGCTTAACAAGAAATATGTACTACAAAACTTTGTGTAGTAAGATTCGAACATGCCACCAATAAGTTGTATAGTAGACATCTTACCATCTCAACCAACTATTAGCTATGCTCTTTATTCCACATAAATATATATAACTTGGAATATAAATATATATAATAAACAAACTAATTTGAAATAAATAAAAGCTCAAAACATAGAAGTATTATTTAAAGTAAAAAGTCCGGGGCATCGCCCGAGCTACACACTAGTTAATCCGTTAAAAGATACATTAATCTTTAATCTTAAAGTTAGTGAGAGAGAAGAGATGTTTTAATCTAGCTATTTTTATTGATTATACTCCCTCCATCGCAAAATATAGTTCGCGTTTTATTTTTCAGGGTCAAACCTTAAAACCTTTAACCAAATATTCTCATTAATATATATAAAAAAAACATAATCAATCATGTGGGATCTTGTTAGATTCGTCTCAATGTGTAGTTGAATAATTTCAGCTTTCTATAATTTTTATTAATACGTAACTAAAGATATTGATGACCAAAGACACGTGTTGGAAACTCGTGCAAAAAGAAACGTGAACTATATTTTGGGACGGATGGAAGTAGACTAGTAGTTGTATTAAATTAGTACCTAATTCTTGTATAATTTGTAGGGAACATGTCTGAAGTTTGAAAGGGCTGTAAAAGCTGAACAGCAAGTGGTTTCTGGTATGATGTACTATATTGAACTGGAGGCAGTTAACGGGTGCTTGATAGGCAAGTACTTTGCAAAAGTATTTGACCAGGCCTGGACCTGCACCAGGAAACTCGAGGAGTTCAAGCCTCTGTTCCAAGAGAATGCATGTTTCTGCCGTTGCCAACTAATCTCCATGATGGCACACAAATCTCTGCAGAATGTGTTATGACTTACTTCTAAAGTTTTTCTGTCACATAATCTTACTTGTGTACTACTATTATATCACTAGCTAAATAAAAGGATTTCATGCGTCCTATTATGCATAATACGTGCATGTTTTAAATCTATGCATTATATTTGCACTATTCAAGAAAATTGCGACTCTTATTCCCTGAATTTTTACGTACATTCTGGGGAAATATAGAAAAAAAAATCATTTGGTAGAAGCTCCTCTAATTAGCCCCATAGGGAAGTGGCCTTCAATTTTTGTCAACCAAACTTGTTTATATAAACATGTTGTATATATTTAAGGCAATTATATATATAAACCCTTAAATTAACGATATGTTCTCTTCGGCTTAAAGAAATAGGTCCACATGAATTTTAATAATTTAAATAAGCTAAGATAATTAAGTCACAATACTATGAAAACCTTATAAAATAAATTCCAATAAGTATAAATAAGTTTCAATGAGTTCAAGTTCCAATAACAACAAATCGTGTAATTGGAAGAATGTACTCCCTCGCTCCCGATTAATTAATTGTCCTATTAGATTTGGGCATGCATAATTAAGTACAATGGTATGAAAGAGTGTTATTGAATTATAGGCCCACATCACATGAAGAAAATGTAAGCAGATATTATTAATGGAAGGATAGATCCAAATCACATAGTCGAGTGAGATCAATGGAGTAAATTTCTTACTTATAAGGAAAATTTGTCATAAACAACCTTTCAAATACAAGCACTTATGCGTTAAACAACCTTTTTAAAAGAAACCGACAACGAGACCTTAGAATTTTTTTTTTTTGCAAGGAACAACCTTGACTCATGTTCCAACATCGACCAAAGATTTTCTAAAGTTACTCATTAAAGCCCAAACACGTGTGAAAGACGCGACAAACATCTCTTATGTTTAATCCCCATTTCCCTCCATGTATCTTTATGTCATTGTTTCAAATGACCACTTTTGATCAGTATAAACACGTGAAACTTACATATATAATTGTTGTACTAGCTCCTAGTTATTGCTCACCTTATCAAAGATAATCTTTACTTTGGATTATGCGAGAGTAATTCAAGTTTTGGAGACCTTCTCAAAATTTTCGAGATGACATTTTAGAAACTCCAGCACAAAATTAGAGATTAATCAACTCCGTCACAAAATCAAGACAAGTCATCATGTTTTACTGTCAAATTTCTTTTAAAAAGCAAAAACAAGAAATACAAATAAACTTCTAAACTAATACAAATTATCCAACAGTCGTGCGCGCACTATATTTCCGTTGAAGCTGGACAAGACTAGAATAACCATCCGAGTACATGCGACCTTGCTGGCTGTTATTTATAGCTGCCTTGTTGATGGTGATGATGATGGTAGTGCTGGTATTCGTACTCATCGTCGGTACTGTCGCCGACTTGTATTCTTCTAGAAGTTCTGGATGATCAATTCATATTGATGTTCCTGTTTACAGTAGAACCAGGATTAATCGTTTGAGAATTATGATAAGTAGCCAGAGATGTGGTTTTATTCTTTCTTTTGGCTGATTTCATCCTATACATAGACGCGTAAAGGCGTGTTGAGTACTAAACTGCTAATGTTGTTGCTGGGCTTCTACGCTGATTGCCAAATCAACATCAACTCGCTGCTTCAATTTGCGGAGTAATAGCTCCGCGCAAGCTGCTATATGCCTATATCTGTATATCATATTAGTGGAATTTTACGTTCTTGGATTTAGATGGTATCATGGTATATATCTTAGCATTTCTGCTTCTAGCATTAGTACATTATCATTCTTTTATTTCTTTATTATTCTCTTTTCTTAGCTTGTCGGGGAATTTTTGGAGGGGGAAAAACTGTTGTCTTACTTATGTACTATTACTTGTGACATTCGATCTTATTGGTTGATGCCAATTATTCTTTGCCTTATTCTTTAAAAAAAAAAAATACAAGAAGTTTGTTTAAATCTAATGATGGGGACCAATAATATTAAGTGAAACATATAATAGTCCACAAAAGATTTGGACTCAAATTTTGGCTCGCTTGCACGGAAATCGAGGTTTACTTTTTGCAATATAATGGTTTGGAAATCTCTATTCAGCATTAATTTTCAATTTTTTGGTGTCAAGATTATCTCTGCTATATAAATGAAGGGGAGGACAAGTGGTATTCCCATATTAAATTACAACTCTACCCTTAATAATAAGAAATAATAACACCATACATAATAATCATATCCCAAAATAAATTCTCAATCGAGTCAAAACCTTCCTCAATCAATGCATATCAACAAATTTAAAGTTCATGCTCAATCAAGGCATATTGGACATCACGTTTGACAAAGAAAATTAAAAATAAGTTATCATGTACTAAATCATACACAATATACAAAATACGGAGTAATACATTGAATAAAAAGACAGAGTTATCTTTCTCTTTTCAACTGAGTTGATTCAATTAATTGTAACTTAATTCTTTAACTTAATTCCTATTAAAACTCAAGACGGAGAGCGGTGACCTCCTATAAGTTTGAGACCCCTTCACATGCTATACCGCTCACGACGGTGGCTTCATACCGTATCAACAAAATCCCATGAGCAAAAAAAATAAAGTGAAACTTTTTTCCGCCGATTAATCGTAAAGCCCTCATTTAATTTCCTTCCGAAAATTGAACAACGAGTGCGAGGAGAAAAACCCGCCCCGTGACCCCCTCAACTACAATCTCAAGAATGTTTTTATCTAAAAAAAAATCCCATTTTCAACTACAAACACTTTAAAAAAACACAAGAGGCTTGTAATATCGCAACTTTTATAATTTGCGGGCGCATTATATAGTTTCAATTAAGTATGCAATTTTTTCAAAAGAATGAGTATTACTCAATACCGTAAATACACAATAGTCTTTAAAAGGCAATATAAAATTACAATAAAAAATTCACACTTTTGGTTATAAAACAATCGCCAATATAAAAAAAATGTACATAATGCGAAGAGAAAAAGACACCTAGAGTTTACAAAAATGTTATGTAAGTGCAATTTCTCTTAAAAAATAATACAACTCAATGTAATTTCTAAAATCGAAAATAAAAGTAATCATTCTTAAAACCACACTTAAAGTCGGGTGAAATCATATGTGTCTAGGATAATGTTTCAATTGAAATTATAGAGGGTGTTTGGCAATTAGAGTTTTGGAGCAAAATGATAGTTTTGGACCACTTTTGGAGTTTTGACTAGTCAAAAACCCTAAAAGGGGTGAATTCTCAGTAAAGAGAGTTTTGGAATAACAACTCTCAAAATAAAAATAAAAAACTACTAATAGGAGCTTTTTCCGAGAGGATTAGGTAAATATATGTTCAATGACTTTTTTGCCTCTAATAATAATACTACACATATGTATTAAAATGTCTATAAATGTTATTTTACAAAAACAAATGGCAATAAGCTTTTAGCAACCAGTTAATTATTATCAAACACATTTATAAAAAAAAGTTGTCATATCGCCAGTCAAATCCGCTAAACAAAAAGTAAAAACTCTAACAATAAACTCTAAACTCTAACAACTAAACTCTAAACTCTATTTGCCAAATAGGATTATAATCACCAACCAATTTTATGTTATTATTTTATGACCGAATAACAAGCAAGTAAGTCAAAAATGTTACCAAATACAAAGTGTGCATATAAAGCTAGAAACTTCGATTCTTTCTCTAGTTTAAATTTTCCGTATTAAGTTTCGAAAATTACAAAGTAAAAACTAAAAATGATCTCAATTCTTTCGATCGGTTATGTCATAAATAAAGGTTAGGTTCATGTATGTCCAAAATTTGGCTTTACAAAAGTCACTTATTTATTATTTAAATGAACTTAACTAAATGAATCAAGGTATTAATCCGCCAATAAATGAAGTTTTTGAACACATCAAACATTCACCGACGTACTATATTAGCCGAGAGATAAAAATAAATTGATATCTTACTATGACGTGACACGTAACAAGGACAATAATGTTGGCTTTTGATAAGACGGGAGTAAAATAAGCCACTTGTTTATTTAATAAGATCGATCACTCCCATATTGTATCATATATTTATGACAATAAGAATCGGTGATGATGAAGACTAAAGTGATCTCTTAACACAACAAATGGTTTTTTTGGTGTTAAGAGAGCCACAAGGGCAAGTGGTGAGAATAGATATGAAGATCTCCTAAAAGCTAAGGAAAGCTCTAACCAATCGAGCTAATCCCTCACTCTTTTAACGCAACAAATGGTGCCACGATAATACTACATATATTCTAGTTATCTTTTGTGATCTTACGCCATGAAAAGCTTAGAAGCTTGAATGTTAAGCTAACGTAAAATAGAGAGAGAAAGAATATGTTTGATTATATTCAGTAAAGAATGAATGTGAATAATAATTATTACAAGCTATAGAACTCCTTATATAGTTTGGGGATATTACAAAAAGAAGAGAATAGAAATTAGTTACAAAGTAGAATAACTAACTAAGTAAGTTTGTTTTTAGTTGTACCGAGCTAGCGCCCGAGAGTAGAATCAGTATGTTTAACATCCCCACTCAAGGTCAAGCGGTGTTGGAAACATGCCAAGCTTGTGCAACAATAGCTGAAATTGAGCGTAAGGAAGCACTTTAGTGAACACATCGCCTAATTGTTGGGTTGTAGGGAAGTAGGTAAGCTCAATGAGACCCTCCATGACTTTTTCCCTAGTAAAGTGGCAATCTATATCGATGTGTTTTGTCCGTTCATGGAACACGGGGTTCCTTGCTATGTACAAAGCGGATCGGTTGTCACAATGTAATCGAACAAAGTGAGATTGAGGACTTGTAATTCTTGTAGGAGCCTAACCATCCAAGTGACTTCAGCAGATGCACTTGCCATGGCTCTATATTCAACCTCCGATGAAGACCTAGAAACCGTGGCTTGCTTCTTACTTTTCCAACTTATAGGAGAATCTCCTAACATGAGAAGATAACCCGAAAGAGATCTTCTTGAATCAAAGAGGGAAGCCCAATCGAAATCGAAAAAAAGCCCGGAGCTTGAGAGCTGGGAGCACCTTTTAACAATATCCCTTGGCCAGTAGAATGAGAAACATAGGAAAGCACATGATGAAGAGCACCTAAATGAGCGAGATCTAGGAGCCTACATATATTGACTTAGCACTTGAACCGAGTATGACAGATCTAGTCTAGTGTGAGTTAGGAAATTTAATTTCCCAACTAAACACATGTAATGAGTAGTGGTCTCGATAAAAGATCTCCCGAAGTAGCCGATAACTCGAGGTCGAGAGGGAGAGTAGTTACAAAGATACTTGAATGTAGAGAGACCGTGAGGAGAGTAAGAGTTCTTTAGTAAATTTTTCCGAGTCATGGTAATACCTTCAGGAATATAGTTGATTTCCAAGCCTAGGAAGAAGCTTAACTCACCAAGATCCTTTATGCCGAATGCTTCGATCAAGATGTCAAGTTTGAGATGAGTAATACTAGAAGGATCATTACCAATGATGATCATGTCATCTACATACACAACTGCAATAGTAATAGAAGTGTCATGAAGTTTAATGAAGAGGTTGTAATCATTTTTTGATTGTGTATAACCTTCAAGGACTAGAGCGACTACCAACTTAGCAAAACATTGTCTAGATGCCCGTTTAAGGCCATACAATGATTTTTTAAGTTTGCAAACTTTGTTATCTGGATTAGGACATCCCTCGGGTAGCTTCATATAAACTTCCTCATGGAGATCTCCGTGTAGGAAGGCATTATTAACATCCAATTGGAAAAGTTTCCAACCCTTATATACTGCCAAGGCTAGTATGCATCTAACAAGTAGGCATTTTGATAACTCGGAGAAAAAGTCTCCATGTAATCAATACCATATCTTTTATTAAAACCCTTTGCCACCATCCTAGCTTTATACCTTTCAAACTCCACCATCCGCTCTTAATTTCACTTTGAAAACCCATTTAGAGCATATAGGTTTCTTCCCATGAGGAAGATCAACAACTTCCCAAGTCCGATTGGGTGCCAGTGTTGTCAATTCTTTTTGCATAGCTTCAATCCAAAGAGGATTGGAAGCCGCCTTAAATATGAAGAAGGTTATGTAACATCGAAGAATGAGCAATAAAGGCTTAAGAAGAAAGAGAAAGAGCAGAGAAAGCAACAAGATTGCACTAATGTGAAGAAAAAGAAGAAGAAGTTTGGCAAATATAATCTTGTAACCAATCGGGAGGCTTATGAGGCCCGGAAGTGTGTCTAGGTGGAGAGGTAGTATGTAATGGAAGATTTGGTGAAGGATTGGATGTATGAGTGGAAATTTCAGGAGAAGAGGCAGGAGAAGAATCAAGAGAAGATGAAAAAGATAATGGTGTAGAAGAAACATGAGAAGAAAGAGGAGAAGGAGATGGGACAGTGATGGAATATTGAATGTAGATGTGTTTGAAGTATCAAGTAATGCATCCGAAGAAAGAGGTTCAAATGGATCATAGAAGATATGATCGTGATTAGTAGTAGGGAGAAAAAATTGAAAAGGGGCAGAATTAGAAGAAGATTGGATATGAATGGGAAAGTGGTTGCTTCATGGAAAACAACATCCCTGGATATTATTATTTTGTGAGTGGCAAGATGATAAACCTTATAGGCTTTTTGGTGAGCAGGGTAACCAATAAACACACAAGCTTCAATCTTGAGACAAATTTAGTTCTACCAAAGTTGTGGATGTAGAAACAAAACATAAGCTTCCAAAACTCTAAAATAAGATAGATCGGGAGCAATATTATGAAGTTTTTGATAAGGAGAAATGTGTTGAAGTACCGATAATGGTGTTCTATTAATAAGGTGTGTAGCTGTGAGTACACACTCACCCCACAAATGAATGGGAAGATGAGATTGGAAAAATAAAGCTCTAGCACACTTTAACAAATGTATGTGCTTGCGTTCAACAAGTCTATTCATTGAGGAGTGTTAGAGCAACTCTTCTAGCGTACAATGCCCTTGGAAAGATAGAATTGCAGCATAGCACCTTCACATAACTCTTTGGCATTGTCACTTCGATGATGTTCACATTACAAGAGAACTGATTCTCAACATAAACAATAAAGTGAATCAATATAGGAACAACATCGGATTTGAACTTGAGAAAATGTACCCATGTATACCTAGTAAAATCATCAACAATGGTGAGAAAGAACTTACAACCAGACATAGTAGGATGTTTATAAGCTCCCCAAATATCAATGTGTATTAATTAAAAAGGTCTTGTTGTAGTAGAAGTACTAATAGGAAAGCTAAGTCTACATTGCTTAGCTTTAGGACAAACTCGACATGATGCAATCCATAGCATGTTTTATATTCATATGAGGAAATACATGCTTAAGCCGGGTAAAAGGAAGGTGTCCCATCCCGAGATGCCATAATTTGTCTTCATGAGACATAACAACTAGCATAGAAGCATTATTTTTAGACAAGGCTGCAGAAGAAATAGAAGCGAAGCTTCGAGTAGGATAACCAGATGAGAGAGCAACAAAATACGTACCATTGTGCAGATTACCAAGATGAATTGGTGCTGTCGGGGAAGGGCTCTGACGAGACAAGAATCATGAGTAAATTGCAAGGTACAACTCATGGATGCACACAATTTGGGCACAAATACAAGGCTGAATCGAAATCCAGAACAAAGAGCACATGATCTAAGGTAATAAGATCATTTAGTTTCACAGTCCAGAGTGAGTAATTGGAACTTGTCTCCGCCATCGGTATTGTAATATGATGATGATGAGGATTATCCAAAGAATTTATAGTCGAAAACAAAGATAAATCACAACAAATGTGATCTCGAGGCACCATTGTCTACTATCCAACTGGAAGCCAAAGATGATGATAAACAATGCTTACCAAATAAGGCCGTAGAAGTTGTTTCACCCGTCTTCCGATCATAGAGAAGACTTAATAAATGATTGTATTGATCCAAAGTGAGATGGTAGGAGCAGAAAGTTCTTCAAGATTAGTCTCAACAAATAGCTTTTCACCGTGAACAAGCAAGAACAAATTTCTTTTGAGGAGGCTTCCAATCGCCAGGGTAACCATGTATCTTAAAACATCTTTCAATACTATGGCCGGAATCTTGCAATGAGTGCAATAGTAGTGAGAGCCTCTCTTTGTGCCGAAGTACCAAACAGAAATACCAGCAGAAGTACTAGCAGATGATGATGGATGTTTATAAGCCCCGTTAGACTCGTGGATAAAACCTTTTGTTTGCTCCGCTAGAGCCATAAGTTCATTGGTCCGATGATTCACCGGACTTAATTCTTTGTGTTTCGCTCTTGAAGAATGAGCCCGTATGCTTGAGTAATAGGTGGTAAAGCTTCCATCATCAAAATATTAGTTCTAACTTGTTGATAGACCTCCTTAAGTTTCATCAAAAAATGAACTAGCCTTTGATCTTGTTGTATTTTCAAAAATTTCTTTGTAAGATTGTATGTAGATTTACCACACTCACAACAAGGTATAGGCACAACTTCATCTAATTGATCCCATAGGACCTTCATTTTAGTAAAAAATGATGAAATGATTCAGCACTGAGATAGCTCTTGTTGAAGAGAATACAAATGAGCTACGATGAATGACCAAATTTTTCCTCTAGATCTTGCCAAATAGCTCTAGTCGTAGGTAAGTGCGGGACACTTTTCACAAGTACAGTCCTAGAGACTTCAAAATCCAACCACAAACCATATAATTTGCACGTTCCCATGCTTTTGCTTCCTCAAAGATCGAAGGTTTAGGCAAAGTTCCATCCACAAAGCTCATTTTATTCTTAGAACTAAGGCCTATAACCATCATTCTTTTCCAATCTGAATAACCAATTCCATCAAATACGTAAGCAACTAAATGTTGAGATGTATTATCAAAGGATGGAGAAAATATACGTATAGGATTTTGTGTGTGTTCTAAAGTAGGTGTGGAAGATGTAGAAGAAGACATACTTTCAGAGAGAAAATGAAGATCAGGTTGAATTTTAGTATAAGGATGAAAAATTGATCAAGAAAAATGACTCAAATCTTAAAATGATTCAAATGAATCAAGATAATCACGTAATAAGAATCAAAGATGAATAGGAAAAGATTGATTGAAAAATGAGATTATGAACAACCGAATTCACCCGAACAAGATCAATTTCACCGATTTTACAAGTCGGTTGCCGAAATCAACAGATTCACTCTAAATTTCAGAATTATATTGCCGAATCAACGGGTTTACTCTAAATTTCAGAATTATAATACGATCAAATTCAAAATTTCATCACTTCGTAATCAACCTCGAATTTCATCAAATTTTCGAAAAACAATTAGATTCACTAGAATTCGAGATAAGAAACTTCAAAAAGAATTTCAGAGAAATATTGAAGAATTACAAACCGCATTCTTCAATTAAGTTGATTGAATCAACAATTTCGGATGAATTGAGGAAGAAAAACGAGCAAGCAGCTTTGATACCATGTTATCTTTTGTGATCTTACGCCATGAAAAGCTTAGAAGCTTGAATGTTAAGCTAACCGAAAATAGAGAGAGAAAGAATATGTTTGATTATATTCAGAAAGAATGAATGTGAATAATAATTATTACAAGCTATAGAACTCCTTATATAGCAGGAGATATTACAAAAGAAGAGAATAGAAATTAGTTACAAAGTAGAATAACTAACTAAGTAAGTTTGTTTTTAGTTGTCGTCGAGGGCGCCCGAGAGTAGAATCAGTATGTTTAACAATTCTTTCTTTAGTTATTGTAAGAGAATATATAATCCCTTTCATTATATCTTTTAATTTTCTTTAAAATATGAGATCACCGAACGTGTATATTCTTAGAGCAATATATAATAAAGAATCAACTAGCCGGCATAATGATAAATAAATGGTAAACTTCTAAATAATATATTCATAGGGCCACGTAATAACGTTAACATTGTGGAAAATGTATAATTTTGATTCCTCGTTGATCACATCATATAAATTGAGAGGGCGAGGTTGAAACTAATGTGAACCCAAAAGCATACACCACAAATACACACACATAAATAACACTCGCAAATATGAGTTCCTAAAATGAACAAAACAGTCCAAAGATCAAAGAGATAGTTGCTTGGGCTGTGAATGAGTACAACAAGAGCGTAAGCTTCTACATACCCTATTGATTGTTTCGTTATAGAATAATATGCAATTTTGTTAATTACTTTTATGTGGTTAAGTTCTATTTTTTCTTCTTATATACTAATATACGCTTCCAAATGTGATCAAGATTTCGAATCATTAACCATGTTATAAGGAAAGCAATAAAGCAACGAAAAATTAATTAAAGAACAATCGACACAAGAATTAATGTGATTCACTAACAATGTATAGTTGCATACACTGGGTACATCCACAAAGCGAAGAGAAGCAATTTTACTATCTTGAGGAAAGAGAGTACAAATTACATAATAATGAGGCGAGATATTAAAATAAGGGTTTATATAGTACCTATTTAATTAATCTACAACAAACTGGGCCTAAAACCGAAACCAAAACAGAAACAATTTACTAAATCGCATACAACCAGCGCCAGATAATGCAAGCCATATTTCAACAAACCATGAAGTGCTAAGTGTAAAGAAACAAAAATAAGAACGACTTTAGACTTGTATGTAGATTCGCGACTAATTCTAGTGAAATATGCAGGGACATTGCCTGAAGTTTGAAAAGGTTTTGAAGGCATATGGAATCATAACTCTTGGTGTGACCTACTATATTGATCTCGAGGCATCTAATGGATGCTTGTTGAAAAAAATATTCTGCAATAGTTTATGAAGAAGAAGCAAGAGATATCCTTCAACTCCAAGGGTTCAAGTCTCTGTCGCAAGCCAAGCCTCTACTTGATATCGATGCAAGTGTCGGCACTCTCAAGTTTGTGTTGGGAGTCTATGCACGTGTAGCCATTCCCATCTAATCTTTGGCTAAGCCAAAATGAACCTAGCTATCATGGCTAAGCTTGGATGGAAAATGTCCCAAGGACCACCAAATCTCGCCCAAGAGTGCATCCAATCCAAATATTTTCATAAAAACCATGTCACACAGTTCAAAAATGGGTTGAATACTTGGAAGGATATAGGCAAGGGATGGGATCTTCTTCAAAATCATTGTCATTGGGATGTGGGAGATGGGAAAACCTGTCAAGTTTTAGGGGGATGATTGGTTAGCCATTGGCCCAATTAGGCAATTCATCTTAGGTCCTCTCAAGTGTAAAGAGGTGGAAACCACGGTTCTTGAGTATATTTCGGATGGACAATGAGATTTTTCATCCCTCTCCATAATTCTCCCTATCGAAATCCATGACCGTATCCCGAGTGTTCCACCCCCAACTCGCGCAAAGACTTGTTGCTCCCTAACTTCACTTCCATCTCGAGTTTCTCCTTAAGCTTTGCCTACCGAGCCCAATGTTGTACTTCCGAGGAGGGTGTTGACTTGGTATGGATATGGAAAGGGTATATTGGAACCAAAGTTGAAATTCTTTTTCTAGTTAGCTTGGCATGATCGCCTTCCCCATAGAACCCTCCTACTCCAAAGGAAGATAATCTCTTCGGATGCTTGTCCCCGATGCCTTCTCGCAATGAAGACTCGAGACCATGTCATTAGAGGGTGTGTAACACCCCAGAATTTCAAAAGACCGAAAAGAAAGAAATAATAATATATTTAATAGGACGATGGCGGAAACATCGTCTTCCGGGAATGTCACTACTACAAGAATAGTGTTTAAATAACTAAGTGATAAAAACAAACATAAGTAAATACTATAAGTAAATTAATTACTTAGATTAAAATCAAAATGAGAAAACTATCTCAAACTAAAGAGAAGTCTAGAACTAAAACTCCTAATAGATTATTTCTCGCATCTCAACCCGAGCCCAAAATCAAAGAAAATCCCCATCAACAAAACCCGCAAAATATACAACAAATATCCACAATCGGTGGGAGTAACTAGCGGTTCTCCCGAACAAAAGCAATCAAAGTACGATTCGGACATAGATTAATAAGAAAGGAAATAATTAAGTCAAGTTAACTACAATATGCATCCACTTCCATATAACTCACAAATAACGCA
The DNA here is from genome assembly GCA_947646795.1 of Beta lomatogona. Lineage (NCBI taxonomy): Eukaryota > Viridiplantae > Streptophyta > Magnoliopsida > Caryophyllales > Amaranthaceae > Beta > Beta lomatogona. The sequence goes on along the minus strand of CANSNZ010000995.1, from coordinate 204,135 downwards.
AATGAATAATAAATAGCAAGTGAGTTGGATAAAATAAATAAATCATCTCAAGAGTACTTTTAGAAAAAATAAAAGTATAGGTAAAACAAGTGTCCGAGACGAAAACCGAACGCTAGTGATTCGCAAATCACTTCCTAAGGTTTGTCGATCGCAATCTCCGTGTCGGTCTATGGGCTTACGTTCCCCACTTGCCCGTGTCTAAGAATGGCCAAACTCCCGATGCGTGGTAGAACACGCGAACTCCCCGACCTCTCGGACGACAACAATTAACCCAAAGCTTACCCCTAGTTCGCAAACCAGGTGGTTGGCATGTTCTTCACCGGGGACTACATCTATCCCACCGGATGTTCTTATCTCAAAATAAAATCATAAATATCATCAAAGTATTATTCATCTCAAAAATATTCGTCAAAAGGGATGCCACCCGGCCTTATACCCATAATTCATCAAAAGTAATTTTTCAAAAATCTTCAAAGTAGTAACTCACAAATTTACAACAAATATCTCCAACCACAATACTTTAAACATCACCAAGCATCAACAATGATAGTGAAGTAGTTTTTACAGCAACCACAATTCAATCAAAAATACACCACCAATTAACTCTAAATCATATTCATTAAAAGAGTAATAACAATTAAATCATTTTATTTCATAAATCAAACCTAAACATGTGGTTACCCAAATGATGCATACTGTATACTAATGAAAATCAGAAACCCAGAATATATTAAATTATAAATTATATCTGATTTACAAGCCCTCAAACAATTTAATAGTGTGTCCTCAATTTCATCACAAAAACACCATAATAATTATGAAACCTACAAATTCGAGCATCAAAATCACACAAAAATTATCATATAACCCTAATAGCTCTACTGACATGGTACAATTTTTATTTATAATTTTCGGACTCAAAAAGTATTTTTAACAGTTAATATACAGATTCCTCAAATAAGCCATTATAATAATTAAAAATATAAAAGACGCCCAAAAATTACCAAAAATTCAAATAACATGTAAAAACTCACGTAAATACATATTATTCAAATAAAATAATTTTTCTGCCTATATAAATAATTTTCATGAATTATATACTGACTGAACAGAAATTACAAAAACAGATATATCAATTAATTAAAACAGTAAACAGTAGATAAAAACTATTCTAAGGCATGGAATACATTATACGCATGTAACATGATCTAATAAAAATGATTTCATCAATTTTAACAGTTGTTCAATAATTATTATGAAATTTAGCCAAAAACGCACAAAATACTAATTAAATCAAATAAATATTAAAAATCATGCGAAAATTATTTTTCTCTACACAGTATTCACATAGCATGTGTCACGTATGTTCATGTCAAATTTCATCAAAAATATCATTGAAAAAGTATTTTAGATAATTCCTAACGTATTAATCTAATACCGAATAATACTCTAATCACTATGTTTCTAGGATAACAACTAGTTACCTGGATCGTCGGGAGGAGAGCTGAGTCTAAAGAGACAATCACGAGTTAAGCATGCAATCCAAATCCTCTTCTAACCCCAAGGCATAACGAACGAGAATTGTAGCATCAAGACACTAGGCATTTCTTCTTGAACGTTGAAAACTCTTGTTTCGTACTGCTCTGATACGACCATGATTCCCGATGATCAAAAGCTCAGATTCTAAATCGCTCCGGTCAGAATGTAGAACAAGACGTTATAAACGTTGTTTCCAAATTTGAAGACGATCTAACGGTTAGATCTCCGGCTACGGTTATTTTCGTGAAGGTGCGACAGGGAAAACCGGGTTGAACTTTCTATTCTTTTGCTCTTCCTTTTCTCTCTTTCTTTTCTTGAAACGGTGGGGGGTTAAATGAGAATGATGCTGCTGAACTTCTTTGAATAAAAATAAGAATTTTATGGATGTTTAATGGTTGAAATAAGGGGTTTTAATGAATGAGAATAATTAGGGGGTTACAAAGCAACAAAGAGTCATGAGAAAAACAAAAGAGAAAAGAAAAGGAGAAGGCTCCCTTAATCCTTCACTTGGCCGGCTGCCCCAAGCCCAACACCCACACAAAACTTTCGGCCCAATTCAACAACGATCCATGCTCCGAAAGCCCGATACGCGATAAAACAGTTAATTCCTAAATCGCGCCTAAACTTTGAAAATACTTAATAATGAAAATAATTCTATTGAATTATATTATAAATATAAATATAATGCACACATTAACACACCATATAATAAAATATTAATTCGACTCCCAAATTATAAAGAATAAAAATCATTGATCTAGAGAAAATAATAAATTATTTATTTATTTATTTTTACGAAAAGAATATCATTTTAAAATAAACTAACACCAAAAATAAAGAGTGAAAATTACGGGGTGTTACAGGGTGTCCTCGCTCCATTGATGTTTGGAATGTCTCCGGCATCTCCACCATTCCCCCAGCTTGACCTTAGTTCGTGGATCCGTAAAACCCTTGCCTCGATGCTACCATTTAGGGGCCTTGAGTGGGGAGTCATATTTCCCTTTGTTAGCCATGAGATATGGAAGGATCGAAACAGCTTTGTGTTTCATAATCAAGCCATACCCCAACCTCAGGTGACGGTCCGAAGGGCGGTGCGCCTGGCATATGAATTTGTGAAGGCCACGACTCCTGATAGACCTACACTAGATTTAGGTGTGCCCAAGGCCAATCTGGTTATTGGCCCAACTCATTACGAACCTTAAACTATTTTAATATTAGCTCTCGTTAAACCAAAAAAAAAAAAAAAGATGAGTTCCTCTGCTCAACAAGTTAAGGCTGGTATTGATATACACAGTCCAAAGATCCAAGAGATTGCTGCTTGGTGTTAGCTATTTGATTCAAGTTAGTTGCTATGTTTAGGAGCATGTGGTTAAATAAAGTATTAGCACTTTCTAGTTTGTTGAAGTCAATTAAGTTAGTTGAGTAATGGAGTAGTGTGGTCAAATTAGTGGAGTATTACGTGGGAAGGAGTTCCTACTTTTTCTATTTTGTTTGATGTTATTTCCATTATTTAAGTAGTCTGATGTATTATGTTTTGACAAGCAATGAGATTATCATGATTAACTTTGTAATTTGTTTCTCTTCGTTCACTACCATACTCTTTGTTTTCTCTTTTAACTTCAACCCTTGGGCTGTGAATGAGTACAACAAAAGCGTAAGCTTCTATGTACCCTATTCGTTATTTCTGTTTTTTTTTTTTTTAAATTGCAATTTTGTTAGTTGTTTTAGCATCTTACAGTTATTTACTGAGATACGAGCTCTGTTTCATTTTCAATTTTAATTTCATAACACTAGTCACTTGTCCACAATCTCCAATAATATCTTTCATCGTGTCATTAGTATATTCCAGTATTTTTCTTTTTTTGGTAAATAATAAAATTTTCTTTATTTGCCAAAGAAATAAATTCAAGTATCTAGACATAAAAAATTCTATACATTTAATTCGTAGAAATATATAGATATGCCATATGTACAATCAATTTCACGTACATGACAATAGTTAGGACTTTTATACTATCGAGTACACACTCCTATTTAACCACCTATTGGGATTTATAAGCAAGGAAAGACATAATCATATAGGATCTTGTTGTTTTACTTATGTTGATATATATACCGAGGAGGTAAATAGATTCACGACTAATGCTAGTGAGATTGGCAGGGACACTGCTTGAAGTTTGAAAGGTTTTAAAGGCAACCACAATCTGGACTCTTGGTACCACCTACTATATTGATTTGGAGGCATCTGATGGTGGCTTGTTGCAAAAGTATTTTGCACAAGTATATGAAGAGGAATCGAGAAACATCATCGAACTCCAAGTGTTCAAGCCTCTGGTGCAAGCCGCACCTCTGGTGGAAAGCCGTTTCAGTGCTTTACAGGAACCCAGGCAAAGCAAGCCAGCTCTGAATAATGTGCAAGCTAAATAATCATTTGGTGTGCTTAGTTATAAGCACATCGAAAGTATTATGAGCTACTACTATACTTTTACATATGATAGTACTACATGACTTAATTCTTGTACTACTACTACCCCAACATACCTAAATAAAACGGATATTATGGATCCCATAATATACGCAAGAAAATTTGCCCAAAAAAACCTTTTAAAAGTTCAATTTTGCGAGAAAAAACCTTGTAAAGCATTCTTTGCCAAAAAAACTACAAAATTAATTTTTATTGCAAGATAAAACCTATTCCCATTTTCTGGTGTGATTTTTGAGATGCATAGGAGTGATGCTGCATTTAATGGAAATAGGGGGTTAAAGAAAGATAGAAGGGTCGGCGCTGAATTGAGAAAACCACACCAGAATATGGGAATAGGTTTCTTCTTGCAAGAAAAATTAAATTTGTGGTTTCTTTTTTATAAAGAATGCTTTAAAAGGTTTCTTTTCGCAAAATTGAACTTTTAATGGTGTTTTTTGGCAAATTTTCCATATACGCATGATGCTTTATGCAATTTCTTATATTTCATTATAGATATGAGACCAAGCTAAGTTCCATTTGCAAAAATGGATATCGAATGAGCAATGACCTACAGGTGTATAGGTGTTGTACTGTGGACCTGTGGTTGTAAATGCGTTGGTTTTGGAGTTTGGATATGTCAAGCTAGTTGGTAGGTCATGGGCCAAGTTAATTATAATCACAAAACAGGCATAACGATTCAGTAATCAAAGACAATGTTTGATAATGGCTATACACTTAAACTTATTTCATATAAATAAGTTCAGATAAGATAAGTTCAAATTAAATAAGATAATTTAAGTTCGAGATAAAGATAATATAACTTCGTATAATATTAGATAAGTTCGATAAGATTAAATTAGTCTAATAATACAAACATCATCAAGTTTAATAAGTTCTAATAAGATAAGATAAGTTCAGATAAAAACAAAAAAAAAAAAAGTTCAAATAAGTCAAAATAATTTGAATAGAACGGACCCTTATACTACAAATATAAAACGCTCGAAATTACAAAGTTGAGCTCAAGCGATAGAGAGAGTGAATTATGAAAATATGACCCACAAAGTTGAGATTATGAAGTGATTATAGAATGTGAGAATGGTCGGATAATGATAAAATTAACAAAGAAGATTTTTGTGCGGCCGGTCGTACGGTTAATAGCCATGTGACAAAGACGCGTAAAGACGAACTAAATATTTTAAGGCATAAGTAACCCTTTCAATTCTATAAGTATCCCCTAATAATGGTAAGTAATCCCTATTGATCAAGAACCCTTAAAATAGGTAACCCCAACAGGGGACGAAATAAGTAACCTCTATTATATTAATAAGCTAGTAACCCCAACAATTATTAGTATCTCTTATATATTAATTAGTAACTCCAAAATACTAATTAACCGTATATGCGGACTGGCCACACCATTAACTATAGATGTGACCGGCCACATATAAGACTTAGATCAATGTTTTTAAAACCCAAAATTAGCGTTGATGTTAAAAGAGCCTCTCCAAGGTAGTGCTTAACCCAACATTGTTCGACTCCAAACAACATAAATATAGCAAGGTGATGGGTAACATGACTTCAACAAAACCGAATCCCCGTCAGTCAGAAATATCAAGGAAACTTCTTAAGCCCCGAAATAATTGACTGGCAATCTGTCTTAAACACCACCGCCTTGAATCCGTGCTTTAGTGTCAGCTTCATAGCCAAAACAAAAGGCCTTCTCTTCAACTATATCAGGTGTGTAATATGCTCACATCCTTCTTGAACTGCAAAATAGCACATTCTCAGCGTAATCAAGAGCAACAACCCCCAAACTCTGAAACCCACACAACCTTAATCACAAAGAGAAGAATCGCAGTTTACTTTAATTGCTCCAATAGGTAAGGGGCTGCTAAATTTTTAAAAATTTGGGCTACTAAAATTTTCAAATTTTCGGAGAACCAAGTGTTTTAATTAGTACTTTGCAACCTCCTCAATTAATTCAAAGACACCTAGCTGCGATCACATTCCCTACCGTCTCTTTACTCTCGGAAAACTTGTTCATTCTTAGCTCCCAATTCCACCAAGCCGAGAAAAGACCACGCTGATGCCTTACATTTCGCGCCTCAATCTTCCACAAACCCATAATGGAACTGAAATTAGATGCACCAGCAGGAGGAATTGAGCTGCCACAATTGCAGCTAGAGCATTAGGTAACATACAGGCGTCCGAATAGAGCATCATTGGACACCGCAACTTTGCAAGGTAGCGGAACCCCAGCCAACAGGACCATTTGGGTTTGAACACCGCAATGATTTCTTAAAATAATAAGTTAGTTCAGTATTAATCATAACATAATTTCTCAATATGACGTGACACGAACAATAATTTCGATTTTTGGGAAAGTAGTAGTAAAATAAGTCACTTGCTAGATAAAATAAATCACTCTCATTTCGCATTGTATGTTAACGATGACGAGAATCAATGATGATAGGGAACTCTGTCAGAATAACAAATAGGGTAAAAGTACAAAATTCTTTTCTATAAATCTTCTTTTAAAAAAATTGATCTCTTTCATATTTTTTTTCCATAATTTAAAGTATGAGATTAGAGCACATGTCTCATTGAAGAATCAACTAGCTGGCATAATAACTTCTCGGGATGGTAAACATGTAAAGAATATAATTGTAGAAGAATATTTAATCCCTTTCATCTTTTGTTTTATGTAAATATAAGATCATAAATACACATGAATCATATTCTTATAGCAATATAAAATAGAATCAACTACTTTCTCCGTAACAAAATAGATGTTATACTTTGAAAATTGCACTATTCACCTACTACATTTGACCATGCATTTTTTAGTTTTGGATAAAATCAACCGTTACTATATTATGTGTTGTAGGATTCGTTTCAACGTATACTTTCATAATATTAACTTCTTAAAAAAAATTACTAATACACAATTAAAGTTATTAATGGTCAAAATACTGCATCGACAAGCGTTAAACTCAAAATGTAACTTCTATTTTGTTACGGATGAAGTAGTTGGCATAATGAATAGGTGGTAAAAGTGACAAGAACATATTCACAAGGCCACTAAATAACGCTAACGTTGTGGAAAATGAATAATTTGGATTCCAATTATTACCCTATATATTGAGAGGTTGGTTGCTGAAATTAAAGTACTCCCAACACATAAACAACAACCACAAACACATACACAAATAACACAGGCAAAGATGAGTTGCGCTGCCAATATTGATCCGATCATAGAGATTGCTAAATGGGCTGTGAATGAGTACAACAAAGGCGTAAGCTTCTACGTACCCTATTCATTATTTTTATTTTAGAATAATTTTCAATTCTAGAGATCTGTACATTTTATAAGGTCCATATAATCCATTACATTAGCATTTTACACTTATTTACTGTGATATCAGCTCTTTCTTTTAACTTTTGTGTTCCTTACACTCGGTTATGTGCAGTATCTCGAATGTTTTCTTTGCTCATTACTGGATTCGAGTATCTATTACATTATACTAAAACACAACCAAATATCATACATGTCATTCTCTCATCAGAAAATTTTGCACCTTACTCATTTTTTAAAGGAAATAAAATTTTCTTGAAAAACTATTCTCTCGTAATGCAAAATCTTAGATAATTCAGCTAAGTTTTTAAATTGATTATGAACATCTTGAATTAAAATATTCAGATACAATTCATTGAAAAACAAAAATTTCTTATACTTCCTCCGTTTCTTTTTAAATGCAACAAACTCACTTTCACGCACATCGAGACATTATTTTGACCATATATATATATCTATAATTATATATATATATAAATTGTAAAAATTATATATTATGAAAGTGGGTCACGAGACTAATTGTTATGACAGATGTGAGAAAAAAACAAATATTGAATGCAAAATTGAAAATAAACAGACACAGATTTAACGTGGTTCACCAACGGAGTGTTGGCTACATCCACGGGCAGAGGAGAGAATAATATTATTGATGAGAGAATAATCAGAATTACAGAGATGATTAATGGGAAAATCGTCACTAATAAGCTAGGTTAAAAAAACCTATTTATATGCAAACCCCGAAAATCGCCAATCCCGCATCATTAAACTGCCGCCCGATCGGATCGGGCGGAATCCGCCCGATCGGGCGTTAAAAGCCAAACCAAAACCAGTTGCGGGCCCGATCGGGCGAACATGGCCCGAGTCGTTGTTCGCGATGCCGCCCGATCGGGCGAACCCGCCCCGATGCCATCGGGCGCCTCACTCCCATGGCATGCCGCTGCCATTGCCCGCCCGATCGGGCGAGCCTCGCCCCGATCCGGTCGGGCGGTCCGACAAAACCGTCTTCGACCCGGATTTCAAGGCACAAACTCTACAAATCTCCACCTTGACTTGAATCCTCTCACAATGAACCGAAAAACGGATAACGAGACGCATTGAACACAATGCACGGATCCTCCCCGCAACCGCATTTGCCCCGAAAGACAACGAGCAGATTTGTCCATTAAGGACACCAGATTAGCCCCTAAAGACTCCAGACTTGCCCCAACAAGGGCAATCAACAATCACGAACATTGAGCAAGTTCAAACAATGTTGAAACTTACTCTGTGGAACAGGCTTAGTGAACATATCGGCAGGGATTATCGCGAGATACCTACTTTCTTCACCTTAACCCTCTTCTCACTCCTCAGAAAATGATATCTCACATCAATGTGCTTAGTCCTTTCATGATGGACTTGATCCTTGGCTAAGCATATTGCACTCAAACTGTCACAATACACAATGGCCTGGTCGTGATGCAAACCAAGATCACTAACTAGCCCCTTTAACCATATTCCTCTTTAGCAGTTCTTCGTCAATGCCATGTACTCTGCCTGAGTAGTAGACAAAGTAATCGTAACCTGCAAAGTTGCCTTCCAACTAACAACAGAACCACCAAGAGTAAATACATAACCAGTCATAGATCTCCTACTGTCTACATCTCCAGCATAATCAGAATCAGAATAACCAGTAACTAAACACTGAGCATCATTCCCATAGATGAGACCAACATCAGACGTACCTCTAAGGTAACGAAAAATCCTCTTGACTGCCTGCCAATGCTCCTTACCAGGATCACCCATGAACCTACTAACAACACTGACTGCATGTGCAAGATCCGGCCTAGTGCAGACCATAGCATACATCAGACTCCCTACTGCACTAGCATAAGGAACCCTACTCATATACTCCTTCTCCTCAGCAGACTTAGGTGCAAACGCAATGCATAAAATGATTATTGGATGCACTTGGAGTATCTATAGGTTTAGCTGTTGACATGCCAAACCTTGACAAAATCTTCTGAATGTAGCCTTTCTGTGACAAGAAAAGCTTCCTCTGATCTCTTTCCCTATAAATCTCCATCCCCAAAATCTTCTTCGCTGCACCCAAATCCTTCATCTCAAACTCAGCACTGAGAAGACCCTTCAACCTCTGAATATCAGACTTAGACTTTGCAGCTATAAGCATATCATCTACATACAACACCAAATAAATCCATGATTCATCATCCAGCTTGTAATGATACACACAACAATCATACGGACTCTGTTGTAACCCAATTCAATCATATAGCTGTCAAACCTCTTGTACCACTTGCCTAGGAGACTGCTTTAGCCCATACAAGGACTTCTTCAATCTATAAACATAGTCTTCTTTATCAGGAACTTGGAACCCATCTGGCTGAGTCATATAAATCTCTTCTTCCAACTCCCCATGTAGAAAAGCTGTTTTCACATCTAGTTGCTCAAGTTCAAGATCCTGATGTGCAACTATTGCTAGTAGCACCCTGATGGAAGTATGTCTGACCACTGGTGAGAAAATCTCATTATAATCAACTCCTTCCCTTTGAGTGAACCCTCTTGCAACAACCCGAGCTTTATACTTGACCCCCTCAGAAGGTGAGGTCCCTTCCTTCTTCTTGAAAACCCATTTGCAGGTGACAATTTTTCTCTCCTTAGGACGCTTGACTAGCTCCCAAGTCTGATTCTTATCCAGAGACTCCATTTCATCTCCCATAGCAGCGAGCCATTGAGCAGACTCACTACCTGAGACCGCTTCTTTGTAGGTGGATGGTTCATGAGTATCTACCTCCACCTCCTCAGCAACCTGCAGTGCATAAGCAACCATATCCTCAAAACCATACCTCCTAGGAGGTCCCACACCAACTCTTCTAGCTCTATCAAGTGCTATACTTGTTCGATGTGCTTCAGATGAGGCAGATGGATGACTAAAAGATTCAGATTCAGTAGCACCATGTTGACCTTCTCCACCTTGGTGCTGTAATTCACTTCCATCATAAGTGACTTCCAGCTCCACCTGTTTATCAACATCACTACCAACAGACACTACCATAGACTTCACAGTGGGGTTAAGCATAGAATTTTCATCAAATATTACATTTCTGCTAAGTATTACTCGACTCTCAGAAGGTGACCAGATTCTATAGCCCTTAACTCCATTCCCAAAACCCACAAATACACCCTTCTTAGCTCTAGGTTCTAATTTACCCTCACTTACATGATAATAAACAGTAGAACCAAAAACTCTCAACAGAGAATAATCTGCAGGCTTACCAGACCACACCTCATAAGGTGTTTTACAGTCAATACCAGTGTGAGGTCCACGGTTGATCAGATAGCAAGCTGTGCTTACAGCTTCTGCCCAAAATCTTCTAGGTAACCCAGCATTAGAGAGCATGCACCTCGCTCTCTCCAACAGTGTCTGATTCATGCGTTACGCTACCCCGTTTGCTTTGTGGAGTATTCCCGACGAGTATGATGGCGAGCGATCCCTTCATTCTTGCAGAACTCATTAAACTCAGACCAACAAAATTCTAGACCATTATCAGTTCGCAGTCTTTTGATCTTCCTTCCAACTTGATTTTCCACCAAAGCCTTCCACTGCTTGAATTTCATGAAAGCCTCACTTTTATGCTTCATCATAATTACCCAAGTCATCCTTGAATAATCATCGATCATCGACACAAAATACCTGTAGCCTCCAAGAGACTCAACTCGGGAAGGACCCCAACAATCAGAGTGAATATAATCAAGTGTGCCCTTTGTAGTATGCACAGCCTTTGGAAACTTACTGCGATGAAGCTTCCCAAACACACAATGCTCACAGAACTCTAAGTCCTGCACCTTGTGCCCACACAGAAGATCCCTTTTTGACAGAATTTGCATCCCCCTTTCACCCATATGCCCAAGTCTCCTATGCCATAACTTGGTCATGTCTTCCCCCGGGAACCTCGGATGATGCAACAAAGCAGCAGAACTCGTCACAAGTAGAACCTTGAAGAAAATATAAGGTACCCTTTTTAATACCTTTCGAACTACCTTCGAACCCTTGTAGACACTCATAACTCCACCTTCACCTTGAAAACCGAAACCTCTACCGTCAAGAAGACTCAAAGATATCGATTCTTTGTCATCGAGTGGAACATGCCTAACTTCGTTCAAGGTACAGAATGTACCATCATGAGTCCTCAATCTTATAGAGCCTATTCCAACTACTTTGCAAGCAAGACCATGTTGGCCATAGAAACACTTGCCCCCCATCTATCTGCTCATAAGTTGAAAACCACTCCCTGCAGGGACTAATATGATACGATGCCCCGTAATCAAGAACCCACACATCCCTATAATGTGACTCGGTTATTAACAACTAGGGCCGGATCTTCCTCGGAATTACCATCGGTTTACGCCAGAGCAAACAGAACCTTCATTCTTGTCCTGCTGCTTCTTTTTCTTAGGACACTCATTTTTCCAATGCCCCTTCTCTTTACAGTAATTACAGACATCATTAGGTTTAGGACCCTTAGAATTCGAATTTTTATGGTTCGATTTCTTTTTACCAGATTTTCCCTGTCCCTTACCCCCAGTGACAACTAATCCAGATGTCTGATTTTCTGTACTAGAACCACATGCCTGATGACGGACTTCTCTAGTATGAAGAGCGAGATCTTACTTCTTCTAAAGACGACTATCTTTTCCAACAATAAAAGAATCCACAAAATTCTCATACGATAAAGGCAAAGATACTAACGAGAATTAAAGCAAACATCCTCATCATCTACTTTAACATCAATATTACGAAGATCTAGCAAGATAGTATTCAATTTATCTAGATGATCCCTCAGAGACATACCTTCCTGCATACGCAGACTGAACAGACGTTGCTTCAAAAGCAACTTGTTGGTTAGAGATTTTGTCATATATAAACTCTCTAACTTCAACCACAGACCAGCAGCAGTTTCCTGCTCCGCAACTTCAGTAATTATGTCGTCAGAAAGACATAGCATAATTGTTGAATGCGCCTTCTCCTCCAGAATGGCCATCTCAGCGGTTTCTGAATCCGATGACTTCTTTGCCAACGGTCCCACAACCCTTGTTGCTTCAGTAAAGCACGCATCTTGATCTGCCAGATACTGAAACTATTTCTCCCAGTAAACTTATCAATTTTCACATTCATCCCAGACATCTTTCTCACCCGGATCGAACACAAAGCTCTGATACCAATTTGTTATGACAGATGTGAGAAAAGAACAAATATTGAATGCAAAATTGAAAATAAACAGACACAGATTTAACGTGGTTCACCAACGGAGTGTTGGCTACATCCACGGGCAGAGGAGAGAATAATATTATTGATGAGAGAATAATCAGAATTACAGAGATGATTAATGGGAAAATCGTCACTAATAAGCTAGGTTAAAAAAACCTATTTATATGCAAACCCCGAAAATCGCCAATCCCGCATCATTAAACTGCCGCCCGATCGGATCGGGCGGAATCCGCCCGATCGGGCGTTAAAAGCCAAACCAAAACCAGTTGCGGGCCCGATCGGGCGAACATGGCCCGAGTCGTTGTTCGCGATGCCGCCCGATCGGGCGAACCCGCCCGATGCCATCGGGCGCCTCACTCCCATGGCATGCTGCTTGTCGCTGCCCCGCCCGATCGGGCGAGCCTGCCCGATCCGGTCGGGCGGTCCGACAAAACCGTCTTCTGACCAGATTTCAAGGCACAAACTCTACACTAATCTAACAAGATCCCACTTGACTATGTTTTTCATTATGTACAAATCACAAATCTTAGTCAAAGTGATAAGTATGAATAGTGAAAAAGTTCAATTGTTGCATTTTAAAAGAAACGGGAAAAGTATATAATATGTGCTCAATTTAGATCAGGCCTAAATTTGGTATATTATATTATAGAGATTTGATGATGTATAAAAAAAGTACACCCACAATACATTAATTCATACCAAATCTAACAAGACGGTGACATAATGGTAATAATGTAACAAAATCACACATGACTATGAGTTTTGATCTCATATATACACTATCAACTATGATCAAGTTTTCGAATATATAGCCACAAGATTCTAGATATAAAGAACAAAAAAAAAATACGGATTTGGGACTAATGCTAGTGAAATTTGCAGGGACATTGTCCGAAGTTTGAAAAGGTTTTGAACTCAAGTCATCGCTGTGAATGGTATGCTCTACAAAATTGATGCGGGAGGCAGCCAACGGTGGCTTGTTGGATAAGTACTATGCACAAGTATATGATTTCCTCGGAAAACGAACACTCCAAGAGTTCAAGCCTCTATTGCAAGCCAAGTCTCTCGTTGGAAGTCGATGCAAGTATCGGCGTTCTCAAGCCTGTGTTGGGAGTCGATGCGCATGTCGCCATTCCCAACTAATATCATGCACACGCAATCTATGAATAAATTGTGCAAGCTAATTGAGCATTTGGAGTGCTCAGTTACAAGTACAAAAAAAGTATTATGATCTACTACTACCTTTTTAATAGTCTTATATGACTTAGTTCTTGTACTTATGTACTACTACCCCTACATACCTGAATAAAACGGATTTTACGGATCTTATTTATATGCATGATGCTTTATGCAATTTTTTAAATTTATTATGAGAGCAAGCTAATCAAGTATAATAGGGTACTCCCTTCAAAACCATATAGGCCTAAACAAATTGGATATTGTATTTTGGGATAAATATAATACTTAAATTGGCAATTTTTGCAATCATCATTTAGGAAAAATTACTACCTAGCCAACTAAGTCAAACAATACATAAAGGTAATACTATATATTGGTCAAACAAGTCAAGTGATACAATCAATAATTATTTGCCAACGAAGCCAATAGAACTTTCTTTTTACTTTTTGTGTCAATTAAGAGCAATAGATGGCATTAATGTAGACAAAATTTGGATATAAAGTCCACAATACCACCCTTAAAAGTAAGCTAACTAACATCCCCCAAATATAATCTATTGATTCTTCTATCTTATCATATGACATTTTCTATCAGCATGCCTTGATATATTAGAAAATTAAATGAGCGGTTCGTGTATTTATAAAAAAAAGTAGCAAACCGAAATAGAATACAAAATACTACTGCAAATCAAACAGCTAGCGTTGCTAAAAGTAGACATACGCAACAATATTGTATCTGTATCAATATTCTCAAATAACTATAGTATTGCACATTTCTGGTGAATGCCTAGATCCTTCAAACCTTAACATACATACAGGCGAAACGAGAGACTCTACTTAGTGGTGTCAAAACAGGTTCTCAAACAGGTTCTGGGTATACCCACGGCGAACCAGGTCAGACCCGGACAGGTCAGGATTCTGATTGTCAGTTCCCCAGGTCATGATTGGTCAGGTTTTGTTCAACTGGGTCGAACACATTTGAATCATTGGATTCCCGGGTGCCGGAAAAGTCTGAGCGTTTCATTTACAAGTCGATCCATTCCCGGGTATGGTCGCCCATTGACATTTTTTTTGCCGGGTTTGCGCAGGTCGTATTTAGGTTTCATGTACGGTTGAGTTAAGTCAAATGTACTCGGGTTGAATTAGTAATGACCTTAGTTCGATCATTGTGAAACATCGGGTCCATTCACTATTAAACATCAATTCAACTTCGGGTAACTCCTGATTAGGCCATCTTGATTTTGTTATGTATTTTGTAAACGAATCATATTAATAAATGTATTAAGATCGACATATATATACATATGTGTGTGTGCGATAAATATATGGATGACAACGAAAAACCAATAAAAACACTATATTGATTACCGTGATATTTAGTGTATTATCTTAGTCAACTCTTATTTCGAATAATCAACTGCGTAAAACCACTCTAATGAGTAAAGGAGTAGAACGACTCTTCATATGTTTTAATATTATATATTATAACCAACGACAATAATAACGAGTAGACGATCAATTTCAAGCTTTATATAAATGATTTATTATTATAAGCATTATGATTGATATATATATATATATATATATATATATATATATATATATATATATATATATATATATATATATATATATATATATATATATATATATATATATATATATATATATATAAAAGTTTGTAAATAGCTATGATGGTAATGAGAATAATAATACTAATAAACATAAAGCGACAATGATAATAGGTAAAAATACAAATAATAACAGTAATAGTAACAAGGCTAACAATAGCAATAGTAATACAAATAAGAACAGGAATACTAACAATAACAATATTTATACTAATATGTCGAATCATTTTAATATAAGATTGATATCAAAATAATTGAAAAACCAATCTAATACTCTATTGATTATACATTAGTATAACGACTCTTAATATGTTACAATGCTATAACAAATGACAATCATACATTCATATGTTTACAACGACACTTCATATGAGGCCTAAGTGATTATAACTCGGGTTCATATGTTGCACAATAATAATAATAAATTATACCCCCAAATCATTATCCCCTATAAAAGCTAACCATAACTTATTAAAATAAGTTAACTATTAACAAGTAACAACCATAAGTAAAATAAGTTAACAAGTACTTACTAGTTACTACATAGTAACTTGTTAACAACCATATAGTTTAATACTAGTATAAGATTAACAACCATAACACTCCCATTTCTTTATAAGTTATAAGATTATTTAAGTTAATTGTTTTTATGTTATACTATAGTTTAATACTAGTATAGTATTTATGGTCTTCTCTTAACTTTGTATATATATGTGACTATAAAGAAACTATTTTATCAGTAGGCTTATATATGTTAGTACGATATAATAATATTGGAACCATTCTAGCTAATATACGTGAATGATAGTTCGGGATCGTCTCGAGACGTATAGACTCGAGTTCGGGATCGGCTCGAGACGTAAACAAGCCGAGTCTAGGCCTCCTTAAGTTCGGCTCGAGAGTTCGTGAACAAGCTCAAAACCATTTTAGATAATTTTTATGTAAGATTCAATGTCCCACATCGACATAGAAGGTGAATAACAACCTTATTTTCTCTATAAAATCTTCCTACCTTTCAAAATACTTCATGTTAGATTATGTCTTAATTATATTGTTGGACTATTTATGAAGTCTTTCATTTGTGCAATTAACTAATTTAATCATTTCAAAATTATGCATATAAACATTGAAGACATTACAACTGTCAAAATAAAATGAGAAGACATTACAAAGGTGCCAGGAGCAGCACTATACTACAGTGGGTTTTGCTTGTTGCAGCAAATTGATACAGTATATTACAAATTTTAAAAAATTTCAGCAAATTGATTGTGAAGTCCAACGTTTTTCTAGCGAGTTTTGTTTGTTGTTGGAGTTTTCATACGTCCCACATCGGTGAGAAAGCAGAGAAAGAGATGAAGAGGGTGTATTAAAAAGGCACACCGCACACTGATAACATTGGTTATATAACAAATGGAAGTTGGGTCTAGCATATTCAGTGGGCCTAACTATTTGATTTCCATAGTTTAAAGTTTGGCAAAATTATGTTGGGCTATATTTTTTATCAAAAGCCTGATGAATAATAGTTATGCTGAACTTTTTTAATATTTGATTTTTTTTTGCTTTTGAGCCGAGCCTCAAGTCAAGCTTGGAATTGAACTTTTCGAGCCCGAGTCGAACCTCAATCATTCTCGAGCTGAGCCTGGACATGTTTGGGATCAGTTAATGGTTAACTAATTGTAATTTCATGTTACCTTTTACCTTTGCAAAATGTTCCATATTTCAACTTTATAATATAATAGCGACATAGCCTGGACATGTTTGTAGACACAGTTAATGGTTACCATTGAATTTTAGTATTTTTGTTGAGTTTAGTCGTCAAAATAAGTTGGTTTGAAAAATTGCGTAAAATTAAGTAGATTTTATTTTTAGATCAATTAGAATTCGAGTTGAACCAGGTATTTACTGGGCCTAATTGAGTTTTGGGTTAATATCTGGTTTAGTTCGGTCGGGTTCGGGTTTGAATGCAGGTCTGTGTGGTCAGGTCAGAATATAATCTAGCCGGGTGCCGGTCAAGTCTGGGTAATCCCAGGTCAGGTTTCGATCAGGTCTGGAGACTGACCCTCACAAGTCCAGGTTCAAGTAAGGTCAGTATCAGGTTGACCCAGCGGTCAGGTCTGTTTCTGACACCCCTAACTATACTTGTTCCATTTCCATCAACATACATGATCATGAAACTTTCTTTAAATTTTACTAGTCTTGCTCGCTTTCAGGTAACTCAATATCCGGCAGAAGGCCAAAAAAAAAAAATTCCCAAGGGAACAACATTGTATTTTAATCTTTGATTCCTTTTTTTCAAAAAGGAAATGTTTTCAAAAAGATATTATTAATTATTTTATATGTGTTTGGACCCATGATCTGGTCCAACAGTATTATGCCAAGCCCACTTAAAAGATTTGATCAGTATGCTCCCCAATGGGCCCATCAGATCTTTAGGTCAAAAATAACTTTACCATAAAAGGATAACAACTTTCCCACAAGACCTGGATGTTCCCCAATAGGGTTTCTTGTCTGGGAAATCCCCAACATTATATAAGCAGCAAGTCCAATCAATGAACAGGTATTGAATTCTCACCTAACAGAACCAGAGCCTCTCTCTCTAGAACTATTCACTTTCTCTCTCTACCTCAATCTCAACTGACTTGGGCGCCGGAGGGGCTTTCACGGGAACACCCCCGGGCTAGTTTTCCTTGTTTTGCAGGACTCCAAGCGACAAGACTCGGGATTATAATCCAACTCGGGATTTTAACCTCTTTAAACACACTTGACTCATTTGACTAGTTTCGAGGCTGAAACAGTTTGGCGCCGTCTGTGGGAAAATTACATCTCAAAGTTACGTACCGTGAGTAACATGGCACCCCGAAGGAAAACCACCCGAGCTTCACATGCACATCAACCCACCCCGATTCAATCCCAGCAACCCAATGTGCTGGTCGAGTGGCTTGCTATCGATGATGAGGGATCCACTCCTCGTGTCGAGGAGCAAAATGCCCCCCAGGAAGAATACCAACCTGATCCGCCTCCTATCACCATGGCGGATCTAGAAAGGATAGCACAGCAATTGAATGCAAACATGCAACGCAGCTTGCAGGAACTCATAGCAAGAATCCCTCAGCTCAACCAAGAGATACCTCGAGAGTTGGCACAAGGAGAGCAACGAGCCAAAGGGGATCCTAACACTCAAGTCCCAAGCCGAGATGGGCAGCGAGTAGGAGGAGAGAGATCCCGACAGGCTAACTCCCGTAGGACACCAAACTCAGATGCCCGACGGATCATTGAGGAGAATCGCAGACGTCGGATGGCACAGGACGCTCGAAACTTGCTCAATAACAAGAGAAGAGCCGATCAGGAGAAAACCCACCAAGAGGAGCAAGCTCAATCTAGGACTCCACGGCGGGATCGGGAAGGATCCCCTCGAGGATCCAAGAAGACTCGAACGGAGGGTGAAGGGGGCTCGGGACCCCCACGAAACAAGAGTCCCGCCTTGGTAAACAGAGGAGTATTGAACTTCATGACACCCTTTAGTCGGGAGATCATGGAAGTCCCCAATCCAAGCAAGGTCAAAGTTCCACTGATCGAGCAGTACTCAAGAAACAGTGATCCCGACGATCATATGGCGGCCTACAAGGCCCAAATGAGTGTACAGACCGGGTGCGAGGCTGCTTGGTGTCGTTACTTCCCGACGACCCTGATGGGCTTAGCACTTAGCTGGTTCTCGGGACTTTCCCCGTGCATTATCACGAACTTTTCAGTATTAGAAGCATTGTTCCACCAACATTTCATCGCCGGGCGCCGGCACAAAAAGACCAGCGTCCACTTAATGTCAATCAAACAGCAGGAGCATGAAAGCTTGGCGGACTACATCAAACGGTTCAACGAGGAGTCCGTGAAGATCTCCGATCTTCAAGACGTGGTAGCCTTTACAGCCTTGATGTCAGGACTTTGGTCGAGTAAGTTCAGATGGTCCTTGGCCGAGAATGAAGTTACTACATTCACTGAGGCTATGAGTCGGGCCCAAAAGTTCATCCAAGCCTCAGACATTTGCAAGCCTGTGGCCGAAAAGTCGAAGAAAAGAAAGGAAGAAGTTCCTTACCGGGAATCCAACAAAAACATCAAAAGTAATCAACAACTCCTCCCGAGAACCACCGATAATGGGAACGACCCCCGTTTCAATAGGAACAGGCGTGAGATCTACTTAGATATGAAACACAAGTCGGTATTGCCTATCCCTCCCCCCTATAAGGACCTCAAAGGAGAGAAGGGATCAACGAATGTGGTGCGAATATCACCGAGAATGTGGGCACACCACTAAAGACTGTCGGCAATTGAAGAAGGCCTTGGATCATTTGGCTGATCAAGGAAAGTTGAACAGATACATCAAACACTCTCGGGAAGAAAAAGGGAAGGATAAGGAAGGAAAAAATGACAGTGACAACACCGACTGGTATGTCGGGGTAATAGCATGGGGACATGCCTCGGGTGGATTAACTAGCCGAGCCCGCAAAGCCCACCTACACGCAATGAAGCAACATGTCTTAGAAATTGAGCCGATGAAGGCGGGATGTCCAGTCATGACGTTCGGAGAGCCTGACCGGCACGTACATACCCCCCATGACGACTCCCTCGTCATAGAGATGAAAATTGTCAATTCAAGGGTCAAGAGGATGTTGGTCGACAGTGGCTCATCAGCAGACATCATCATGTTAGAATGTTTACAGAAGCTAAAGTATACCGAGAAGGATGTAACCCCGACCAATCAGCCGCTGATAGGCTTCGGGGGAGGATCAGTGTACCCCCCTCGGGTTCGTAAAATTGGCTGTGAGACTCGGGGAAAGAGGCAGGGGAAAAAGCCTTCCAGTCGACTTCCTAGTGGTTGATACCCCACTTCCTTATAACGCTATCATGGGCAGGCCCACCATGAACAAGAGAAAGGCAGCCATCTCGGTATACCAGCTACTTCTGCAATATGAAACAGATGAAGGCCAAGTCGCGAAGATCTACGGAGACCAGCAGATAGCCCGGGAATGTAATACAAACAGTTTTAAATCAACTTCAGAAGAAAGACCAAGGAAGAGACATAGGGAAGATCACGCAGACACCCCTACTGGTCTCGGGGTATATCTCTCAGAAAATCCAAAACTATACAAGCGACCCCAGCCGGTCGAGGAGGATGAAGAGATAATGCTTGCCGAAGGCCTCGGGCACGGGGTAAGGATCGGTAAAAACCTCAGTTCCGAAATCAGGGAAAAACTTGTCGACACCTTGTGGGGATACAATGACGTGTTCGCTTACTCCGCCTCGGACATGCAGGGGCTGGACCCCAAGTTCGCATCCCATGAGCTAAATATCAAAGAGGGATTCCGCCCCATCAAGCAGAAGCTCAGACATCAAGGGCCTGAAAGAAGCGCAGCAGCAGCAGAAGAGGTCAAGAAATTGTTAGAGGCGGGCATCATCAAAGAATGCCAATACACAGAGTGGTTAGCCAACGTCGTTCTGGTTAAAAAAAGCTAATGAAGCTTGGCGCATGTGCGTCGACTTCACTGACTTGAACAAGGCCTGTCTTAAGGACAATCATCCTCTACCAAAAATTGATAGGCTGGTCGATTCAACGGCAGGTCACTAGTTGCTCAGCTTCATGGATGCCAACGCGGGATACCACCAGATCCCGATGGCGGAAAAGGACCGAATACATACAGCATTCGTCACAGCCCAAGGCGTATACTGCTACAGGATCATGCCCTTCGGGCTAAAGAACGCAGGGGCTACTTATCAACGAACAATCAACAAAGTCTTTGAGGAGCAACTCGGGAGGAACATTGAAGTGTACGTAGACGACATGATCGTCAAGAGCAAAAAGGCAGTAGATCACGTCGGGAATTAGCGGAAATGCTGGATACCCTACGACGCCATGGCATGAAGTTAAATCCCAAGAAGTGTGTGTTCGGGGTTAGAGGGGGGGAAATGCCTCGGGTTCTTGGTAGATGAAAGAGGAATTGAGGCCAACCCCGACAAGATCAACGCAGTGTTAAACATGTCCTCACCAAGGAATGTTAGAGAAGTTCAAAGGCTAACAGGGTGCCTAGCAGCGCTGGGCCGCTTCTTATCCCGCTCGACTGATAGCTTGCTATTCTTCAGAGCACTCAAAAGGAAGGAGTTTGATTGGGACGACAAGGCTGAACAGGCATTCCAGCAGCTGAAACAACACCTAGCAACGTTGCCCAAACTCATATCACCCTTGCCAGGAGAAGCTCTCTATATATACCTCTCGGTATCAGAATACGCCCTCAGTGCGGTACTTGTGGCTGAAAGAAAGGGAACTCAACATCCAGTATACTTCATCAGCCACGCTTATAGAGGAGCAGAAGCAAGGTACAGCCAGATTGAGAAGATGGTTTTTGCGCTGGTAATGGCGAGTAGGAAGTTGAAACCATATTTCCTGGCACACCCCATTAAGGTCCTAACCGGACAACCCATGAGGAATTAATCGAAAGCATGAATCATTCAACTCGGATGACCGAGTGGGCGGACCATTTGGCGGATTTTGGGTTGGAATATGAGCCGCGAAGGCAAAGTTGTTAAAATCGAGATTCTAGTTTGAATCAGAAACGTCCTATAAAATCGAATCGTAAAATCGAATCGTAGAATCGTAAGATTCTACATACACGTATAATCAAGATATTGCACTCAATCTCCATTTAATATGCTAAAATTATGAGTTAAAAGACCTAAAAATTAGAAAAAATAGTTTTTTACCACTATATTAGCAATAACTAACAATATATATCTATTATTTGCTTTGTTAGCATAATTTAAATTTGCGAGGTTTTCGCTAGTCAACAGAAATGTATAGAATCGTCTAGAATCGTGAATCGAATCGTCTTCCATATTTTGAATCGTAGAATCGTAAGATTTTAAGATTTAAATCGCGATTTTAATAACTTTGCGCGAAGGGCTATCAAGGCACAAGCGTTGGCGGATTTCATCAGTGAATGCAGCTCCCGACCCCTGGACATGGAAGAAAGGGAGTCGTGGGAGCTACAAGTGGATGGTTCGGCTTCCAAAGCAAAGGTGGGAGCCGGACTTGTGATCATTCCCTCAGTCGGGGATAAAATGGAGTACGCTGTGAAGTTCGACTTTCTGGCCTCAAACAACGAGGCTGAATACGAAGCTCTAATCCTAGGCCTCCAAATCTGCATTAACTCAGGGGCACAAACAATTATGGCCAAGTCAGATTCACAGCTCATAGTGGGTCAGGTCTCGGGAGAGTATAAGGCTAAGGAAGATAACATGAGGATGTACCTCAACAAAACCCAGGAGCTCATCAAGAAGTTGTCCACATTCAAAATACAACACCTCCCGAGGTCAGATAATCAACAAGCCGACGCCTTGGCCCGCATGGCAAGTTCAGCGGAGAGGCTGACCCCTCGAACCATCATCTGGGAAGTTCTAAGTCAACCAAGTATTAACTCACTCCAGGTCCACACCCTAAACAGAATCAGTACATGGATGGAGGAAATTATAAGCTTCCTCAGAGATGGCATGTTGCCCTCGGGTGAGAAGGAGGCCGAAGCTTTAAAGAAAAAGTCAGCCTGGTTTGTTTGGCATGAAGGGGTCCTCTACAAAAAGTTCTACACGCATCCACTACTGAAGTGCGTTACACCATTTGAGGGCAACTACATCCTTCGGGAAATCCATGAGGGTGCATGCAGCAGCCATCAAGGGGCAAGGACCATTGTCAGGAAAGCCCTGAGAGCCGGGTACTACTGGCCGACACTGAAATCTGACGCCAGGGACTTAGTGAAGGAATGTCCCAACTGCCAGCTTCATGGAGACATCCCTCGGGCCCCGACCAACCCCCTAACAACCATACAAGCGGTGTTACCATTTGACAAGTGAGGGATGGATTTGATAGGACCATTTCCGGCAGCCTCGGGGCAGAGAAGGTTCCTCCTGGTGGCCATCGACTACTTTACCAAATGGGTCGAGGCTGAGCCACTGGCTTCAATAACAGACAAGCAAGTGCAAAATTTCATCTGGAGGAACATCATCACTCGCTTCGGGATCCCAAGGACCCTCATATCAGACAACGGGAGACAATTCAACAGTGGACCAACCCGGGATTATTGTTCCAGGTTCGGGATTCAAACAAGGTTCTCAACGGCCCCTGACCAACGGCCAAGCTGAGGCCGCAAACAAAGTAGTGCTGAACGGAATTAAGAAGTCGTTAGAGGGAGCAAAGGGGTCCTGGGTCGACGACCTCCTGGGCGTACTCTGGTCGGCAAGGACGACAGTGAAGGAAGCAACTGGCAATTCACCCTTCAGCTTAGTCTACGGCAGTGACGCCGTTCTCCTAGTTGAAGTCGGGATACCCTCCCCAAGGATGACCTTCTACGAGTACGACGAAAACGAGGAAGAGAAGAAGGTCAATTTAGACTTACTGCCCGAATCCCGGGGTAATGCACTACTCAAGTCAATCCGCAACAAGCAACGGGTGACCAGGCAATTCAACCTCAGGGTAAAAGCCCGGCCAATTCATGTTGGGGACTGGGTAGTCAGGAAGGTCGAAGCCACCGGGCTGACGCACCTGAAAGGCAAGCTCGGGCCAAAGTGGGATGGACCATACAGAGTTACTGAAGTAATCCAGCCAGGAACATACCTACTAGAGTCACCAGAAGGGACTCCCCTAGCCCAACCTTGGAATGCAGATAATCTGAAGAAATACTACATGTGACACAACTAAGGCAACTCGACCGCGTTCGAGCCACTATTTTGTAACAGGCCACACTTGAGCCTTTAGCCTATTGTACTAACCACAACTCGGGGCAATCAGATAGACCCTATTAGAGTTGGCGGGATTGTTTGTGAACTTAGGCCACACTTGAGCTAGCATTTTATTTTGTTAAACCCAACTCGGGGCAGTCAGTTGTACCCCATAGTTATCAATCTCGGGAGTGTGAATGAAAGATACGAATTAAGGAACATCACTTGGTTCATAATAGTTGCATATAACAAAATAAAATATCATGTTTCGGAAGATGTAACTCGGGAATGGTGAAACATAAACATTACTCGGGAAATTTTACTCAGAAAACAAAATTCAAAACACCAATTCATAGAGAAATATTGTATAAAACAGCACAACCTAAGCACCTGAAAACATGATCCCAGATGCCAAAATACAAATAGATCCGAGAACAGGCTCTCGGGGTCCACTAGAAGTTCATAAGCATAACAAAATCATAAAAATCATGCAGCAGCTTCTTTAGTCGGGGTCCCCTCAGAGCTCTCTCCGGTATCCTCGTCGGAGCCGTCAGCTTCACCTGAACGGGAGCCATGACCTTCACCCCCGCCTCCAACAAGGAGCTTCCCATCCTCAGCAAGATCCGTGGATTGAGCACCCTCGGGGATATCCTGGCCTGTTGGCTGCACCGGGCCCTGAACTCGGGAAGCACCTGGAGTCTGAGAAGCCTCCACATTTGAATTCTGACCCAAGGCAATCCGACAGTCAAACTCGGCCTCAACGGCATCCCAGTCCAACGACTCGTTGGTCTCGGTCAAAATAGCCCGAAGACGCTCCTTGGTTTCCCAGGTGGCAAGACGGTAGGAAGCCGAGGCCATCTTACCCAAATAGTTAAGCCCTTCAGGAGAAGTCTTCCACTGGGCCAACCAGTCCTCCTGAACCTTCTGGAGCTTGGCCTCCGCCCTCTTCAGCTTATGACAAGTAAACTTGAGCTTCTTGGCCGCCTCGTCGAACTTGACCTGGAAATCATCAGCAACCTTCTTGGCCTCATTACGTTCAATAAGGGCAGCGTCCAGCGAGGCCTGGATCTTCTTCTTGCTGTCCCTTAGAGTCTCCGCGTCCTTCATAACCTTGCTTGCCTCCTCAAAAGTGGACTTCGGGAGGCAAGCTCGTCGTTGACCCGCTTCAACTCGGCACCATCAGACACGGCCTTGGCCTTCAAGCTGTCCACCTCCTTCTTGAGGGACGCAATCTCGTCCTCAAGCTGAACCCGGCGATGAATGACCGAAGTCATTCGGATAGAAGTCTGCAGAAACGCGGAACATAAGAAATAACAAAGTAAAAGAAAAATAAAGCATAGTCGGGACAAATACCTCTAACCAGGTGTCGTAGAGGGTGTTAACCTCCTCAGGCCCAAAGCTGACAGGGCCACGTCATCGGCCTTAGTATAGATCTCCCGAACAGCATGGCGCACTCGGGCAAGTTTCTGAATTGAGGTGGTGCCAGTAAACGGCACGTCGGTGCCGATCTGGTCGGCTTTTGTCCTCTTAAGCTGCGGCTCGTCCACGTCGATAATAACCTAAGGGGTTTCAGTGTCCCCCGCCTTGCGCTTGGAACCAGTGGACACACTCGATAAGGCTTTGTCAGACGCTCGGGAGGGGGCAAGCTTCTCGGCAGTTTAAGCCTTTTCAATATCTCCCTTCACCTTCCGGGATCGAACAGAGGGTTTCTTGGCCCTCTTAGAATCTGTATCCTGTCAAGGCAAGAATATCAGTACAAGTCGGGGAATTTCAATAAAGAGAAGGATTAAGTCGAGTAACTTACCTTAGGAGGCGGGGGAATTGACATGGTCTCCTCCTCCAGCTCACCCATCAGCTTTAGGGCCAGCTCGGTGTTGTCAATGTATCGCTCAGCCATCTTAGGATCCAATTGACCTCGGGCACCAACTGAAACAAAAGAAACGTCAAACACTTAGCATAAAAAATGAAGTCTTTACAAAAGGACAAAGGCGGGAATACCCTTGTCACAGCTGCAGCTTAGGCCCGCAGCCGCCAGGAACATCTCGTTCCATACGTCGAAGCGGGACGGGAGCCAGTTCTTGGGGAAGTACGAGAGAGCCCCGGTATGAGTACTAGGTGTGGTAGAGAAATATATTCCCGCTAACGCCTCCTGTCGAGACATCTCGGGAACCGTTTGGTTCAAACCAAAGCGAGGTCCACCCTCCGCAGGGAGAATGGGGATCTCCCACTCATCACTGGTGCATATGTGGAAGAAATTCCGCCTAAAACTCTTTTGGTTGGAAGGAGCATCTCGGACTACCTTAAAACCTGCCCGGCATTGAAAGCAGAACCATCCCGGGCCATGTCTGTCAGCAGGACCCAAAATTAAAGTGAACATGTTGCGCCATAGGCGCACACTCGGGGTTACCCCGAGAGATTCGCAGATGGCCACAAAGCCATTTATTGTGAGCCAGCTATTGGGAAGAAGATTAGTTAGGGTCAGCTAATAAGCATTCAGTAGGTCTCGGATGAACGGATGCAATGGGAACCTGAGAGCCATCTGCATGCTCTGATGGTAGACCGACACGCACCCCGCTGGGGGCGTCAGAACCGTGTCGGTATGCTTGGCACGAACGAACAAAGAAAGGGTTGCTCCCAATATGTTTGAAGTTCCTCGCCATATATTTCATAAATATACGGTCGGGGTAATATGTATGGGGACCTCCCTCGGGGTCCAGTGGAGGGTTTTCTTGCCCTAAGGTGCTCGGGCCCTCATCCTCGTCAGCTCCATCGGACACCATCACTACACCAGCAGAAATATACCTCTCTAAGTAACTCCTAGCACAAGGCTTATGCGCAATCGACACATCCCAAGGACCCGGGATTATACCCTCGTCTTCTTCCGTTAAGGAATCCGAAGGACTGGGTAGAGGAATCGCCTCGGGTACCGCCGAGGGATCAGGGCAAGGTATCCGAGTACTAACTAAAAAACCAATCTCCCCTCGAATCTCCTCCGAAAGCTTATAGGGAGAGGAGGCGGGGGTACTCGACTCCGACTCGGGGTCCATACTAGGGAGATCGATCTACAACAGAAAGCAGTAAGAAAAGTATAATAAAGAAAAGCGAACCTTCTCGAGATTATAAGAACTCGGGGATCACCACACAGAGGGTCAAATGAACTCGGGCAGGAACAGATGGGGATTTCTCAGAGCAATTCTAGAGAGATAAAGAGGAGAGAGATAGAAACTTTGCAAATGATTGAAATGTACGGAAAATAATTCTCTCCTCCTCTAAATAGCCCCATCCTCTTTCGCACTCCACGACAACCTCTGCACCACCCTTAGTGGGCTTGCAAGAGACGGACCCTCAATAAATAAAGCCCAGAGGAGAAAAACCCCAAATTAAAGGCCCAAATACCTTCCAAAGGGATCCATGGTCAAATGTCTCATTATCAAAATGGTCAATAGTCATGGTCAAGGGTCAACGGCCCACGGGAAAACGTCAAGAAGGTTGACTAAAATTTAGCTCAACACTTGGCCAAAAAGTGGCCAAATACCTCCATAGCCAACTCGGGGTTTCCATGGGAGGGGTCATTAGCCCCTGAATTGGAGCATACTCACCTCGGCCTTGCCAGGGGGCTCAGCACTTGGCCAAAAAGTGGCCAAGTACCTCCATAACCAACTCGGGGTTCCCATGGGAGGGCTAATTAGCCCCCGAATTGGTGCATACCTACCTCGGCCTTGCCAGGGGGCTCAGCACTTGGCCAAAAGGTGGCCAAGTACCTCCATAACCAACTCGGGGTTCCCATGGGAGGGCTCATTAGCCCTCGAGTTGGTGCATACCCACCTCGGCCTTGCCAGGGGGCTCAGCACTTGGCCAAAAAGTGGCCAAGTACCTCCATAACCAACTCGAGGTTCCCATGGGAGGGATCATTAGCCCCCGAGTTGGTGCGCACCCACCTCGGCCTTGCCAGGGGGCTCAACACTTGGCCAAAAAGTCGCCAAGTACCTCCATAACCAACTCGGGGTTCCCAAGGGAGGGCTCATTAGCCCCCGAATTGGTGCATACCCACCTCGGCCTTGCTAGGGGGCTCAGCACTTGGCCAAAAAGTGGCCGAGTACCTCCATAACTAACTCGGGGTTCCCAAGGGAGGGCTCATTAGCCCCCGAATTGGTGCATACCCACCTCGACCTTGCCAGGGGGCTCAGCACTTGGCCAAAAAGTGGCCAAGTACCTCCATAACCAACTTGGGGTTCCCATGGGATGGCTCATTAGCCCTCGAGTTGGTGCATACCCACCCCGGCCTTGCCAGGGGGCTCAGCACTTGGCCAAAAAGTGGCCAAGTACCTCCATAACTAACTCGGGGTTCCCATGGGAGGGCTCATTATCCCCCGAGTTGGTGCATACCCCCCTCGGCCTTGCCAGGGAGCTTAGCACTTGGCCAAAAAGTGGCCAAGTACCTCCATAACCAACTCGGGGTTCCCATGGGAGGGCTCATTAGCCCCCGAGTTGGTGCATACCTACCTCGGCCTTGCCAGGGGGCTCAGCACTTGGCCAAAAAGTGGCCAAATACCTCCATAACCATCTCGGGGTTCCCATGGAAGGGCTCATTAGTCCCCGAGTTGGTGCATGCCCACTTCGGCCTTGTCCGGGGGAATCAGCACACAGCCAAAATGAGCCCATCTATGACAAACTCGGGGTCCCCTCTGCAGGGCTCATTAGCCCCGAGTTGAAGTGCAGTGCCCCTTAGGAGTCGCCCTTTCCCGAAGGGAGGCGCAACCTCGACGCGCAATACCCCACCTCCGGGGAGCAAGTCAAGTCTCCCCCTCCGCACCGGCGCACCCTCTCGGGGTGGCTTAGGGGTAGGGTCAAGGCTCCCACTTCTGCACAGGGCCCGACATGCCAACCCGGGGGAACAAGGTTTCCTCGGGGTAACTTGTTACAAGCACTATCGCATCCTCCCGAGATCGCTTAGAAGCCAGCCCGAGTCTCTCACACCAACTCGGGGCCCAACGCATCGCCTCGGGGGGAGGCAGGACCCTCCCACTCTCGGGAACACGTGGTGTCCAGCGCCTACGCACCATCTCGGGGCTCTTGGGAAAAAGCCCAAGCTCCCCGCATCATCTCGGGGACCCGACGCGCCACTTCAGGATGCAGGATTCCCCCTCTCGGGACCACTTGGGAGTTATCCCATGGATACCCCATCCCTCAGGGACCCAGCGCGCCCTGTCGGGAAAGTAAGGTTCCCCCCTCGGGGCCGCTCGCTACCAGGCAGTGGGGCATCATCTCGGGGTTGTTCAAAGACCAGTCCTAAGGCCCCCTCATTAAAGTCCAAAGTCCCTCATGCTCGGGATCTACCGGGAGCATGGTCTTCTTCACATCGGCAAAAACGCAACCATCTTGTTCCGCCAACCAACCGCACCAAAAAGGGCGATTTCCAGTACGATTACTTGGCGTGGGGCTAATTGTTTGGACCCATGATCTGGTCCAACAGTATTATGCCAAGCCCACTTAAAGGATTTGATCAGTATGCTCCCAATGGGCCCATCAGATCTTTAGGTAAAAAATAACTTTACCATAAAAGGATAACTACTTTCCCACAAGACCTGGATGTTCCTCAATAGGGTTTCTTGTCTGGGAAATCCCCAACATTATAAAAGCAACAAGTCCAATCAATGAACATGTATTGAATTCTCACCTAACAGAACCAGAGCATCTCTCTCTAGAACAATTCACTTTCTCTCTCTACCTCAATCTCAACTAACACTAGTAGAAAAACGACGATTTGCGTCTCACCATTTGCGTCGCACAACAGGACAAACGTCGCAAAAGACTCATTTGCGTCGTATGCAACAGGGAATCGACGCAAAAGACGACCTATGTGCGTCGTATTTAACTAAAGTGCGACGCAAGACAGCTATGTGCGTCGGATGGGCCAAAAATACGACGCACATAACAAAAGCTATGCGCGTCGCATGAAGCCCACTGTACGACGCAGTTGTAAATTCGTGGGCCAAAATATAGAAGTGCGTCGGATGGGCTTGAGGAGCCGACGCATATTGCTAAGCCCAACCCGCTTGTTTCACCGTGTTATATTTTTTTGGACTTTAATTTTGCCCTCAAACCTACTTCCTTATTCTCTCATTCTCTCAGCCTCTCATCAGCCGTTTTATAGCCCCTCTCTCTCCAACTCCTCTCATTTTCATTAATGGAGATAATCGAAGATTGCAAGAAAGAGAGAAGAAGAAAGAGAAAAAGGAAGAGGATGCATCGCAGCCTTCCTTCACTAGTCCTCGTGATGCGTGCCGCTTTGCTTCCATTTCCGGCAAGAGAATCTTTAGCGGCGAATGGCGAACGACGAACAGCGCTTTGACAGGTTAGAATTTCGTTTGACGTACATCAGCGTTTTTCAATTTCGTTTTTTCTTTTAAGATCTGATTTTCTATTTTAGTTTTCAAATCTGAAAATTCGTTTTTTCATTTTCAGATCAGAAAAATAGGAACTTTTATATTTGATTTTTTGGCATTTGAAAAATAAAAATTGACTTAGTTCATGCAGTGTAGAGTTTGTCTCTAATATTTAATTTTCAAGAAATTTTAGTTCTTTTTAGTTAACTTATGGGTTTACTTGTTATTTGTATCAGATTTTCAAGAAGTCTATAGCATTGCAAAGTTGAAGAATCAGATTTTCAAGCAAGTAGAATTTAGGTTTAGTTTTCAGTTTTTAGGAAGTTTATAAGTTACTTTCAATTTATTTTTTAGATCTGGTAAAATTTGTAAGCAATATGTGTAAATTACATTTTTTTTTTAATGAAATTGAGTTACTTTTCATCTTTTCTTTCTCGATTTTCCTGTGGATACTTTTTTGTTTGTTTCGGTTTTATGTTTGGATACTAAATTGAACTATTATCATTGTTGAACATAACACAGTTCCTCACCCATTTGGAAGCAGTAGCCATAGGCTAATGTATGTTGAGTCTAGACCTCATGTGCGTCGCACATCGCATAACATGCGACGCAGATGAATTTCATTTGCGTAGCATGTAGTGTTATGTGCGACGCACATGAGTGAGCTGGGCTGCTGGCTTGGCCATCTGCGTCGCGTCGTTGTCCGACGCATATCCTGTATCCTGATCTGCGACGAGGCCTGTGCCGTCGGACCCATGTCCGACGCAAATGGGCGCCTCGCATCCGACGCAAATCGTCTATTCTGTACTAGTGTGACTTGAGCGTCGGATGGGCTTTCCCGGGAATACCCCCGGGTTAGTTTTCCTTGTTTTGCAAGACTCCAAGCAACAAGACTCAGGATTATAATCCAACTCGGGATTTTAACCTCTTTAAACACACTTGACTCATTTGAGTAGTTTCGAGGCTGAAACAATATGGAGCACCTTTTTCTCAAGAAAAAAATAGGTTATGATAAATACTCCATCCTATGTGAACTGTATTGATTAATTTGTGAAATTAACACATATTTATTCAAACTGTTAGGATGTAACGAATGCTTAGCTTATTAATCTTATTTAACACATACATATATGCTCGTCTGAACCATATATATTAATTCGCCCTCTTGGGCTGTATTGCAGTGGCTCCAAAGCCAAATTGTCCGGTCGGGCAAACCTCTTCACCCTCGTCTTGGCTTCAACTTAGGCAAGGTCTAGCTCACTCCAACAAGTACCTAATGCTTTTGTAATTTGTAGGGAACATGTATGGAGTTTGTGAGGGCTTTAAAAGCTGAACAACAAGTGGTTTCTGGTATGATGTACTATATTGAACTTGAGGCAGTTAACGGGTGCTTGATGCGCAAGTACTTTGCAAAAGTTTTTGACCAGGCCTGGACCTGCACTAGGAAACTCAAGGAGTTCAAGCCTCTGTTCCAAGAGAATGTTGGAAATATCAGTATAAATTGATGTACTCATGAACAACAAATATATAAACTATATTGATACACAATATACAATATAGAAAAGAAACTTATCTACAGATAACAATCAACTGAACTTAATTGAATTCCACAAAAACAACGTTGCGCCGTGGTATGGAGGCCACTGCCTTAGAAACGAATTTTGCCATCTCCGGTGCGGATTCCTGATGACGTTCGTCTCCCAAGGTTCACACAACGATCCCCGACTACGTGCACCCGGATAAAGGATTGGAGTTTCTCAAGAACTGCTCAAATCTCAGAGAGAATAGGTAGGCTTGTGTTTTAGGGTTCAAGAGAGAATCTGCTTCTTTTATTCGGTTTTAGAATGAGGTATTTATATAAAATATAAAAAACAAACAACACAAACCGTGGAATCCGAAAACCGCTGAAAAAGGAGTTCACCAGGGCGGGTCGGGCGGAGACCGCCCGGGCGGGCCCACAAGGAAGAAACTGGACGAAGAAGAAAAGCTTGTCTCTCCCGGGTGGGCGAACCATTGGCCGGTCGGGCGGAGCAAACCTGGCTAAAGACTCGTCTCGCCCGGGCGGTCGGGCGCGACGAACCAGATCCGAATTCGCGTTCACTTGGATGTTATCCAACTGAGAATGCATGTTTCGCCGTTGCCAACTAATCTCCATGCACACCAATGTCTGCAAAATGTGCTATGAGTTACTACTAAAGTTTTTCTATGACATAATCTTATGTACTATTATCGTAACTACCTAAATAAAAGGATTTCATGAGCCCTATTATGCATAATATATGCAGTTTTTCAAATTTATAGAAGCCCCTTATTTTTTTTAGGAGTTGTTTGGTTGGATGGAGGGGTGGATTCAAGACTTTAAATTTAAAACCCTCAAATTAACTAAGTAAAAAATGAATGTAATAGACATATTGAACAATAATTTCATCAGATAAAACTTGCCAATGACAAATCCCGACTTCGTATTGGTAATATTTATATCTCAAAAAAATTATTATATCACATTTTAGGATTCCCTCCAATTTTCAATTAGTGCAACACTTTAATTATCATGATTATCAATATACAAATATAACCATTGGGCATATTAAAAATAATGAAGAGAAATTTTAGATAGGAATAAGACAAAGAGAATAATTCTTTTAAGAAAATGGAAAACAAAACAACAAATAAAGTCACACATGGGTTCAACTCAAATGAAAAAATATGAAATGATGAAAGAAAACGTATGCCAGTATGCCACATGCCAGCTTCGAAACCGGAACATTACAGTAAACACGGGTTCATTTGTAAGGAGAGCTAACCACTGGAGCACTCCATAACATGCAATCTAAAATAGTGAAGGATTTTCTAAGACTGTTCAATTTGTCTTGCGCAGGAAAAAAAAAAAATTGTTTTTTTGGGGGGGAATGCCACCCAAGTCACTTAATAGATCCGTCCTTGGTTGGATGTAGAAATTTATTTGTACTATTTAAGATATTGCGAGTCTGATTCTCTTAATCTAGAAAAAAATCATCTGGTAGAAGTTCTCTAATAGCGGTCCTAGGGAAGTGGCCTTTTTAAATCTGTCAACCTAACTTCTTTATATAAACAGGCTGTCAATTTTTATGGTAATCATACAAACCCATAAAATTAACGATGTGTTCTCTTTGGCTTAAATAAATTGGTCCTTATGAATTTTAATAATTTAAATAAGCTAAGATAATTATGTCACAATAAGTCTGAAAACCTTATAAAATATATACCAGTAATTATAATTAAGTTTCAATGAATTCAAGTTTCAATAAGAGATTATATAAAAGGAAGAATATACTCCCTCCATTCGTCCTAATTAACTAATTGTCCTATTAGATTTGGGCATGCATAGTAAAGGAAAATAGTATGAAAGAGTGTTATTAAAGGCCCCATCACATGAAGAAAGAGTAAGCAGATATCATTACCGGATAATTAGATCCACATCACAGAGTCGAGTGAGATCAATGGAGTAAACATCTTACTTATAAGGAAAATTTGTTAGAAACGATATTTTAATTATAAGTTTTAGCGAAAAACAACCTTTTAAAAAAATCGGGCGAAAGAAGGCCTTAAAAAAAATCTGCAAGGAACAACCTTGACTCATTTTCCAGCATTGGCAAAGTTTGTTTTAGTGTTCACTCATTAAAGCCAAACATATGCAGCGCACATGACCAACATCTCTTATGTTTAAATCCATTTTCTCTCCACGCATCTTAATGTCATTCTTTCAAATGACCACTTTTGATCAGTATAAGCATGTGAAACTTACATAAATAGTGTACTAACGATGTGTTCTCTTTGGCTTAAATAAAGTGGTCCTTATGAATTTTAATCAATATATATATATATAAAGGAGGAACTTTTCGGGAGCATAGGGAGCTCCTCAAGATTTCGAGCTCATACAGTGCGCCACGTAGAATTGCCACATCATCAATTTATATTTATACTTTTTTTACAAAAATAGAGTTCTAAATGATTTAAATACATATAAGGAGATTTGGATAAGCGAAAATTAAAGTTTGGATTTGAATCAACAACCTAAATTATTATATCATGAAAATTGTGTATAACTTTTGCTACGTAATTCGGAATAATATAATTTTTGTACCATTAGAGAGTGCTCGAAATATGCTTCGAAATAAGATCCATTTATAATATAGTTGTACAACTTATAAAATATAGAGCGCCATGTAGAATTGCCATGTCATTAATTTTTATTTATTTTTTTCTAAAAACAAAGTTCTACATAGATTTAAATACATATAAGGAGTCTTGGAGAAGCAGAAATTAGAGTTTTGTTTTGAATGAACAACCTAACTTATTATATTATGTAAATTGTGTATAACTTTTGCTACCTAATTCAGAATATTATAATTTTTGTACCATTAGATAGTGCTCGAAATATGCTTTGAAATAAGATCCATTTACAATATAGTTCTACAATTTAAGAAATAGAGAGCGCCACTTAAGATTGCCATGTCATTAGTTTTTATTTTAAATATTCGAAAAAATAGAATTCTACATATATTTAAATACATAAAGAGTTTTGGGTAGGGGAAATTAGAGTTGCGTTTTGAATAAACAACCTAAATTATTATATTATGTAAATTGAATTTAACTTTTGCTACCTAATTCAAAACATTATAATTGTTTTACCATTGGAGAGTGCTTGAAATATGCTTCAAAATATGATCTTTTTACAATATAGTTTTACAACTCATGAAAATATATTAAATTAGATGCATTGTAGGACATTATTTTTAGATAAATATAATAATGACTATAAGTATTAAGTATAGTGTATTATATGTGATTATAACATTTGATTATAGGTCCAATTTACAGGATTAAACATATTATCTTTCAAAACCTCAACCTTACTCAACTAAACTAAAACAATATAGTATTGCAACAAAATTTATTAACTAAAATCTATAGTGATAAAGTTACATATTAGAGTTTTGGATTATGTAAAAATTAGAGTTTGATTTAAATAAAACAGCCTTAGAATATTATAAAGAGCTGCACCTAAGCATGCCATGTCATTCTTATCAATTTTTAAGAAAGTATTCTTTATGTCCTGCATCAATTAAATTATTACCCTCTACTTTCTTAAAGTATCATTCGGGTATTATTCATGTTAAAACTGTATTAGCTATTGTTAGTCATACCTGTTATTGAGATACCATTTAATAATAGACTTAGCTACAATATTCAATTGAATAATAAAAATTATAAAATTTATATATCACAATAACAAATCTAGAAATTGCTGTATAATGACAAATACTTTATCCGTTTTTTTTCTACTTCAACAATTGGTTTGGACATGGTTTTTAAGGAAATAAAAAATGGGTAGTTTAGCATAGAGGTACCTCTTTAGTTAATTAGAGTAGGGGACAAATAAATCCTTATTAAACTAAACGCAACTTTATAAGGCAATTCGGGTAATTAATGATGGTTTTATTAACATAAAGTAAAGGTAATATTGTCAACTGTAGTTTCTTTTTTTTACCAAAAGTGGAATGGTTCCAAAAGATGAAACTACCTAAAGTGGTAATTGTTGTAATAGAAAAAAGAACGGAGGAAGTATATAAATACAATGATCTTGAAAAATCTCATTTTACAACAACACAAAACCAACAATAATTTTAACAAAAAATTTACAATAAAATAAAATAAACAACAACCCGTGCAACGCACGGGCTTCAAACCTAGTAATTTAAATAAGCTAAGATAATTATGTCACAGTAAGTCTGAAAACCTTATAAAATATATACCAGTAATTATAATTAAGTTTCAATGAATTCAAGTTTCAATAAGAGATTATACAAAAGGAAGAATATACTCCCTCCATCCGTCCTAATTAACTAATTGTCCTATTAGATTTGGGCATGCATAGTAAAGGAAAATAGTATGAAAGAGTGTTATTAAAGGCCCCATCACATGAAGAAAGAGTAAGCAGATATTATTACCGGATAATTAGATCCACATCACAGAGTCGAGTGAGATCAATGGAGTAAACATCTTACTTATAAGGAAAATTTGTTAGAAACGATCTTTTAATTATAAGTTTTAGCGAAAAACAACCTTTTAAACAGATCGGGCGAAAGAAGACCTTAAAAAAAATCTGCAAGGAACAACCTTGGCTCATTTTCCAGCATTGGCAAAGTATGTTTTAGTGTTGACTCATTAAAGCCAAACATATGCAGCGCACATGACCAACATCTCTTATGTTTAAATCCATTTTCTCTCCATGTATCTTAATGTCATTCTTTCAAATGACCACTTTTGATCAGTATAAGCATGTGAAACTTACATAAATGGTGTACTAACTCCTGATCATTGCTCACCTTATCAAAGATAATCTTTACTTTGGATTCTGCGAGAGTAATTCAAGTTTTAGAGGGACCTTCTTAAACTTTTCGAGATGAAATTTTAGAAACTCCGTCACAAAATTAGAGATTAATCAACTCCATCATAAATTTCAAGACAACTCATGTTTTACTTTCAAACTTCTTCTGAAAAACAAGAACAAGAAATGCAAATAACCATTGACTTGAACAAAGAACTTTACAACAATTTTTCCAACAGCCGCACGAGCACTATATTTCCGATGAAGCTGGACAAGACTAGAATAACCATCGGAGTACATGCGACCTTGCTGGCTGTTATTTACATTTTATAGCTGCCTTGTTGGTGGTGATGATGAAGGTAGTGCTGGTACTCGTACTCGTCGTCGGTACTGTCGCCGACTTGTATTCTTCTAGAAGTACTGGATGATCAATTCATATTGCTGTTCCTGTTTACAATAGAAGCAGGATTAATCGTTTAAGAATTATGATTAGTAGCAGGAGATGTGGTCTTATTCTTCCGTTTTGCTGATTTCATCCTATACATAGACGCGTAAAGGCGTGTTGAGTACTAATACTGTTGCTGCGCTTCTACGCTGATTGTCAAATCAACATCAACTCGCTGCTTTAATTTGCTGAGT
The DNA here is from genome assembly GCA_947646795.1 of Beta lomatogona. Lineage (NCBI taxonomy): Eukaryota > Viridiplantae > Streptophyta > Magnoliopsida > Caryophyllales > Amaranthaceae > Beta > Beta lomatogona. Next base: position 166,550 of record CANSNZ010000995.1, on the reverse strand, counting down.
AATAGTCCGCGCTAGCTGCTATATCATATTAGTGGAATTGTACGTTCTCAATAATTGCTAAGATAGAAATTATTTCCTACTTTACGCTACAATGAGAATTAATTCCCTTGGTACAGTCCACGTTAGCATAGACGCAAAAAATTACTTTAAAATTTAGCCCAGGCAAAACCGCTATTCTAATTAGCGGTTTATATAAGTAAACCGCTAATCAAACTAGCGGTTTATGAGTGAATTGTACTGCTAGGTGGAGTAAGATTTCTTGGTCTAACTTAACCGCTACTTTAAGTAGCAGTTCATATTTGGGAAAGTTAATATTAATCATCATCTTCTCTCTCTATTTTCTCTCATCTTCTCTCTCTATTCTCTCTCATCTTCTACGGTTAATCTTTCATCCATTTCATCTTCTCTCTCTGTTTTGATCTCATCTCCGCCCCCTCAAATATAATCTGATCTTATCTTCCTCCACTCCTTGCTGTTTTTGCTTCAATTTGGGCATGCAACCACAATCATTTTTTGATCTGCTACACCAAGGGCACCGATGAAATCTTCTGGGTTATTATCACTCACCTTCACCTCGTTCTTGTCAGTCCCGTTAGAAATGTGAGTGGGAGTTCCCCGGACCAAAATTTCGGATCTCTGTCTCTCTGGCTCAGCACCACTTACAGTCAGGTTCTTGAATGGTGACACAACAGATTGTGGGGAGTCCATTATATGATACAAGAATTATAAACCTGGAAAAGCATAAGAATATCAAATTGTGAAGCAAGTTTTTCAACGCTAATATGAGAGCATTCTACAATTACAGAAAGCCATTCATAATGAAGCATGACAATTCCAACAAAAATCAACATACACATTTTGCTTCAAGAATTATAAACCTGGCTTCTCGTCGGCTTTGTTTCAAGCCCACTCGTCGTCATCCTCCTCGCGTACTCCCACGTGTTGTGAGTCGGGGTTTCACCCTGTGATTACTACGCCGTTTTCCTCGTTCGTCCCACAGCCTTCGACGGTTTCATCGTCATTATTTGCTCTTCCACAAGTATCCACTCCTAATCTCAGTAACTTGGTCACTATCACTCTTTCTTCTCCTGAGGATTATTTGTTGTGGAAAACTCAAATTACTTGTTTGCTTCTTTCCCATCAACTACTTGGTATGGTTGAAGGCACTGTTTCAATTCCCCCTACGAATATTATTGATGAACGCGGTGTTTCAGTTCCTAATATTCAATTCTATGAATATTTACGTGTTGATCAACAAATAAAATCTTGGATTTTTGCAACGTTATCTCGTGATGTATTTGTTGATGATCATGATTTATCTGCATCTATCTGTCGAAATTTGGAATCGATTGCAAACTAGATTTATGCATGCTAGTATGGCCCGCTCTATGGAATTGAAAGGGCGTCTTACTCACATTAAAAAGGGTGATTCTCAGACTATGGATGGTTATTTGCGTGAGATTAAGGTTATAGCAGATTCTTTAGCTGCTATTCAGTGTCTTGTTTTTAATCAAGATTTAGTTCAGTACACTTTGTTTGGTTTAGATCGTGATATGGACTATGATCATATTGTCACTACTTTGTTGCATTATCCATTTCCTTTGAGTTTTGATGATTTACGTCCCAAGCTCTTGCTTCCTGAGCAACGTATCAAAAGTTCTAAGGATGGGTTGGATTCTTCCTCTCATCATGCCTTGGTTGCGGTTCAATCATCAGATTCTAGTACTTCTTCTACTAAGAACAATTCTGGTGGCCGAAATAAAGGCAAGAACAATAAAAACAAAGGTGGTAACAATAGTGGTCATAACAATAATAATTGTGGCAATAGTGGTAACAACAACTCTCGTGGTTCTAGGAACAACAACAACAATGCCAAGCGGGGACGTCAAAATGGTATGAGTACATATTCTAACTTGTCATCCTATAGTATGTCTTGCATTGATTCTATTACTAATGGTCTGTCCTCAGCAGGAAATACTTCGCAAAGTGGCAATTTACACTCTACCCCTACTTCCGATACTTGTGGTCTTTGTTGGTTTCCAGGTCATCAACCTCCTTATTTATTGTCCTCAAAGATTCAATTCTAGCTTTGTTCCTTCTTCCTCGGATAATGTCACTCGAGCCTTAGCTGCACTGTTTGTTGGTGGTGAAGAAAATGATTCAGTTTGGTACCCGGACTAGGGAGCTGCATCTCACATGAATCCTTAGGATGGTAAGCTTTCTGCTATTCTTCCTTACTCTAGGTCAAGTTCTAATGTAGTTGGTAACGGTACCTCGCTCCCAATTAAAAGTGTTGGTAATTTGACATTAAAAACTCAAGTCGTCCTCTTACTTTGTCGTCTGTCTGTCATGTGCCTAATCTGAAACATAATTTATTATCAGTTAACAAGTTGTGTCAAGAAAATGATTGTGTTGTGTGTTTTGATAAAAATTTTGTTTCTGTTAAGGACAAGGCAACGGGGGAGGTTCTGCTTCGGGGATCCAGTATGCAATGTGTCTATCCAATTCAACCCACTATTATCACCATTGAGTCTTCCGTTCCTGCTTTGCTAGCTACTAAGGAGTATGGCGATATTTGGCATGCTCGTCTTGGTCATACTTTGTCTAGAGTTTTAGGTTCTTTATGTTCCAATAAGTCTATCACATGTACTTCTAAGTTTCATGATGATTGTGTTGGTTGTAAGTTAGGAAAGATTCATCGATTACCTTTTGAACCAGTTGAACATGTTTCTCCATATCCTTTATATAAAATCCACAGTGATCTTTGGCAATCTCCTGTTTTGTCCAATCAATTATATCGATATTATGTTGTTTTTGTTGATGATTTCTCGCGATATTTATGGATTTATCCTTTACGTCGCAAATCGAAAGCTTATTCTCAATTTCTTGTGTTTTAAAAGATGGTGGAAAATTTATTTAATTGCAAGATTAAAATTTTCCAAAGTGATGGAGGTCGGGAATTTGATAATTCCCCTCTTCTTCAACATTTTCGTGATCATGGTATAATTTTTCAAAAATCTTGTCCCCATACTCAAGCTCAAAACATTGTTGCAGAACGCAAACACCGTCACATTATTGAAATGGCTCGTACTATGATAATTCATTCTGATTTTCCTACTGAATTTTGGGTTGATGCTTCATACACTGCCACCTATACTATCAATAGGCTTTCGAGCTCAACTTTAGGGGGTGTATCTCCTTTTGAAAAATTATTTCATCGTTCTCCTTCCTATCATTTTTTGAAAACGTTTGGTTGTGAATGTTTTCCTTTGCTCGTGGATTCTGAAATCAACAAACTTCAACCTAGATCTAAGCCTTGTGTTTTTATTGGATATGCCATGGATTATAAAGGTTATCATTGTCTTAATCCTATTACCAACAAAGTCTTTATCAGTCGTCATGTACTGTTTCATGAACATAAGTAACCTTATCGTACTCTTGTTGGTTCTAAATCAAACGTGCCTTACACATCGCCTACGGTCTTGACTTTTGATTGGTGTCCTACTAATGCTATTTGTGTGTCTCCGGTTGTTTCCCAGAATACCCGGTCCACGCCTCGTGTTACGAGTGCTCCCGTTCAGTTACAATACCCTGTCCACGCTTTCCCTTCCTCATTAGTCGCTTCTGCCTGGCCCAATGGGTGTCCAGCGGCAGATGGCCTTTCCCCCTTGCTCTCTTCTGGGCCCAACGAGATCCCAGCGCCCAACGGATCCCCCCCTCCCCTTCCGTGTCTGCTGATTCGTCCGCTGGGCTTCCAATGACAAATGGGTCGGCCCATCCTTCTCCCTAGTGTTATGATTTTATTTTAATGCCGCAAGTGTACGGTGTCGTAGCACATACGGGTCGAACTCAGGGAGGTATAAGATTAACCACTACTTGATTTTAGATTATGAAATAGTTACACAATCCAGAAATGAGGAAGAGTCTATGAACTAAAGGCTAAACAAACGACAGAATATGACAAACTATATGAATATGATAATTAAAACACTAAGATTAAGTATCACCACTACTATGAATTGATCAAACCATAACTCACTTCCCAATTATTCAATTATAGCTTAGGTAAGAATGACATTCCCTTATGATTTAGTAATAAAGCACAGCTGCGAACCGAAACTGAATCCCAAATCATCCAACAATACCTAAAGCTCACTTTCATGATAGAAAAAAGGCCTAACTAACATGTATGATTCCTATTTTCATGGCTTACATACACAATTAGAAGCATTAAGAGCCAATGTCAATTAAATCCTAATTCCAATTCTCACCTATTTTCATGGGAGAATTTAAATCAATGACAAGATTATCCGAACTAAGATCCAACTTTCGTTGATGAACTTAATTAATGAAATGATAATTTAGCAAACAAACATATGATCCTAATTTCTATTCCAACTTTCGTTGATAATAAAAAGTAGGGTTAAAGTAAGATGCAAAATTGACTACAAACACAATCTTGTCAAACCCTAAGCATATAATTCAATAAAATGGGAATTGGAGCAACAATCTACATGATTAATCCATAATAGGGCTCAACTTAATCCTAGATAGAAGTACTACTCACTAATCATGGCGATAAGAACGATAAGCATAATTGAGTACATAATTAAATAGATTAAGAGAGAGAGAAGAGTAAAACTTATTAAGATTGCTTGAATTGTAGAAGAATCCCAAAGTACTTGATCAAATTCGTCTTCAAACTCCAAGTTCTTGCATACAAAATGAAAGCTAGGGCCTAAAACTCTAATAAAAATCGTGCATAAAAACTGCCCTTGAAAATAACATAACTCCTAAACATAAAAGCGAGAAAATAACATAACGGACGCTGCCCGCGTTACCGCGATCCGCGGTGTCCACCGCGAGTCGCGCCCAATATCGCGAGTCGCGGTAAGCTCTCGGCATTCCACCGCGAGCTGCTGCCAACGCCGCGACTCGTGGTGGAACCGATGTCTCTTTTCTTCCTTGGACTCTTCAAGTGCGGCTTCCAACATAATTGGACCTTATAGGAAGCCCAATTACTTCCATCTTGGACCTAGCATGGTGCCATTAAACCTCTAAATGAGCCACAAATGCATACTCCTCTCATAATTTCAACATTTCTCATCAATTCCTATCACTTGGGTATAAATCTACTCAAATTCATCCAAGTCACAACATAATATCCCTCAAAATGTGCCAAAATAAGAGTAAAATGTGGACTTAACACCTAGCACGCTTCCAGCAGCACTGGGCCTTTATAGCTTTATGGCTCGCCCCTCTCTTCTCCCCGGCACCACTGGGCCTAACGAGCCCACTACTGGGCCTATTCCTTGCTCCTCTTTTACGGAGCCTGCTACTACTCAATTCACCTTGGCCCTTGCCAGCTTCTGCTTCCTATTATACCACTTCTGTTGTTGTGTCCCCTTCTTCCCCATTGCCATTTTCCAATCCCGTTGTCTCCAATCATCATCCTATGGTCACACGATTAAAAGATGGTGTGTCAAAGCCTAAAATTTTAATGAACTTAAAAACTGATGTTGTTGAGTCTGAACCAACTAACTTTAAACAAGCGTCTAAAGATTCACGTTGTGCGTCAAGCTATGCTTGATGAATATATGGCTTTGATTAAAAATAATACATGGGAGTTGGTACCTCGCAACTATGATAAGAATTTACTTGGTTGTAAGTGGGTTTATCGGATTAAATACAATTTTGATGGTTACGTGGAGTGGTTCAAAGCCGGACTCGTTGTTTTTGGAAATCACCAGCGGGCGGTATTGATTACTTTGAAACCTTTAGTCCCGTTATTAAGCCTACTACGGTTCGCTTAGTTCTTACAATTGTTGTTTCTCTTAAATGGACTATTCGTCAATTAGATTTCAAAAATGCTTTTCTTCATGGTTTTCTTCATGGTTTTCTTCATGAAGAAGTTTATATGCGTCAACCTCCCGTTTTGTTCATCCATCTAAACTAACTCATATTTGTCGTCTTCGTAAGTCCATTTATGGTTTGAAACAAGCCCCTCGAGCTTGGTTCTCTCGTTTCAGCAATTTTCTCTTATCTATTGGTTCCAAGTGTAGCAGTTGTGACACTTCCATGTTCACTCTCAAATTTCGTGGTCATCTCATTATTCTCCTCTTATATGTTGATGACATTTTTCTCACTAGTAGTAGTACTTGAACTTGTTACAAAATTCATCTTTGTTCTTTCTTCTCGGTTGCTAAGAAGGATTTAGGGGATCTTCATTATTTCTTGGGTGTTCGGGTTGTGCGTACTCCATCCGGTTTATTTTTGTCTCAAAATAAGTATGTCTCGATTTACTCCGTAAGTTTCATCTTCATACTTGTTAAACCGGTTCGCACACCGGTTGTCTCTAGAGTTACAATGTCTCTTCTTGACGGAGAACTTCTTGCTGATCCCACAGATTATCGTAGTATGGTTGGTACTTTGCAATACTTAACTATGACTCGTCTAGATATTGCTTATGCTGTCAATATGGTGTCTCAGTTTATGCATGCTCCTCGTACTACTCATCTTCATGTTGTGAAAAGAATTTTCAGATATCTGCAGGGCACTTTAGAGTTTGGTCTTTTCTTACATAGCAGCAGTTCTCCTCCTGTTGTTATTGCCTACATGAGTGAGCCGGGTGGCTTGCAGCCATCTGCGTCGCACTTTACTCTTCATGCGACGCAGATGAGTCTTGCTGCTGTGACGGGCGAGGAGTCATCTGCGTCGCATGAAGAGTAAAGTGCGACGCAGATGGCTAATCAACTGCGTCGCGTCGTTGTCCGACGCATATCCTGTATCCTGATCTGCGACGAGGCCTGTGCCGTCGGACCCATGTCCGACGCAAATGGGCGCCTCGCATCCGACGCAAATCGTCTATTCTGTACTAGTGTGACTTGAGCGTCGGATGGGCTTTCCCGGGAATACCCCCGGGTTAGTTTTCCTTGTTTTGCAAGACTCCAAGCAACAAGACTCAGGATTATAATCCAACTCGGGATTTTAACCTCTTTAAACACACTTGACTCATTTGAGTAGTTTCGAGGCTGAAACAATATGGAGCACCTTTTTCTCAAGAAAAAAATAGGTTATGATAAATACTCCATCCTATGTGAACTGTATTGATTAATTTGTGAAATTAACACATATTTATTCAAACTGTTAGGATGTAACGAATGCTTAGCTTATTAATCTTATTTAACACATACATATATGCTCGTCTGAACCATATATATTAATTCGCCCTCTTGGGCTGTATTGCAGTGGCTCCAAAGCCAAATTGTCCGGTCGGGCAAACCTCTTCACCCTCGTCTTGGCTTCAACTTAGGCAAGGTCTAGCTCACTCCAACAAGTACCTAATGCTTTTGTAATTTGTAGGGAACATGTATGGAGTTTGTGAGGGCTTTAAAAGCTGAACAACAAGTGGTTTCTGGTATGATGTACTATATTGAACTTGAGGCAGTTAACGGGTGCTTGATGCGCAAGTACTTTGCAAAAGTTTTTGACCAGGCCTGGACCTGCACTAGGAAACTCAAGGAGTTCAAGCCTCTGTTCCAAGAGAATGTTGGAAATATCAGTATAAATTGATGTACTCATGAACAACAAATATATAAACTATATTGATACACAATATACAATATAGAAAAGAAACTTATCTACAGATAACAATCAACTGAACTTAATTGAATTCCACAAAAACAACGTTGCGCCGTGGTATGGAGGCCACTGCCTTAGAAACGAATTTTGCCATCTCCGGTGCGGATTCCTGATGACGTTCGTCTCCCAAGGTTCACACAACGATCCCCGACTACGTGCACCCGGATAAAGGATTGGAGTTTCTCAAGAACTGCTCAAATCTCAGAGAGAATAGGTAGGCTTGTGTTTTAGGGTTCAAGAGAGAATCTGCTTCTTTTATTCGGTTTTAGAATGAGGTATTTATATAAAATATAAAAAACAAACAACACAAACCGTGGAATCCGAAAACCGCTGAAAAAGGAGTTCACCAGGGCGGGTCGGGCGGAGACCGCCCGGGCGGGCCCGCAAGGAAGAAACTGGACGAAGAAGAAAAGCTTGTCTCTCCCGGGTGGGCGAACCATTGGCCGGTCGGGCGGAGCAAACCTGGCTAAAGACTCGTCTCGCCCGGGCGGTCGGGCGCGACGAACCAGATCCGAATTCGCGTTCACTTGGATGTTATCCAACTGAGAATGCATGTTTCGCCGTTGCCAACTAATCTCCATGCACACCAATGTCTGCAAAATGTGCTATGAGTTACTACTAAAGTTTTTCTATGACATAATCTTATGTACTACTATCGTAACTACCTAAATAAAAGGATTTCATGAGCCCTATTATGCATAATATATGCAGTTTTTCAAATTTATAGAAGCCCCTTATTTTTTTAGGAGTTGTTTGGTTGGATGGAGGGGTGGATTCAAGACTTTAAATTTAAAACCCTCAAATTAACTAAGTAAAAAATGAATGTAATAGACATATTGAACAATAATTTCATCAGATAAAACTTGCCAATGACAAATCCCGACTTCGTATTGGTAATATTTATATCTCAAAAAAATTATTATATCACATTTTAGGATTCCCTCCAATTTTCAATTAGTGCAACACTTTAATTATCATGATTATCAATATACAAATATAACCATTGGGCATATTAAAAATAATGAAGAGAAATTTTAGATAGGAATAAGACAAAGAGAATAATTCTTTTAAGAAAATGGAAAACAAAACAACAAATAAAGTCACACATGGGTTCAACTCAAATGAAAAAATATGAAATGATGAAAGAAAACGTATGCCAGTATGCCACATGCCAGCTTCGAAACCGGAACATTACAGTAAACACGGGTTCATTTGTAAGGAGAGCTAACCACTGGAGCACTCCATAACATGCAATCTAAAATAGTGAAGGATTTTCTAAGACTGTTCAATTTGTCTTGCGCAGGAAAAAAAAAATTGTTTTTTTTGGGGGAATGCCACCCAAGTCACTTAATAGATCCGTCCTTGGTTGGATGTAGAAATTTATTTGTACTATTTAAGATATTGCGAGTCTGATTCTCTTAATCTAGAAAAAAATCATCTGGTAGAAGTTCTCTAATAGCGGTCCTAGGGAAGTGGCCTTTTTAAATCTGTCAACCTAACTTCTTTATATAAACAGGCTGTCAATTTTTATGGTAATCATACAAACCCATAAAATTAACGATGTGTTCTCTTTGGCTTAAATAAATTGGTCCTTATGAATTTTAATAATTTAAATAAGCTAAGATAATTATGTCACAATAAGTCTGAAAACCTTATAAAATATATACCAGTAATTATAATTAAGTTTCAATGAATTCAAGTTTCAATAAGAGATTATATAAAAGGAAGAATATACTCCCTCCATTCGTCCTAATTAACTAATTGTCCTATTAGATTTGGGCATGCATAGTAAAGGAAAATAGTATGAAAGAGTGTTATTAAAGGCCCCATCACATGAAGAAAGAGTAAGCAGATATCATTACCGGATAATTAGATCCACATCACGTAGTCGAGTGAGATCAATGGAGTAAACATCTTACTTATAAGGAAAATTTGTTAGAAACGATATTTTAATTATAAGTTTTAGCGAAAAAACAACCTTTTAAAAAAATCGGGCGAAAGAAGGCCTTAAAAAAAATGCAAGGAACAACCTTGACTCATTTTCCAAAGATTGGCAAAGTTTGTTTTAGTGTTCACTCATTAAAGCCAAACATATGCAGCGCACATGACCAACATCTCTTATGTTTAAATCCATTTTCTCTCCACGCATCTTAATGTCATTCTTTCAAATGACCACTTTTGATCAGTATAAGCATGTGAAACTTACATAAATAGTGTACTAACGATGTGTTCTCTTTGGCTTAAATAAAGTGGTCCTTATGAATTTTAATCAATATATATATATAAAAAGGAGGAACTTTTCGGGAGCATAGGGAGCTCCTCAAGATTTCGAGCTCATACGGTGCGCCACGTAGAATTGCCACATCATCAATTTATATTTATACTTTTTTTACAAAAATAGAGTTCTAAATGATTTAAATACATATAAGGAGATTTGGATAAGCGAAAATTAAAGTTTGGATTTGAATCAACAACCTAAATTATTATATCATGAAAATTGTGTATAACTTTTGCTACGTAATTCGAATAATATAATTTTTGTACCATTAGAGAGTGCTCGAAATATGCTTCGAAATAAGATCCATTTATAATATAGTTGTACAACTTATAAAATATAGAGCGCCATGTAGAATTGCCATGTCATTAATTTTTATTTATTTTTTTCTAAAAACAAAGTTCTACATAGATTTAAATACATATAAGGAGTCTTGGAGAAGCAGAAATTAGAGTTTTGTTTTGAATGAACAACCTAACTTATTATATTATGTAAATTGTGTATAACTTTTGCTACCTAATTCAGAATATTATAATTTTTGTACCATTAGATAGTGCTCGAAATATGCTTTGAAATAAGATCCATTTACAATATAGTTCTACAATTTAAGAAATAGAGAGCGCCACTTAAGATTGCCATGTCATTAGTTTTTATTTTAAATATTCGAAAAAATAGAATTCTACATATATTTAAATACATAAAGAGTTTTGGGTAGGGGGAAATTAGAGTTGCGTTTTGAATAAACAACCTAAATTATTATATTATGTAAATTGAATTTAACTTTTGCTACCTAATTCAAAACATTATAATTGTTTTACCATTGGAGAGTGCTTGAAATATGCTTCAAAATATGATCTTTTACAATATAGTTTTACAACTCATGAAAATATATTAAATTAGATGCATTGTAGGACATTATTTTTAGATAAATATAATAATGACTATAAGTATTAAGTATAGTGTATTATATGTGATTATAACATTTGATTATAGGTCCAATTTACAGGATTAAACATATTATCTTTCAAAACCTCAACCTTACTCAACTAAACTAAAACAATATAGTATTGCAACAAAATTTATTAACTAAAATCTATAGTGATAAAGTTACATATTAGAGTTTTGGATTATGTAAAAATTAGAGTTTGATTTAAATAAAACAGCCTTAGAATATTATAAAGAGCTGCACCTAAGCATGCCATGTCATTCTTATCAATTTTTAAGAAAGTATTCTTTATGTCCTCGCATCAATTAAATTATTACCCTCTACTTTCTTAAAGTATCATTCGGGTATTATTCATGTTAAAACTGTATTAGCTATTGTTAGTCATACCTGTTATTGAGATACCATTTAATAATAGACTTAGCTACAATATTCAATTGAATAATAAAAATTATAAAATTTATATATCACAATAACAAATCTAGAAATTGCTGTATAATGACAAATACTTTATCCGTTTTTTTTCTACTTCAACAATTGGTTTGGACATGGTTTTTAAGGAAATAAAAAATGGGTAGTTTAGCATAGAGGTACCTCTTTAGTTAATTAGAGTAGGGGACAAATAAATCCTTATTAAACTAAACGCAACTTTATAAGGCAATTCGGGTAATTAATGATGGTTTTATTAACATAAAGTAAAAGGTAATATTGTCAACTGTAGTTTCTTTTTTTACCAAAAGTGGAATGGTTCCAAAAGATGAAACTACCTAAAGTGGTAATTGTTGTAATAGAAAAAAGAACGGAGGAAGTATATAAATACAATGATCTTGAAAAATCTCATTTTACAACAACACAAAACCAACAATAATTTTAACAAAAAATTTACAATAAAATAAAATAAACAACAACCGTGCAACGCACGGGCTTCAAACCTAGTAATTTAAATAAGCTAAGATAATTATGTCACAAGTAAGTCCGAAAACCTTATAAAATATATACCAGTAATTATAATTAAGTTTCAATGAATTCAAGTTTCAATAAGAGATTATACAAAAGGAAGAATATACTCCCTCCATCCGTCCTAATTAACTAATTGTCCTATTAGATTTGGGCATGCATAGTAAAGGAAAATAGTATGAAAGAGTGTTATTAAAGGCCCCATCACATGAAGAAAGAGTAAGCAGATATTATTACCGGATAATTAGATCCACATCACAGAGTCGAGTGAGATCAATGGAGTAAACATCTTACTTATAAGGAAAATTTGTTAGAAACGATCTTTTAATTATAAGTTTTAGCGAAAAACAACCTTTTAAACAGATCGGGCGAAAGAAGACCTTAAAAAAAATCTGCAAGGAACAACCTTGGCTCATTTTCCAAAGATTGGCAAAGTATGTTTTAGTGTTGACTCATTAAAGCCAAACATATGCAGCGCACATGACCAACATCTCTTATGTTTAAATCCATTTTCTCTCCATGTATCTTAATGTCATTCTTTCAAATGACCACTTTTGATCAGTATAAGCATGTGAAACTTACATAAATGGTGTACTAACTCCTGATCATTGCTCACCTTATCAAAGATAATCTTTACTTTGGATTCTGCGAGAGTAATTCAAGTTTTAGAGGGACCTTCTTAAACTTTTCGAGATGAAATTTTAGAAACTCCGTCACAAAATTAGAGATTAATCAACTCCATCATAAATTTCAAGACAACTCATGTTTTACTTTCAAACTTCTTCTGAAAAACAAGAACAAGAAATGCAAATAACCATTGACTTGAACAAAGAACTTTACAACAATTTTTCCAACAGCCGCACGAGCACTATATTTCCGATGAAGCTGGACAAGACTAGAATAACCATCGGAGTACATGCGACCTTGCTGGCTGTTATTTACATTTTATAGCTGCCTTGTTGGTGGTGATGATGAAGGTAGTGCTGGTACTCGTACTCGTCGTCGGTACTGTCGCCGACTTGTATTCTTCTAGAAGTACTGGATGATCAATTCATATTGCTGTTCCTGTTTACAATAGAAGCAGGATTAATCGTTTAAGAATTATGATTAGTAGCAGGAGATGTGGTCTTATTCTTCCGTTTTGCTGATTTCATCCTATACATAGACGCGTAAAGGCGTGTTGAGTACTAATACTGTTGCTGCGCTTCTACGCTGATTGTCAAATCAACATCAACTCGCTGCTTTAATTTGCTGAGTAATAGTCCGCGCTAGCTGCTATATCATATTAGTGGAATTGTACGTTCTCAATAATTGCTAAGATAGAAATTATTTCCTACTTTACGCTACAATGAGAATTAATTCCCTTTGGTACAATCCACGTTAGCATAGACGCAAAAAATTACTTTAAAATTTAGCCCAGGCAAAACCGCTATTCTAATTAGCGGTTTATATAAGTAAACCGCTAATCAAACTAGCGGTTTATGAGTGAATTGTACTGCTAGGTGGAGTAAGATTTCTTGGTCTAACTTAACCGCTACTTTAAGTAGCAGTTCATATTTGGGAAAGTTAATATTAATCATCATCTTCTCTCTCTATTTTCTCTCATCTTCTCTCTCTATTCTCTCTCATCTTCTACGGTTAATCTTTCATCCATTTCATCTTCTCTCTCTGTTTTGATCTCAATCTCCGCCCCCTCAAATATAATCTGATCTTATCTTCCTCCACTCCTTGCTGTTTTTGCTTCAATTTGGGCATGCAACCACAATCATTTTTTGATCCGCTACACCAAGGGCACCGATGAAATCTTCGGGTTATTATCACTCACCTTCACCTCGTTCTTGTCGGTCCCGTTAGAAATGTGAGTGGGAGTTCCCCGGACCAAAATTTCGGATCTCTGTCTCTCGGCTCAAGCACCACTTACGATCGAGGTTCTTGAATGGTGACACAACAGATTGTGGGGAGTCCATTATATGATACAAGAATTATAAACCTGGAAAAGCATAAGAATATCAAATTGTGAAGCAAGTTTTTCAACGCTAATATGAGAGCATTCTACAATTACAGAAAGCCATTCATAATGAAGCATGACAATTCCAACAAAAATCAACATACACATTTTGCTTCAAGAATTATAAACCTGGCTTCTCGTCGGCTTTGTTTCAAGCCCACTCGTCGTCATCCTCCTCGCGTACTCCCACGTGTTGTGAGTCGGGGTTTCACCCTGTGATTACTACGCCGTTTTCCTCGTTCGTCCCACAGCCTTCGACGGTTTCATCGTCATTATTTGCTCTTCCACAAGTATCCACTCCTAATCTCAGTAACTTGGTCACTATCACTCTTTCTTCTCCTGAGGATTATTTGTTGTGGAAAACTCAAATTACTTGTTTGCTTCTTTCCCATCAACTACTTGGTATGGTTGAAGGCACTGTTTCAATTCCCCCTACGAATATTATTGATGAACGCGGTGTTTCAGTTCCTAATATTCAATTCTATGAATATTTACGTGTTGATCAACAAATAAAATCTTGGATTTTTGCAACGTTATCTCGTGATGTATTTGTTGATGATCATGATTTATCTGCATCTATCTGTCGAAATTTGGAATCGATTGCAAACTAGATTTATGCATGCTAGTATGGCCCGCTCTATGGAATTGAAAGGGCGTCTTACTCACATTAAAAAGGGTGATTCTCAGACTATGGATGGTTATTTGCGTGAGATTAAGGTTATAGCAGATTCTTTAGCTGCTATTCAGTGTCTTGTTTTTAATCAAGATTTAGTTCAGTACACTTTGTTTGGTTTAGATCGTGATATGGACTATGATCATATTGTCACTACTTTGTTGCATTATCCATTTCCTTTGAGTTTTGATGATTTACGTCCCAAGCTCTTGCTTCCTGAGCAACGTATCAAAAGTTCTAAGGATGGGTTGGATTCTTCCTCTCATCATGCCTTGGTTGCGGTTCAATCATCAGATTCTAGTACTTCTTCTACTAAGAACAATTCTGGTGGCCGAAATAAAGGCAAGAACAATAAAAACAAAGGTGGTAACAATAGTGGTCATAACAATAATAATTGTGGCAATAGTGGTAACAACAACTCTCGTGGTTCTAGGAACAACAACAACAATGCCAAGCGGGGACGTCAAAATGGTATGAGTACATATTCTAACTTGTCATCCTATAGTATGTCTTGCATTGATTCTATTACTAATGGTCCGTCCTCAGGAAATACTTCGCAAAGTGGCAATTTACACTCTACCCCTACTTCCGATACTTGTGGTCTTTGTTGGTTTCCGGGTCATCAACCTCCTTATTTATTGTCCTCAAAGATTCAATTCTAGCTTTGTTCCTTCTTCCTCGGATAATGTCACTCGAGCCTTAGCCGCAGCCTTGTTTGTTGGTGGTGAAGAAAATGATTCAGTTTGGTACCCGGACTAGGGAGCTGCATCTCACATGAATCCTTAGGATGGTAAGCTTTCTGCTATTCTTCCTTACTCTAGGTCAAGTTCTAATGTAGTTGGTAACGGTACCTCGCTCCCAATTAAAAGTGTTGGTAATTTGACATTAAAAACTCAAGTCGTCCCTCTTACTTTGTCGTCTGTTCATCATGTGCCTAATCAGAAACATAATTTATTATCGGTTAACAAGTTGTGTCAAGAAAATGATTGTGTTGTGTGTTTTGATAAAAATTTTGTTTACGTTAAGGACAAGGCAACGGGGAGGTTCCGCTTCGGGGATCCAAGATGCAATGTGTCTATCCAATTCAACCCACTATTATCACCATTGAGTCTTCCGTTCTCGCTTTGCTAGCTACTAAGGAGTATGGCGATATTTGGCATGCTCGTCTTGGTCATACTTTGTCTAGAGTTTTAGGTTCTTTATGTTCCAATAAGTCTATCACATGTACTTCTAAGTTTCATGATGATTGTGTTGGTTGTAAGTTAGGAAAGATTCATCGATTACCTTTTGAACCAGTTGAACATGTTTCTCCATATCCTTTATATAAAATCCACAAGTGATCTTTGGCAATCTCCTGTTTTGTCCAATCAATTATATCGATATTATGTTGTTTTTGTTGATGATTTCTCGCGATATTTATGGATTTATCCTTTACGTCGCAAATCGAAAGCTTATTCTCAATTTCTTGTGTTTTAAAAGATGGTGGAAAATTTATTTAATTGCAAGATTAAAATTTTCCAAAGTGATGGAGGTCGGGAATTTGATAATTCCCTCTTCTTCAACATTTTCGTGATCATGGTATAATTTTTCAAAAATCTTGTCCCCATACTCAAGCTCAAAACATTGTTGCAGAACGCAAACACCGTCACATTATTGAAATGGCTCGTACTATGATAATTCATTCTGATTTTCCTACTGAATTTTGGGTTGATGCTTCATACACTGCCACCTATACTATCAATAGGCTTTCGAGCTCAACTTTAGGGGGTGTATCTCCTTTTGAAAAATTATTTCATCGTTCTCCTTCCTATCATTTTTTGAAAACGTTTGGTTGTGAATGTTTTCCTTTGCTCGTGGATTCTGAAATCAACAAACTTCAACCTAGATCTAAGCCTTGTGTTTTTATTGGATATGCCATGGATTATAAAGGTTATCATTGTCTTAATCCTATTACCAACAAAGTCTTTATCAGTCGTCATGTACTGTTTCATGAACATAAGTAACCTTATCGTACTCTTGTTGGTTCTAAATCAAACGTGCCTTACACATCGCCTACGGTCTTGACTTTTGATTGGTGTCCTACTAATGCTATTTGTGTGTCTCCGGTTGTTTCCCGAATACCGGTCCACGCCTCGTGTTACGAGTGCTCCCGTTCGGGCTACAATACCCCGTCCACGCTTTCCCTTCCTCATTAGTCGCTTCGCCTGGCCCAATGGGTGTCCAATGCGAGATGGCCTTTCCCCCTTGCTCTCTTCTGGGCCCAACGAGATCCCAGCGCCCAACGGATCCCCCCCTCCCCTTCCGTGTCTGCTGATTCGTCCGCTGGGCTTCCAATGACAAATGGGTCGGCCCATCCTTCTCCCTAGTGTTATGATTTTATTTTAATGCCGCAAGTGTACGGTGTCGTAGCACATACGGGTCGAACTCAGGGAGGTATAAGATTAACCACTACTTGATTTTAGATTATGAAATAGTTACACAATCCAGAAATGAGGAAGAGTCTATGAACTAAAGGCTAAACAAACGACAGAATATGACAAACTATATGAATATGATAATTAAAACACTAAGATTAAGTATCACCACTACTATGAATTGATCAAACCATAACTCACTTCCCAATTATTCAATTATAGCTTAGGTAAGAATGACATTCCCTTATGATTTAGTAATAAAGCACAAACGAACCGAAATCGAATCCCAAATCATCCAACAATACCTAAAGCTCACTTTCATGATAGAAAAAGGCCTAACTAACATGTATGATTCCTATTTTCATGGCTTACATACACAATTAGAAGCATTAAGAGCCAATGTCAATTAAATCCTAATTCCAATTCTCACCTATTTTCATGGGAGAATTTAAATCAATGACAAGATTATCCGAACTAAGATCCAACTTTCGTTGATGAACTTAATTAATGAAATGATAATTTAGCAAACAAACATATGATCCTAATTTCTATTCCAACTTTCGTTGATAATAAAAAGTAGGGTTAAAGTAAGATGCAAAATTGACTACAAACACAATCTTGTCAAACCCTAAGCATATAATTCAATAAAATGGGAATTGGAGCAACAATCTACATGATTAATCCATAATAGGGCTCAACTTAATCCTAGATAGAAGTACTACTCACTAATCATGGCGATAAGAACGATAAGCATAATTGAGTACATAATTAAATAGATTAAGAGAGAGAGAAGAGTAAAACTTATTAAGATTGCTTGAATTGTAGAAGAATCCCAAAGTACTTGATCAAATTCGTCTTCAAACTCCAAGTTCTTGCATACAAAATGAAAGCTAGGGCCTAAAACTCTAATAAAAATCGTGCATAAAAACGCCCTTGAAAATAACATAACTCCTAAACATAAAAGCGAGAAAATAACATAACGGACGCTGCCCGCGTTACCGCGATCCGCGGTGTCCACCGCGAGTCGCGCCCAATATCGCGAGTCGCGGTAAGCTCTCGGCATTCCACCGCGAGCTGCTGCCAACGCCGCGACTCGTGGTGGAACCGATGTCTCTTTTCTTCCTTGGACTCTTCAAGTGCGGCTTCCAACATAATTGGACCTTATAGGAAGCCCAATTACTTCCATCTTGGACCTAGCATGGTGCCATTAAACCTCTAAATGAGCCACAAATGCATACTCCTCTCATAATTTCAACATTTCTCATCAATTCCTATCACTTGGGTATAAATCTACTCAAATTCATCCAAGTCACAACATAATATCCCTCAAAATGTGCCAAAATAAGAGTAAAATGTGGACTTAACACCTAGCACGCTTCCAAAGAAGACTTGGGCCTTTATAGCTTTATGGCTCGCCCTCTCTCTTCTCCCCAGACCCTGGGCCTAACGAGCCCACTACTGGGCCTATTCCTTGCTCCTCTTTTACGGAGCCTGCTACTACTCAATTCACCTTGGCCCTTGCCAGCTTCTGCTTCCTATTATACCACTTCAGTTGTTGTGTCCCCTTCTTCCCCATTGCCATTTTCCAATCCCGTTGTCTCCAATCATCATCCTATGGTCACACGATTAAAAGATGGTGTGTCAAAGCCTAAAATTTTAATGAACTTAAAACCGATGTTGTTGAGTCTCGAACCAACTAACTTTAAACAAGCGTCTAAAGATTCACGTTGTGCGTCAAGCTATGCTTGATGAATATATGGCTTTGATTAAAAATAATACATGGGAGTTGGTACCTCGCAACTATGATAAGAATTTACTTGGTTGTAAGTGGGTTTATCGGATTAAATACAATTTTGATGGTTCTGTGGAGTGGTTCAAAGCCAGACTCGTTGTTTTTGGAAATCACCAGCGCAGGCAGGTATTGATTACTTTGAAACCTTTAGTCCTGTTATTAAGCCTACTACGGTTCGCTTAGTTCTTACAATTGTTGTTTCTCTTAAATGGACTATTCGTCAATTAGATTTCAAAAATGCTTTTCTTCATGGTTTTCTTCATGGTTTTCTTCATGAAGAAGTTTATATGCGTCAACCTCCCGGTTTTGTTCATCCATCTAAACTAACTCATATTTGTCGTCTTCGTAAGTCCATTTATGGTTTGAAACAAGCCCCTCGAGCTTGGTTCTCTCGTTTCAGCAATTTTCTCTTATCTATTGGTTCCAAGTGTAGCAGTTGTGACACTTCCATGTTCACTCTCAAATTTCGTGGTCATCTCATTATTCTCCTCTTATATGTTGATGACATTTTTCTCACTAGTAGTAGTACTGAACTTGTTACAAAATTCATCTTTGTTCTTTCTTCTCAGTTTGCTAAGAAGGATTTAGGGGATCTTCATTATTTCTTGGGTGTTCAGGTTGTGCGTACTCCATCTGGTTTATTTTTGTCTCAAAATAAGTATGTCTCTGATTTACTCCGTAAGTTTCATCTTCATACTGTTAAACCAGTTCGCACACCTGTTGTCTCTAGAGTTACAATGTCTCTTCTTGACGGAGAACTTCTTGCTGATCCCACAGATTATCGTAGTATGGTTGGTACTTTGCAATACTTAACTATGACTCGTCTAGATATTGCTTATGCTGTCAATATGGTGTCTCAGTTTATGCATGCTCCTCGTACTACTCATCTTCATGTTGTGAAAAGAATTTTCAGATATCTGCAGGGCACTTTAGAGTTTGGTCTTTTCTTACATAGCAGCAGTTCTCCTCCTGTTGTTATTGCCTACATGAGTGAGCTGGGCTGCTGGCTTGGCCATCTGCGTCGCACTTTACTCTTCATGCGACGCAGATGAGTCTTGCTGCTGTGACGGGCGAGGAGTCATCTGCGTCGCATGAAGAGTAAAGTGCGACGCGAGATGGCTAATCAACTGCGTCGCGTCGTTGTCCGACGCATATCCTGTATCCTGATCTGCGACGAGGCCTGTGCCGTCGGACCCATGTCCGACGCAAATGGGCGCCTCGCATCCGACGCAAATCGTCTATTCTGTACTAGTGTGACTTGAGCGTCGGATGGGCTTTCCCGGGAATACCCCCGGGTTAGTTTTCCTTGTTTTGCAAGACTCCAAGCAACAAGACTCAGGATTATAATCCAACTCGGGATTTTAACCTCTTTAAACACACTTGACTCATTTGAGTAGTTTCGAGGCTGAAACAATATGGAGCACCTTTTTCTCAAGAAAAAAATAGGTTATGATAAATACTCCATCCTATGTGAACCGTATTGATTAATTTGTGAAATTAACACATATTTATTCAAACTGTTAGGATGTAACGAATGCTTAGCTTATTAATCTTATTTAACACATACATATATGCTCGTCCCGAACCATATATATTAATTCGCCCTCTTGGGGTGCATTGCGAGCTGGCTCCAAAGCCAAATTGTCCGGTCGGGCAAACCTCTTCACCCTCGTCTTGGCTTCAACTTAGGCAAGGTCTAGCTCACTCCAACAAGTACCTAATGCTTTTGTAATTTGTAGGGAACATGTATGGAGTTTGTGAGGGCTTTAAAAGCTGAACAACAAGTGGTTTCTGGTATGATGTACTATATTGAACTTGAGGCAGTTAACGGGTGCTTGATGCGCAAGTACTTTGCAAAAGTTTTTGACCAGGCCTGGACCTGCACTAGGAAACTCAAGGAGTTCAAGCCTCTGTTCCAAGAGAATGTTGGAAATATCAGTATAAATTGATGTACTCATGAACAACAAATATATAAACTATATTGATACACAATATACAATATAGAAAAGAAACTTATCTACGAGATAACAATCAACCGAACTTAATTGAATTCCACAAAAACAACGTTGCGCCGTGGTATGGAGGCCACTTTGCCTTAGAAACGAATTTTGCCATCTCCGGTGCGGATTCCTGATGACGTTCGTCTCCCAAGGTTCACACAACGATCCCCGACTACGTGCACCCGGATAAAGGATTGGAGTTTCTCAAGAACTGCTCAAATCTCAGAGAGAATAGGTAGGCTTGTGTTTTAGGGTTCAAGAGAGAATCTGCTTCTTTTATTCGGTTTTAGAATGAGGTATTTATATAAAATATAAAAAACAAACAACACAAACCGTGGAATCCGAAAACCGCCGAAAAGGAGTTCACCGGGGGCGGGTCGGGCGGAGACCGCCCGGGCGGGCCCGCAAGGAAGAAACTGGACGAAGAAGAAAAGCTTGTCTCTCCCGGGTGGGCGAACCATTGGCCGGTCGGGCGGAGCAAACCTCTGGCTAAAGACTCGTCTCGCCCGGGCGGTCGGGCGCGACGAACCAGATCCGAATTCGCGTTCACTTGGATGTTATCCAACTGAGAATGCATGTTTCGCCGTTGCCAACTAATCTCCATGCACACCAATGTCTGCAAAATGTGCTATGAGTTACTACTAAAGTTTTTCTATGACATAATCTTATGTACTACTATCGTAACTACCTAAATAAAAGGATTTCATGAGCCCTATTATGCATAATATATGCAGTTTTTCAAATTTATAGAAGCCCCTTATTTTTTTAGGAGTTGTTTGGTTGGATGGAGGGGTGGATTCAAGACTTTAAATTTAAAACCCTCAAATTAACTAAGTAAAAAATGAATGTAATAGACATATTGAACAATAATTTCATCAGATAAAACTTGCCAATGACAAATCCCGACTTCGTATTGGTAATATTTATATCTCAAAAAAATTATTATATCACATTTTAGGATTCCCTCCAATTTTCAATTAGTGCAACACTTTAATTATCATGATTATCAATATACAAATATAACCATTGGGCATATTAAAAATAATGAAGAGAAATTTTAGATAGGAATAAGACAAAGAGAATAATTCTTTTAAGAAAATGGAAAACAAAACAACAAATAAAGTCACACATGGGTTCAACTCAAATGAAAAAAATATGAAATGATGAAAGAAAACGTATGCCAGTATGCCACATGCCAGCTTCGAAACCGGAACATTACAGTAAACACGGGTTCATTTGTAAGGAGAGCTAACCACTGGAGCACTCCATAACATGCAATCTAAAATAGTGAAGGATTTTCTAAGACTGTTCAATTTGTCTTGCGCAGGAAAAAAAAAAATTGTTTTTTTTGGGGGGAATGCCACCCAAGTCACTTAATAGATCCGTCCTTGGTTGGATGTAGAAATTTATTTGTACTATTTAAGATATTGCGAGTCTGATTCTCTTAATCTAGAAAAAAATCATCTGGTAGAAGTTCTCTAATAGCGGTCCTAGGGAAGTGGCCTTTTTAAATCTGTCAACCTAACTTCTTTATATAAACAGGCTGTCAATTTTTATGGTAATCATACAAACCCATAAAATTAACGATGTGTTCTCTTTGGCTTAAATAAATTGGTCCTTATGAATTTTAATAATTTAAATAAGCTAAGATAATTATGTCACAATAAGTCTGAAAACCTTATAAAATATATACCAGTAATTATAATTAAGTTTCAATGAATTCAAGTTTCAATAAGAGATTATATAAAAGGAAGAATATACTCCCTCCATTCGTCCTAATTAACTAATTGTCCTATTAGATTTGGGCATGCATAGTAAAGGAAAATAGTATGAAAGAGTGTTATTAAAGGCCCCATCACATGAAGAAAGAGTAAGCAGATATCATTACCGGATAATTAGATCCACATCACAGAGTCGAGTGAGATCAATGGAGTAAACATCTTACTTATAAGGAAAATTTGTTAGAAACGATATTTTAATTATAAGTTTTAGCGAAAAAACAACCTTTTAAAAAAATCGGGCGAAAAGAAGGCCTTAAAAAAAATCTGCAAGGAACAACCTTGACTCATTTTCCAGCATTGGCAAAGTTTGTTTTAGTGTTCACTCATTAAAGCCAAACATATGCAGCGCACATGACCAACATCTCTTATGTTTAAATCCATTTTCTCTCCACGCATCTTAATGTCATTCTTTCAAATGACCACTTTTGATCAGTATAAGCATGTGAAACTTACATAAATAGTGTACTAACGATGTGTTCTCTTTGGCTTAAATAAAGTGGTCCTTATGAATTTTAATCAATATATATATATATAAAGGAGGAACTTTTCGGGAGCATAGGGAGCTCCTCAAGATTTCGAGCTCATACAGTGCGCCACGTAGAATTGCCACATCATCAATTTATATTTATACTTTTTTTACAAAAATAGAGTTCTAAATGATTTAAATACATATAAGGAGATTTGGATAAGCGAAAATTAAAGTTTGGATTTGAATCAACAACCTAAATTATTATATCATGAAAATTGTGTATAACTTTTGCTACGTAATTCGGAATAATATAATTTTTGTACCATTAGAGAGTGCTCGAAATATGCTTCGAAATAAGATCCATTTATAATATAGTTGTACAACTTATAAAATATAGAGCGCCATGTAGAATTGCCATGTCATTAATTTTTATTTATTTTTTTCTAAAAACAAAGTTCTACATAGATTTAAATACATATAAGGAGTCTTGGAGAAGCGAGAAATTAGAGTTTTGTTTTGAATGAACAACCTAACTTATTATATTATGTAAATTGTGTATAACTTTTGCTACCTAATTCAGAATATTATAATTTTTGTACCATTAGATAGTGCTCGAAATATGCTTTGAAATAAGATCCATTTACAATATAGTTCTACAATTTAAGAAATAGAGAGCGCCACTTAAGATTGCCATGTCATTAGTTTTTATTTTAAATATTCGAAAAAATAGAATTCTACATATATTTAAATACATAAAGAGTTTTGGGTAGGGGGAAATTAGAGTTGCGTTTTGAATAAACAACCTAAATTATTATATTATGTAAATTGAATTTAACTTTTGCTACCTAATTCAAAACATTATAATTGTTTTACCATTGGAGAGTGCTTGAAATATGCTTCAAAATATGATCTTTTTACAATATAGTTTTACAACTCATGAAAATATATTAAATTAGATGCATTGTAGGACATTATTTTTAGATAAATATAATAATGACTATAAGTATTAAGTATAGTGTATTATATGTGATTATAACATTTGATTATAGGTCCAATTTACGGGGATTAAACATATTATCTTTCAAAACCTCAACCTTACTCAACTAAACTAAAACAATATAGTATTGCAACAAAATTTATTAACTAAAATCTATAGTGATAAAGTTACATATTAGAGTTTTGGATTATGTAAAAATTAGAGTTTGATTTAAATAAAACAGCCTTAGAATATTATAAAGAGCTGCACCTAAGCATGCCATGTCATTCTTATCAATTTTTAAGAAAGTATTCTTTATGTCCTGCATCAATTAAATTATTACCCTCTACTTTCTTAAAGTATCATTCGGGTATTATTCATGTTAAAACTGTATTAGCTATTGTTAGTCATACCTGTTATTGAGATACCATTTAATAATAGACTTAGCTACAATATTCAATTGAATAATAAAAATTATAAAATTTATATATCACAATAACAAATCTAGAAATTGCTGTATAATGACAAATACTTTATCCGTTTTTTTTCTACTTCAACAATTGGTTTGGACATGGTTTTTAAGGAAATAAAAAATGGGTAGTTTAGCATAGAGGTACCTCTTTAGTTAATTAGAGTAGGGGACAAATAAATCCTTATTAAACTAAACGCAACTTTATAAGGCAATTCGGGTAATTAATGATGGTTTTATTAACATAAAGTAAAGGTAATATTGTCAACTGTAGTTTCTTTTTTTTACCAAAAGTGGAATGGTTCCAAAAGATGAAACTACCTAAAGTGGTAATTGTTGTAATAGAAAAAGAACGGAGGAAGTATATAAATACAATGATCTTGAAAAATCTCATTTTACAACAACACAAAACCAACAATAATTTTAACAAAAAATTTACAATAAAATAAAATAAACAACAACCCGTGCAACGCACGGGCTTCAAACCTAGTAATTTAAATAAGCTAAGATAATTATGTCACAGTAAGTCTGAAAACCTTATAAAATATATACCAGTAATTATAATTAAGTTTCAATGAATTCAAGTTTCAATAAGAGATTATACAAAAGGAAGAATATACTCCCTCCATCCGTCCTAATTAACTAATTGTCCTATTAGATTTGGGCATGCATAGTAAAGGAAAATAGTATGAAAGAGTGTTATTAAAGGCCCCATCACATGAAGAAAGAGTAAGCAGATATTATTACCGGATAATTAGATCCACATCACAGAGTCGAGTGAGATCAATGGAGTAAACATCTTACTTATAAGGAAAATTTGTTAGAAACGATCTTTTAATTATAAGTTTTAGCGAAAAACAACCTTTTAAACAGATCGGGCGAAAGAAGACCTTAAAAAAAATCTGCAAGGAACAACCTTGGCTCATTTTCCAGCATTGGCAAAGTATGTTTTAGTGTTGACTCATTAAAGC
Source organism: Beta lomatogona (assembly GCA_947646795.1). Taxonomy (NCBI): domain Eukaryota; kingdom Viridiplantae; phylum Streptophyta; class Magnoliopsida; order Caryophyllales; family Amaranthaceae; genus Beta; species Beta lomatogona. The sequence continues at coordinate 141,181 of CANSNZ010000995.1, read as the reverse complement.
CAAACATATGCAGCGCACATGACCAACATCTCTTATGTTTAAATCCATTTTCTCTCCATGTATCTTAATGTCATTCTTTCAAATGACCACTTTTGATCAGTATAAGCATGTGAAACTTACATAAATGGTGTACTAACTCCTGATCATTGCTCACCTTATCAAAGATAATCTTTACTTTGGATTCTGCGAGAGTAATTCAAGTTTTAGAGGGACCTTCTTAAACTTTTCGAGATGAAATTTTAGAAACTCCGTCACAAAATTAGAGATTAATCAACTCCATCATAAATTTCAAGACAACTCATGTTTTACTTTCAAACTTCTTCTGAAAAACAAGAACAAGAAATGCAAATAACCATTGACTTGAACAAAGAACTTTACAACAATTTTTCCAACAGCCGCACGAGCACTATATTTCCGATGAAGCTGGACAAGACTAGAATAACCATCGGAGTACATGCGACCTTGCTGGCTGTTATTTACATTTTATAGCTGCCTTGTTGGTGGTGATGATGAAGGTAGTGCTGGTACTCGTACTCGTCGTCGGTACTGTCGCCGACTTGTATTCTTCTAGAAGTACTGGATGATCAATTCATATTGCTGTTCCTGTTTACAATAGAAGCAGGATTAATCGTTTAAGAATTATGATTAGTAGCAGGAGATGTGGTCTTATTCTTCCGTTTTGCTGATTTCATCCTATACATAGACGCGTAAAGGCGTGTTGAGTACTAATACTGTTGCTGCGCTTCTACGCTGATTGTCAAATCAACATCAACTCGCTGCTTTAATTTGCTGAGTAATAGTCCGCGCTAGCTGCTATATCATATTAGTGGAATTGTACGTTCTCAATAATTGCTAAGATAGAAATTATTTCCTACTTTACGCTACAATGAGAATTAATTCCCTTGGTACAGTCCACGTTAGCATAGACGCAAAAAATTACTTTAAAATTTAGCCCAGGCAAAACCGCTATTCTAATTAGCGGTTTATATAAGTAAACCGCTAATCAAACTAGCGGTTTATGAGTGAATTGTACTGCTAGGTGGAGTAAGATTTCTTGGTCTAACTTAACCGCTACTTTAAGTAGCAGTTCATATTTGGGAAAGTTAATATTAATCATCATCTTCTCTCTCTATTTTCTCTCATCTTCTCTCTCTATTCTCTCTCATCTTCTACGGTTAATCTTTCATCCATTTCATCTTCTCTCTCTGTTTTGATCTCATCTCCGCCCCCTCAAATATAATCGATCTTATCTTCCTCCACTCCTTGCTGTTTTTGCTTCAATTTGGGCATGCAACCACAATCATTTTTTGATCCGCTACACCAAGGGCACCGATGAAATCTTCTGGGTTATTATCACTCACCTTCACCTCGTTCTTGTCAGTCCCGTTAGAAATGTGAGTGGGAGTTCCCCGGACCAAAATTTCGGATCTCTGTCTCTCTGGCTCAGCACCACTTACAGTCAGGTTCTTGAATGGTGACACAACAGATTGTGGGGAGTCCATTATATGATACAAGAATTATAAACCTGGAAAAGCATAAGAATATCAAATTGTGAAGCAAGTTTTTCAACGCTAATATGAGAGCATTCTACAATTACGAAAGCCATTCATAATGAAGCATGACAATTCCAACAAAAATCAACATACACATTTTGCTTCAAGAATTATAAACCTGGCTTCTCGTCGGCTTTGTTTCAAGCCCACTCGTCGTCATCCTCCTCGCGTACTCCCACGTGTTGTGAGTCGGGGTTTCACCCTGTGATTACTACGCCGTTTTCCTCGTTCGTCCCACAGCCTTCGACGGTTTCATCGTCATTATTTGCTCTTCCACAAGTATCCACTCCTAATCTCAGTAACTTGGTCACTATCACTCTTTCTTCTCCTGAGGATTATTTGTTGTGGAAAACTCAAATTACTTGTTTGCTTCTTTCCCATCAACTACTTGGTATGGTTGAAGGCACTGTTTCAATTCCCCCTACGAATATTATTGATGAACGCGGTGTTTCAGTTCCTAATATTCAATTCTATGAATATTTACGTGTTGATCAACAAATAAAATCTTGGATTTTTGCAACGTTATCTCGTGATGTATTTGTTGATGATCATGATTTATCCGCATCTATCTCGTCGAAATTTGGAATCGATTGCAAACTAGATTTATGCATGCTAGTATGGCCCGCTCTATGGAATTGAAAGGGCGTCTTACTCACATTAAAAAGGGTGATTCTCGGACTATGGATGGTTATTTGCGTGAGATTAAGGTTATAGCGAGATTCTTTAGCTGCTATTCGGTGTCTTGTTTTTAATCAAGATTTAGTTCGAAGACACTTTGTTTGGTTTAGATCGTGATATGGACTATGATCATATTGTCACTACTTTGTTGCATTATCCATTTCCTTTGAGTTTTGATGATTTACGTCCCAAGCTCTTGCTTCTCGAGCAACGTATCAAAAGTTCTAAGGATGGGTTGGATTCTTCCTCTCATCATGCCTTGGTTGCGGTTCAATCATCGATTCTAGTACTTCTTCTACTAAGAACAATTCCGGTGGCCGAAATAAAGGCAAGAACAATAAAAACAAAGGTGGTAACAATAGTGGTCATAACAATAATAATTGTGGCAATAGTGGTAACAACAACTCTCGTGGTTCTAGGAACAACAACAACAATGCCAAGCGGGGACGTCAAAATGGTATGAGTACATATTCTAACTTGTCATCCTATAGTATGTCTTGCATTGATTCTATTACTAATGGTCTGTCCTCGGCGAAATACTTCGCAAAGTGGCAATTTACACTCTACCCCTACTTCCGATACTTGTGGTCTTTGTTGGTTTCCAGGTCATCAACCTCCTTATTTATTGTCCTCAAAGATTCAATTCTAGCTTTGTTCCTTCTTCCTCGGATAATGTCACTCGAGCCTTAGCTGCACTTGTTTGTTGGTGGTGAAGAAAATGATTCGGTTTGGTACCCGGACTAGGGAGCCGCATCTCACATGAATCCTTAGGATGGTAAGCTTTCTGCTATTCTTCCTTACTCTAGGTCAAGTTCTAATGTAGTTGGTAACGGTACCTCGCTCCCAATTAAAAGTGTTGGTAATTTGACATTAAAAACTCAAGTCGTCCTCTTACTTTGTCGTCTGTCTGTCATGTGCCTAATCTGAAACATAATTTATTATCAGTTAACAAGTTGTGTCAAGAAAATGATTGTGTTGTGTGTTTTGATAAAAATTTTGTTTACGGTAAGGACAAGGCAACGGGGGAGGTTACGCTTCGGGGATCCGGTATGCAATGTGTCTATCCAATTCAACCCACTATTATCACCATTGAGTCTTCCGTTCTGCTTTGCTAGCTACTAAGGAGTATGGCGATATTTGGCATGCTCGTCTTGGTCATACTTTGTCTAGAGTTTTAGGTTCTTTATGTTCCAATAAGTCTATCACATGTACTTCTAAGTTTCATGATGATTGTGTTGGTTGTAAGTTAGGAAAGATTCATCGATTACCTTTTGAACCAGTTGAACATGTTTCTCCATATCCTTTATATAAAATCCACAGTGATCTTTGGCAATCTCCTGTTTTGTCCAATCAATTATATCGATATTATGTTGTTTTTGTTGATGATTTCTCGCGATATTTATGGATTTATCCTTTACGTCGCAAATCGAAAGCTTATTCTCAATTTCTTGTGTTTTAAAAGATGGTGGAAAATTTATTTAATTGCAAGATTAAAATTTTCCAAAGTGATGGAGGTCGGGAATTTGATAATTCCCCTCTTCTTCAACATTTTCGTGATCATGGTATAATTTTTCAAAAATCTTGTCCCCATACTCAAGCTCAAAACATTGTTGCGAACGCAAACACCGTCACATTATTGAAATGGCTCGTACTATGATAATTCATTCTGATTTTCCTACTGAATTTTGGGTTGATGCTTCATACACTGCCACCTATACTATCAATAGGCTTTCGAGCTCAACTTTAGGGGGTGTATCTCCTTTTGAAAAATTATTTCATCGTTCTCCTTCCTATCATTTTTTGAAAACGTTTGGTTGTGAATGTTTTCCTTTGCTCGTGGATTCTGAAATCAACAAACTTCAACCTAGATCTAAGCCTTGTGTTTTTATTGGATATGCCATGGATTATAAAGGTTATCATTGTCTTAATCCTATTACCAACAAAGTCTTTATCGATCGTCATGTCTTGTTTCATGAACATAAGTAACCTTATCGTACTCTTGTTGGTTCTAAATCAAACGTGCCTTACACATCGCCTACGGTCTTGACTTTTGATTGGTGTCCTACTAATGCTATTTGTGTGTCTCCGGTTGTTTCCCAGAATACCCGGTCCACGCCTCGTGTTACGAGTGCTCCCGTTCAGTTACAATACCCTGTCCACGCTTTCCCTTCCTCATTAGTCGCTTCTGCCTGGCCCAATGGGTGTCCAGCGGCAGATGGCCTTTCCCCCTTGCTCTCTTCTGGGCCCAACGAGATCCCAGCGCCCAACGGATCCCCCCCCCCCCTTCCGTGTCTCTGCCGATTCGTCCGTTGGGCTTCCAATGACAAATGGGTCGGCCCATCCTTCTCCCTAGTGTTATGATTTTATTTTAATGCCGCAAGTGTACGGTGTCGTAGCACATACGGGTCGAACTCAGGGAGGTATAAGATTAACCACTACTTGATTTTAGATTATGAAATAGTTACACAATCCAGAAATGAGGAAGAGTCTATGAACTAAAGGCTAAACAAACGACAGAATATGACAAACTATATGAATATGATAATTAAAACACTAAGATTAAGTATCACCACTACTATGAATTGATCAAACCATAACTCACTTCCCAATTATTCAATTATAGCTTAGGTAAGAATGACATTCCCTTATGATTTAGTAATAAAGCACAATTTCGAACCGAAACCGAATCCCAAATCATCCAACAATACCTAAAGCTCACTTTCATGATAGAAAAAGGCCTAACTAACATGTATGATTCCTATTTTCATGGCTTACATACACAATTAGAAGCATTAAGAGCCAATGTCAATTAAATCCTAATTCCAATTCTCACCTATTTTCATGGGAGAATTTAAATCAATGACAAGATTATCCGAACTAAGATCCAACTTTCGTTGATGAACTTAATTAATGAAATGATAATTTAGCAAACAAACATATGATCCTAATTTCTATTCCAACTTTCGTTGATAATAAAAAGTAGGGTTAAAGTAAGATGCAAAATTGACTACAAACACAATCTTGTCAAACCCTAAGCATATAATTCAATAAAATGGGAATTGGAGCAACAATCTACATGATTAATCCATAATAGGGCTCAACTTAATCCTAGATAGAAGTACTACTCACTAATCATGGCGATAAGAACGATAAGCATAATTGAGTACATAATTAAATAGATTAAGAGAGAGAGAAGAGTAAAACTTATTAAGATTGCTTGAATTGTAGAAGAATCCCAAAGTACTTGATCAAATTCGTCTTCAAACTCCAAGTTCTTGCATACAAAATGAAAGCTAGGGCCTAAAACTCTAATAAAAATCGTGCATAAAAACTGCCCTTGAAAATAACATAACTCCTAAACATAAAAGCGAGAAAATAACATAACGGACGCTGCCCGCGTTACCGCGATCCGCGGTGTCCACCGCGAGTCGCGCCCAATATCGCGAGTCGCGGTAAGCTCTCGGCATTCCACCGCGAGCTGCTGCCAACGCCGCGACTCGTGGTGGAACCGATGTCTCTTTTCTTCCTTGGACTCTTCAAGTGCGGCTTCCAACATAATTGGACCTTATAGGAAGCCCAATTACTTCCATCTTGGACCTAGCATGGTGCCATTAAACCTCTAAATGAGCCACAAATGCATACTCCTCTCATAATTTCAACATTTCTCATCAATTCCTATCACTTGGGTATAAATCTACTCAAATTCATCCAAGTCACAACATAATATCCCTCAAAATGTGCCAAAATAAGAGTAAAATGTGGACTTAACACCTAGCACGCTTCCAGCAGCACTGGGCCTTTATAGCTTTATGGCTCGCCCCTCTCTTCTCCCCAGCACCCTGGGCCTAACGAGCCCACTACTGGGCCTATTCCTTGCTCCTCTTTTACGGAGCCTGCTACTACTCAATTCACCTTGGCCCTTGCCAGCTTCTGCTTCCTATTATACCACTTCTGTTGTTGTGTCCCCTTCTTCCCCATTGCCATTTTCCAATCCCGTTGTCTCCAATCATCATCCTATGGTCACACGATTAAAAGATGGTGTGTCAAAGCCTAAAATTTTAATGAACTTAAAAACTGATGTTGTTGAGTCTGAACCAACTAACTTTAAACAAGCGTCTAAAGATTCACGTTGTGCGTCAAGCTATGCTTGATGAATATATGGCTTTGATTAAAAATAATACATGGGAGTTGGTACCTCGCAACTATGATAAGAATTTACTTGGTTGTAAGTGGGTTTATCGGATTAAATACAATTTTGATGGTTCTGTGGAGTGGTTCAAAGCCAGACTCGTTGTTTTTGGAAATCACCAGCAGGCAGGTATTGATTACTTTGAAACCTTTAGTCCTGTTATTAAGCCTACTACGGTTCGCTTAGTTCTTACAATTGTTGTTTCTCTTAAATGGACTATTCGTCAATTAGATTTCAAAAATGCTTTTCTTCATGGTTTTCTTCATGGTTTTCTTCATGAAGAAGTTTATATGCGTCAACCTCCCGGTTTTGTTCATCCATCTAAACTAACTCATATTTGTCGTCTTCGTAAGTCCATTTATGGTTTGAAACAAGCCCCTCGAGCTTGGTTCTCTCGTTTCAGCAATTTTCTCTTATCTATTGGTTCCAAGTGTAGCAGTTGTGACACTTCCATGTTCACTCTCAAATTTCGTGGTCATCTCATTATTCTCCTCTTATATGTTGATGACATTTTTCTCACTAGTAGTAGTACTGAACTTGTTACAAAATTCATCTTTGTTCTTTCTTCTCAGTTTGCTAAGAAGGATTTAGGGGATCTTCATTATTTCTTGGGTGTTCAGGTTGTGCGTACTCCATCTGGTTTATTTTTGTCTCAAAATAAGTATGTCTCTGATTTACTCCGTAAGTTTCATCTTCATACTGTTAAACCAGTTCGCACACCTGTTGTCTCTAGAGTTACAATGTCTCTTCTTGACGGAGAACTTCTTGCTGATCCCACAGATTATCGTAGTATGGTTGGTACTTTGCAATACTTAACTATGACTCGTCTAGATATTGCTTATGCTGTCAATATGGTGTCTCAGTTTATGCATGCTCCTCGTACTACTCATCTTCATGTTGTGAAAAGAATTTTCAGATATCTGCAGGGCACTTTAGAGTTTGGTCTTTTCTTACATAGCAGCCAGCTTCTCCTCCCGTTGTTATTGCCTACTCGATGCAGATTGGGCGGGTTGTCCTGATACCCGCCGCTCCACTACTGGTTATGTAGTTTTTCTTGGGAAGAACTTGATTTCCTGGCGCTCGAAAAAGCAACTTTTTTTTTTGGTTAGTAAGAAGATATATTGAAAGCACAACACCACATTTTACAACCTAAACTACTATAACAACAGCACACCAAAAACTATACATCATAAACAGTATAGCCACTGAACATCAGTATCACTCACTCTTCTAGGAATCCTAGACTTTACACGCTGTTTCACTATGTATTTGATCTCCTGTACACTTCTATCCACTGTATGAATACACTGGTTCCATAGAGCATAGTTCCTTTCCTGCCACACTCTATATACCGTAGCTAAAATCCCGACCACGGTGACCCGCTTTCTAAACTTGCTACCCCTATACCTTCTTTTTACCCATCCAATTAACTGAGGTAGATTGGAAGTAACAACACTAATTCCCAACCATCTTTTGATCAGTGCCAGACATTGTAAACTATACTGACAATTAAAAAATAAGTGCGTGTTATCTTCTACATCATTTTCACATAATAGGCACATATTGTTGTTGCTTACTCCAATAGAAGCTAATCTCACTCTTATATGTAGTCTGTTCTTCAAGGCTAACCAGCCAATAAAGCGGTGCTTTGGAATATTATAGTGATCCCAAACTGCTGCAGACCAATCCAACTTCTCCCTATGGTCTTGCATCTTCTTGTAGGTTTCAGCTGTACTATACCTTGGCCTGCTAAACCAGTCATTACCACAAATCCTCAAGATCTCTTGTTTAGCCTTGCATATGTACTGAACAACCCATCTGGCACTATGTGGAGCAACATATGTGCTCCAGGTTTGGTCCTTGACATAGCTATCATGGATCCATTTGACCCACAAATTATTAGCTTTCATAGATATGTCCCACACCTGTTTACCCACAATAGCCAAATTACAAGGCAATAAGGCTCTAAAACTAAGCCCACCATGGCTCTTGGGTTTACAAGCATCAGTCCAGCTGACATATCCTGGCCTAGGGTTATTACAAGTGTCTGTCCAAAGAAAAGCTCTACATATAGAGTTCACTTGTTTTAACAGCCTTAGGAAGCAAAAAAATCTGGGACCAATACACTGTAATGCTCATAAGCACAGAATTAACCAATTGTCTCCTTCCTGCAAAGGATATGTTTCTGGTGCTCCAGACCCTTATTTTCCCCAGCATTTTTTCAATCAACTTTTCACAATCTGTAGCAGCAATCTTCTTAGTGCTAATTGGCACCCCTATGTATCTAAAAGGGAGTTGCCCATGCTTAAAATCATAGCACTCTTTTATTCTTATATTTTCTTGCTCAGAAAGGCCATAGCTGTAGAAGTCAGACTTAGTAGGACTAGCTTTCAGACCAGCAGTAGCAGCAAACAACTGAATACCTTGTAAAATCATGTTGACATATTTAAACTCACCTTTGCAAAACAGAACAACATCATCAACAAAGCAAAGGTGGTTAATAGCAAGGGATAAACCCTCCACTGAAGCTGAATATCAGGCAGTTGCCTACACTGCTGCTGAAACTATTTGGCACAAGCAATTTCTTGTTGTTCTTGGTTATTTTCTTCGACGACCTGTGATATTGTATTGTGATAATGTTTCTGCTACTTATCTCACTGCTAATCCAGTTCATCATGATCGAAGCAAACATATTGATGTTGATTACCAATTTGTTCGTGAAATGGTTGTCAAGGGAGGGCTTATTGTTCGTCATGTTTCTACTAAGTCTCAGGTTGCTGATATTTTTACTAAAGGCCTATCTACTGACTTGTTTACTAAACATCGTTCCCATCTATCCGTTGTTTCACCCCGTAAAGATCGAGGGGGTGCATTAGAGTAATATTATATGTAAAAGGATAGAAGGGACTTTTCATAGTCTTAGGTCTGTATTATAAACACTATATATATTGAATGCCAGGGTTAATTTAATCAGGTTAACACAATTATTCTCCACTCTTGTACAGTAACATTATAAGTGATAGAAAATAGAAGGAAGTGGAAGGAAAGCCTCTTTACAAAAAATTTCATTTTCCTTTCCTCCCAAAATTGGAGGAATTTGGGAGGAAAGATAAGACTTAAACCAAACATGCATGGGAAATTAAAGTTCTTTTCTCTTTCGTTTCTTTCTCTTCCAATTCCTTTCCCTTACTAAAATCAAAACAAACAGGCTGTAAGAGATTTATGAAAGCATACACCACGTGACTTATGTTGCTGTTACAAGTATTTCATGGAAAAGCCTTGCTAAGCACCCATTGGTGAGGGTGTAAAAACTAGCCGAGTACCCCACAACCGGATCCATAATGGTTAGGAAACGCCGCTTTGGATCCCGTATGGTTGTATCAATTATGTTAATTCCATTTTTGGATAAAAGATATGGAAATCAGTTCTGGTTCTCAACATTATTGAATTCGAACAGCTGAGGAAATGCCATTTGTGGATCCGAAATCAATTATATTATTTCTTGTATCAGGTACAAAAAATGGAAACCTATTCTAGATTCGATGCTTGACTCAACATTTTCGAACTAATACTGGTTGGATACCTGTTAAGCAGGTCTAATAATGAATTTTATGTCTACTAGAGTTAGTAGTATAAATAATTAGAATAAGCACGTTTTACAATAATGAATTTTATATAAAAGAAAAGATATTCAAAAAATATTTTAAATGAAAAAATATCTTATTAATTAAGATAATATCTTGATAAAAATCTAATCTCCTAAAACAGGATAGATTTTGGAAGATATTATCTTGTTTAATAAAAAGATTGTTTCTATTGTTAAGAGATATGTTATTATCTTGATTAATTCTATCATACCTCAAAACAATGAAAATTCATGACTATATATAACGCCATCTTTTCACTATTTTAGAAAACAGTATTCATACTTTTTAGATTAGAGCTAAGTAAACCACAAGCCAATGGGACAGAGCATAGCATAGACATTGCCAAGTAAATTAATACCTAGGAAATTATCGAGGCCTCTATCTGCTTACTTAAGAAGCACTTGTTTGAGGATAAAAATCTTTTTGTAATTTTCACATTATAATAGAGAGTGCTGGATTATGGATCCAATTCAGTTAGGCAACACTTAGGGTTAAGTGTTGGGGGAGTACAACTAGAGTTAGTAGCGGGGTCTTGTACCTTGAGTAAGGTATTAGGGAATTCGCTATTAGTGGATTTGGTGGACGTAGATCTCAAAGTAGATATTGAACCACGTTAAAACTCATTTGTGTCCCCATTGTTATTTATTATCCGCTTATGCAGTGTGTTTCAACTCATTCTCGAAATCTTGATTTCAGTTGAAACACAGTGCATGTTACAGTGCCATAACTTTAAAAATTCGATTTTTTGTAAGATTATTTTTTAATCAAATCGATTCCATCCATTTGTGATTAATATCTTGCTAACTGACAGTTAGGGATGATTAATAGATCAGGTCGTGTTCGGGGTCGGGTTAATAATAAACGGGTTCAACATGTCCCAACCCAAACCTAACCCTGTTTATTAAACGGGTTACAAAACTCAACCTTACGATCCTACTATCCGATTATGCCGATTCGATCCTACATCTGTCATCGATCCAAAATAGGATCCCGATTCTGATAACATTGCATATAAGGCAACTGAACTATACAATTTCTCAAATTCAGTAAGATACTGAGAGTAGGAAACTGAAAAGAAAAAAAATCAAGTAGTTGTGTTCTAACTGCATGTAATGAAACAACTTTATAAAGGGAGTGGACAAGAAATTAAATTTGATACATATATACAAATGGAGTGGACAAAAATATGAAAATAAAAAATATGTGAGGTGTAAATAAAAACCGTTCAACTAGTCGTCCGGCAGAGTGGAGGCAATATTAATGATCAGCTATATCAAGGGTGCTCGTCGTTTATGGGGTTTTTTTAGATCTATTATTAGAGGATTTTTCCCCACGTTAAATAATTTGTGTCTATTTGCATTAAGTTTCTTGCCAAATTTCCATCTCTATTATTTCTCAATCCCGACATATTTGCTTTCGCTCGCACTCACAACCCTAACTGCTAGCACACTACCATTTTGAATTCATGATTTTGTGCCAGCTTCATAGGCCATAGCCAAAACTAAGGCCTTCCCTACAACTATTTCGGGTGTGTAATAATATGCTCACAACCTTCTTGCATTGTCACCAAAAATAGCACATTCCCAGCGTAATCAAGAGCAATAACCCCCAAACCCTGAAACCCACACAACCTTAATCACAAAGAGAAGAATCGCGGTCTATTTTAATTGCTCCAATAGGCAATAGGTAGGAGCTGCCAAACTTTTAGGCTGCGCATTTTTTAAGAATTTCGAGGAACCGAGTGTTTTAGTTAGTACTTTGCAATCTGCTCAATTAGTTTAAAGACACCGAGCTGCGATCACATCCCCCTATTTTCTCTTTACTCTCATTTCGCATTGTATGTTAACGACAAGAAGAATGAATGATGATAGGGAGCTCTGTTAAAATACAAAATTCTTTACATTTATCTTTTTTACAAAAATTAATCCCTTCATCTTTCTTTTTTTTTTCTTTAACTTAGTATGAGATTAGAGCACATGACTCATTTATAATCAAGAATCAACTAGCTAGCTGGCATAATAACTATTCCAGAATCCAAATGGTAAACATGTAAAGAATATAATTGTAGAAGAATATTTAATCCCTTTCATCTTTTGTTATCTGTAAATATAAGATCATAAGTTCACGTGAATCATATTCTTAGAGCAATATAAAATAGAATCAACTAGTTGGCATAATAGATAGATGGTAAAATTGACAAGAAGTTATTCACAAGGCCACTAAATAACGCCAACTTGTGGAAAATGAATAATTTGGATTCCAATCTTATCCTATAAATTGAGAGGCTGGTTGCTGAAATTGAACTACTCCCAACAATACACAACAGCAACAATCACATACATATACACAAATAACACACGCAAAGATGAATGATCCAAAGATCGTAGAGATTGCTAAATGTGCTGTGAATGAGTACAACAAAGCCGTAAGCTTCTAAGTACCCTATTCATTATTTTTATTTTAGAATAATTTGCATTTCTCTGAATTTCATAAGGTTGAGATGATCAATTACATTAGCATCTTACACTTATTTACTGTGATACCAGCTCTTTCTTTGACTTTTATGTTCTTCCTTTAGACCTTTACACCCGCTTGTGCAGAATCTCCAATGTTTTCATTGCTCATTGATGGATTCCAGTATCTACAACTAATTGATTTTTATTACATTATACTAAAATGAAAACCACACAATGATACATGTTTTTCTCAAACAAAAAATTATGTTACATGTCATTCTATATATCATAAAAAAATTTACCCCTTACTCATTTGTTGGGAAATAAATTTTTCTTGAAAAAAATATTCTCTTTTGCTTTTAAGCAAATCCTTAGATTATATTATCCTTAGATTATATTATGTTAACTTTCTGAATAGATTATGAACATTTTCAATTAAAATATTTAGATCCAAAACATTAAAAAAAAAAAAACAAATTTTCTTATATATAATATGTATTGTATTTGGATCAGGCCTAAATTTAGTATATTATATTCTACAGATTTGATATATGCATATATCAGAAAAATATGTCAATAATACATTCATACCTATCTAACACGTTGGGCGACAAAATGGTACTAATGTAACAAAATCCCACATGACTATGGCTTTTAATCTCATATATACACTATCAACTACAATCAAGTTATTGAATGTTCTATGAACCGCAAAGATGGTTTGGAGCAAGTTGGGTGGCCCTGCTTAGGGCTGCTTATCGGTCGAACCGATCCCGAACTGTGGTCTGCTCGGCTTGTGTTCGTTTAAGTTTATTCGAGCTCGAGCAGAGCTCAAACTGTTCACGAACAGAATTGACTCTTTATCACCCCTTGTTTTTTACATGTTTAATTTGTTTTTCCTTTTTAATATTTGATTTTTGCAGGTTTTCTTTTATACAAAGGAACTATTAACTTATTATTGTGTGATATCTAGGTTAATATATTTATATATATATATATATATATATATATATATATATATATATATATATATATTATTTTTCTATATAAATGTATAATCGAGCCCATTCACGAGCTCTCGAGCCGAGCTTTGCCTAGCTCAGCTCGGTTCATTAAAGTCTCGAGCCGAGTTTTAATCCGAGTCGAGCCACCACCAGCCGAGCTTTGACCAAGCCAAGCCCGAACTGTTCGCGAACAGGACAAGCTCATTATCACCCCTAGCCATGCTGATACTCGAATGTTCTATCAACAACATCTCAAGTCTTGGTTCACTTCGAACTTGCAGCATAAGGACGAGAAGGGAAATCTGATTTGGGCAACTCTTTTTTGCATAGCTATATGGTGGATTTGGAAGTGGAGAAATAGCCTCGTGTTTGGAAGAAGTCAAGATGTTCCAGTTGACAATGGGGGATTCATTCATGCCAGTTATAATGAAACGCGTAGAAGTATCGAAAGGGAGATGAATATCAACCCTCTCCGTGTTAGCAAGAGGAAAGAAGAAATTGGTGTTAGATGGTTGTATCCACCGATGGATTGGTACGCTTTAAACTCAGACGGGGCTGCCAAGGGCTCGTCGGGGCTGGCTGGTGGAGGTGTTATTTTGAGAGATCACCTTGGGGGTCTCATTTCAGCGATGGCAATGAATTTTGGTATTTGTAGCTCGTTTAAGGCGGAAGTCATGGCCTTGTTTAAAGGTTTAAAATTAGCGAAGAAACTGCATATTCCGAAGCTTCAGATTCAGCTAGACAACATGGGCTGCGTTCAAATGATCCAAGCTCGTGACAGTGGACGCAATGAATGTACTCACCTCCTCAACAAGTGCATCCAACTAATCTATCAACCAAGCTGGGAAATTCAAGTTAGACATGTCTATCGAGAAGGAAATAAAGCTGCTGATTGGCTCGCCAACTTCGGAGTTTCCCAACTCCTCCATGTTACCATCTTTTCTTCGGCCCCTTCTGGTCTTAGTGGTGTGTTAGATGAGGATATGCGAGGAGTTGTCACTTTTAGAGGCGATTTACAGCATATGCGAGCTGCGTGATGGCATAGGGCCCCCAGAAAGAAGGGGCCCCTAATTATATCTAGTCTTTGTCGTGAGCGTAATGTGCAAGTAAAATTGTCTGGGTAAGTGGCTCTTGGTTTTGATTAAATTCCTAAAAGAATGTGGAAGTGTTGTGTTCGACTCTCGCAGGAAGCAATTTCAATATGGTATCATTAATGTTTTCTTCTAGCAATGCAAGCCTTCGCCTTCTGTGCTACATTACCAACCCATTCTTCACTCGTCCTCCCATATTCCATCACTACAAGATAGAAGTAGAACTTTAAAAAGTATGTACATTTCCCAAAAAAAAAAATTGCAAGTATATTATACTTGTAAAGCAAAAATGCAAGCTTACGAGTGTAATATTACTCACCAATCTCTCTCATTAAGGCATAAAAGCACCATAGCTCTTTGTAATTTTTGATATTATATTTATTTTTCAATTTTGTTTTAGTATTACTTTTGATTCCTCTGTTAAGAGTTTCAGTAGACGTGTTTATTTTTTATATAAGTTGCCAAATTTAGTTAATTTGTTGATTAATTATATAGAGAATTCAAAATTTGCAACAAATCATAAATCTCTTGGTAATTTAAATAATAAATTTATGTCATTTTTTCCAAACTATAATTAAGGGCCTCATATACAGAAAGTGGTAGTTTCTTTTGTTAGTTTTGTTTTTGGTTTTTGTTTTTGGTATTTGTACTCGTCTTTGATCAAAAAATCAAGTTATTGAATGCTTAACCACAAGATTCTAGATACAAAGAACAAAAATTACCATTTGGGACTTATGCTAGTGAAATATGCAGGGACATTGTCTGAAGTTTGACAAGGTTTTGAAATATGAAATAATCGCTATCAATGGTGTTGTCTACAAAATTGATCTGGAGGCAGCCAACGGTGGCTTGTTGGATAAGTACTATGCACAAGTATATGATTTCCTCGGAAAACAAACACTCCAAGAGTTCAAGCCTCTGTTGCAACCCAAGTCTCTGTTGGAAGTCGATGCAAGTATCGGCGTTCTCAAGCCTGTGTTGGGAGTCGATGCACATGTCGCCATTCCCAATTAATCTCATGCACACGCAATCTATGAATAAATTGTGCAAGCTAATTCAGCATTTGAAGCGCTCAGTTACAAGTACAACAAAAGTATTATGAACTGCTATTACCTTTTTAATAGTCTTATATGACTAAGTTCTTGTACTACTATCCCTATATTTTTATTTTTATTTTTTTTAATAAGGAAAGAAAACTAGGAGGTGTCTATACAAGAGACACCCTCTAAAGCACCCATAAGGGTGGTTACAATAAGCTTCAAGTACAGAAATATAGAAGAAAAATGAGCACTAAGGAACTCGAGTAAATGCTCAGCCGCGGCAACACACCATCTCCCCAGGTCCAAATCGAAGTTGAACCCTTCTTCGGGGGCAAGACAAACACCACCGAAAATGAATAAGCTCCCAAACCTTCACAAGAGAAGCACAATTACTTGAGGCCACAAGATCAACCACAAAGCTAAACATCTAAACAACAAAAACTAAATAAAACAAAAAATTACATAAAAAACAGGCACCTTCGCCAGAGCCGCCACCGAGCACTAGCGAACAAAACACCAGCAAATAAAAGCCAGTGAACCTCCACCGAGAACAAAGGCCAAAGAACCAAACCAGCGAACACTCCACCACGACGCCAAAAGCTAATCAATGGGCTAGAGAACCAAAGTCCGACTGAGGACGAGGGTAATTGGACTACTTGATAAGAAAATATGCCATAACAATGGCTAGATCTAGGAAGAGATGAAGAAAGAGAATGCTAGGGTTCAACTATATACCTATATAAAACGGATTTTATATGGATCCTGTTTATATGCATGGTGCTTTATGCAATTTGTTAAATTTATTATGAGAGCAAGCTAATCAAGTATAATAGGATACTCCCTTCCAAACCATATGGGCCTAAACCAATTGGATAAAAACAAATGGATAATGTATTTTGAGATGAATATTATGCTTAAATTTGCAATTTTTGCCATCATCACTTGGGAAAAATCACCCTCTAGCAAACTAAGACAAACAATACAAAAAGGTAACACTATTTATTGGATAAACAAGTCAAGTGAAACAATCAATAATTAATTGCCAATGAAGCCAATAGAATTTTCCTTTTAATTTTTTGTGTCAACTAAGAGCTGTAAATGACATTAATGTAGACAAAATTTGATATAAAATCCAAAATACCACCCTCAAAACAAAGCTAACTAACATCCCCAAATATAATCTATCAAATTTATGTTATTATTGATGATTTGATTCTTCTATCTTCATCATATGACATTATCTATTAACGAGATGTAAGAAAATTAAATGAGCGGTTTGCGTATTTCTAAAAACGTGATAACTAGCAAACCGAAATAGAATACAAGATACTGCTGCAAATCAAACAGTGTTGATAAAAGTAGACGTACGAACAATATTGTATCTGTAGCAATATTCTCAAATACCTATAGCATTGCATATTTCTGGTGAATACCTAGATCCTTCAAACCTTAAATACATACAAGCGATACGAGAGACTGTACTTGTTCCGTTTCCATCTACATACATGATCATGAAACTTTCCCTAAATTTTACCAGTCTTGCTCGCTTTCAAGTAAACGCAATATCCTGCAGAAGGCCCAAATAAAAAATTCACAAGGGAACTTTTGGCCAGATTCAAGCAATCCTGTCTTCAGCACTAAATTCTGGCTTTACCGCGTTTAGGACATCAACCCAGGCCTCGAACATATTGGTCTAGTGTAGTGTTGAACAGCTCGTACCTAAGTAACCAGAATACATGCTTGCATGATTAGTAGCAATACACGCACAAAATTTAACATAAAATATAAACTACGTGGATCAGCACACTTCGGGGAGGGGGGATTTTGCAATATTACATGAATAGCAATACCGAAATTGAGAATTCATTGTTTTGATGGAAAGAATTCATCAAAGGATCTATGATTAACAATGAGAATTAGTAGATTCCAACCATTATTGGGATCTATCTACAATACCCAAGAAGGCAAGGACGTATCATATTTCTATGACAGCCATAGACGACGATATGAAACTAATAGAAATTTTCATGGTTTATCACGAGTTTCATTCAATAAATTTTCAGGTTAGAGAAACGGGGTTTTAGTTTGATTCTTCATGCCCATGACTCTCGGACTCTATTTTCAGCTCGGACATTCCAAATGGTGATTGGGTATGGATGCTGAGACACTTCGATTTTGTCCAAAAGGGACTATTCTTTTATATATATATTTATAACCAAGGAATTATCCTCATCCAAGTGTCCTAATCTAAACTACTCGTAATAGTGTTCCCGCATATTAAGTTTACAATTTTGACTCCTGGACCAATATACCTGATCTCAAACTCGGATCAAAGTCAGAGTATCATAAATTCATAACTAGGCCATTCCTTGAGATGGATCATCTTCAAAATGAGTGGATGCACAATCCACGAAAAAGGAATAAAGAGACATGTGATTGAATGGCATGCATACATAGCTCTAAGTATTAGACATAAAGAATCTATAGGAAAAGACCAAAGAAGAGTGGGAATATTTTGAGTACAAGATAGCATCGCTGGTCAAGTTTGAAGAAAGAGATGGTTGTGAATTAGAGGCTTCTCGGTCTTACCATCTCTAGTTTATTAAGGGGAAAAATAATGAAGGACCAGTTGAGACATAACTAGATAGAAAAGACTGAATTTATATGGCTTTAAAGCTACAATCATGAACCATAACATATATGTCCAAACAAGCATGGTTGGGGGATGCCTTTCAGAGACACAGCAGAAAACGGCAGATTCTCATTCTTTGCAAATAATGGGCAACTAAAGAAGCAAAACTGAATTGATGTAACAAGGAAGTTTGACTTTGACAGCTTCCTTTTTTTTTTTTTTTTTTTTTGAGGTGCTTCTACAGCTTCACTTAGACAATTTGATGATGCAAAAAGAATCATAATGTCCTTATAGTTATAGATACATGTCCTCTAAGTTGTTAATAACTTTAAAATTGAGGCTCGTTTCAGCCCATGTTCAGAGTAATCTATTCACTCCACTACGTCTGAGACAAGTTGTTTAGCACATTTTTTTTCAAATAAATAAGGTTACCAAATTAAAGCATACAAGTAGTCCTTCAGATTCTAAGAAAGAAGAAGAAAAAAAGTGTCTAAGCTACCAACTAGAGCAAGCCAAACGAACTTTAACAGCATATAATTTATAGCTTCAGTGAACTGTTCCAGTCTCAAGTAAAAAAAATCATACCAAGCAGCCAAAACCCTTCTAGAATACGGTTTCCCTTGTCCACATTTGGTCTACCCACATCCCAAGAGGTCAGTTTGCCAACACAATATCAAGTCTAGGGCTGGATCATATTTTATCTTAAATTTTATTTTCTATTTTATTTTGTGTTTTTTTATTTTTATTTTTGGGGTTGGGGGGGGCTGGTTATCCCTTTGCCACTGCACTCACTTGAATCAATTATGTATGACTGGAAGAGCAAAGTGGACAAGGTTTGAAGCTCTTAAGATTCTATGTGCTAGCTATTAGTATAAGGGTACAGGACAAGATAAATGTTTAGAAGGCCCTTCTTCTGTCTAACATGCTATTAAGACCGACGATACTCATTTGCATCATAATTCATACCAGTTAAGAAGTAAGAGATGAAAAGTTACCACTTCCACTCTAACTCCCACATTTCTTCAGCTATACACCCTCTTTAAGCACACCAAATCATTAATCTTTCATGCTATATACACAGAACACAGTGGTCTAGTGCCTTCTCCTAAAATCATCATCGAGCCCATGTCTGGTTGGCAAAAAAGAGCCCAGAAATGGAATGGAATAAATGATTCCATATTCACATGTTTAGTTGGGTCAGAAAGATAACCAAATCCATCTCTTATCTTAACTCAATCTGTTAATTTGATACTGCTCCTTTTCCTGCGGAAACAAAGAGGTTACCCTCCTCTAACCAATTAAAACTTAAAAGACATGACCTCCTCTCTCTCTCCCCCATCTCAGAACTCTCCCTCCATCTCGCTGCTCTCTTTCTCACATCTATCCCCCTACTTTGTGCTGCTGTTCGATCTGCAAATTACAGCTTGAGATTCATTTCAGTGAGTTTTATGTCTATAACTGTCTTTTTTTTTTTATGTTCAAACATCTAACAAAGTTAATTATGATGATAATTGAGTTACATTTTGCTAAGATGTGAGAACAATATGTTTTAGCATTAAATCAGCCCAGTGTTACCTAATTCCCTAATTCCCCCGCGAATTGCGAATTGAGAAAAGCGAATTATGGTCGGTTTTGGTTCATTTTTGGCCCATTTTGGGCGAATTGGCGAATTCAAAGGGCGAATTAGATAGCGAATTAGGTAACACTGAATCAGCCCATTGCCTTTCCTTCAAGATTACAGTGAGGCGTGAGCCAAACAAAGGAATGGAATGGCTTAAATTGAGTCCATTCCTCTACCTTAATTGCATCCTTTACGTTTCCTTTCCCTACAGCTGAACCAACAAGGGCTGAAAGTATTTAAAGCCTAAAAAGGAACTCTTATAGACCAGAACAGAGAGGTTTTTTTAAGGAGGAAGAAGGTCTACTCGAGATCTATCAGAAGTAGCGGTTGAAGTACCAGATACAAAAGGTTACCTTAATGGGTAAAGAGCTTACAAGATACCTGATATAATTGATGTCTTAATTGTTCCACTAGGGGAAAGTATGTCAACGTCGATTTCAAAAGGCAAGTGTAGATATCATTTCCTAAAGCATCATCACCAAGTAGCAGAATGAAACCAATCTTGCCATTTTAAACAAGTTAATATATATTCACAAAGCAGACAAATTTATTCAGTATGTCATAATAGCATGAAAGGTCATTATAGGCTAAGGGATAAAGAACACTAAAAATTAGAGAAAAAGTATTGGAAAGCAGATAAATTTATTCAGGAAAAGCTAGCCAAAACAATAACTCAATCTGTGATGTAAAATGTAAATCACTCACTTGATAGGACTTCCAGGAGTATAGAGTGGATTTTTGACAACGTACTCAACATACAAATTGTAAATATACTTCAGTGATTCTCGTAGATCACCAGTCCTAGGATGAGTGACCAATATAAGCTGCCCAAATAGAGATGAAATGCATAGGAATCAGTACCAATATAAGAGCAATAATTCAAAAAACATTTTGTGCCACATCAAAGACAGTGCATAATATCACTATAGATACAAGACTCCCCGAAGTTCAAAGAGATAGGTGGAGGTCCTCAAAATAAGGTAGACATATTAAAAACCTCATCTTAGGAGGAAATCAAGACATATAAGAATTGATGTCCCACATGTCCTTAGCTTTCAATTCAGATCAATCAGCAAGCCTATTTATGCCTTTATAGTAAAGAAGATGGCGAAAATAAGTAACAACATCTCCATAATAGCACGGATAATGTTGCATGCAGATATCACTCTCTCGATCCACCTTAGGCAGCAGGGGAGTAACACTTGGGTAACAGTATGCTAAAATGGAGTAAAAAAGGCAAGAAAATGGATGAACGAGTCTGAAACTTGCCATAAAAGAAAACTAGGAATCTAGGATCACAGAACAGTTACAAGATGATGTAATTTAAGGTCAAAGGTGTTTTTAATGCACTGAAAACAACTTTGAGGATCAATACTTCCTTCATTGAGCAACTCAAGATTTTGTTCTCTTTAAAGAGTTTGAGATAAAGTTCAGACTTCTGATCTGACAATCATGGTTAATTATTTCTAACTGCAAAATTACAGCTTACATCCATGCAAAGTCCCCTGTCTTAATCACTAGTGTACATTTGTGTCATGTCATTTTCTTTTTTATTTCATCCTATACTTCTCTTGGCAAAATTAGAATCAGAACTTCAATTTCTAGAGAACTTCCCTAAATTTACACAACCAATAGGCAATGGCAATGGCTACTCTAAATATGTAAATCAAAAAAGCAAGAAGGCCAAGAAACCAAACAGTTACATATACTTTTAAGGACAGTATGTGGATTGGAATTGCATGGTCCAGCTGCATTAGTGAAGATGACTGTTTGTTAACTATTAGAGCAGAACACTCAGCAGTATTAAGATTAAATCTTTGGCACCATGGAATCAAGATATTACTCCTAAACTTTAAAACCCAAACCTGCTAAGAAGCGGAACCCTCCCAAGCTACTGATAGCAAAAGCTATTAAAAAAAAGAAAAGGGATCACGTCCTTCACAGAAGGAGCCATAAAAAGACATACATCGGGTTATAACAAAATATGATCAAAGACGCAGAACAAATTTATTTTGTAGAAAGAACAACCATAATCCATGGAATATAACCAAAATATGTATTCCACAATTGTTGACAGAACCATTCTGATTTACCTTTATTCCAGATGGAGTTTCCATGAAACTAAGTTTGTACGTATTGGTGCGGAAACTGTGAAAAGAACACCCTTGACCAGGCAATTGAGGCACCCCAAGGTTAACCTTTTCAGCACTGTTCAAACAATTACAAATTTCAAGCATTAATATTCCAAATATAATCCCATCAATCAAAATGCAAATATAAAATCAAGCTTTTAGCATTCAACAAAACTAAAAAAATGTTCAATCCAAATGTTAGTGATCCAAAACTTCTCCACATTGTGCAAATATCACAATAACAAAATGTAACAATTCACCCACCAAAAATAAATTATTTTCACAAAAAAACCTAAATTTCTCATCTGGATAGTTTTCTAATCAATCAAATTCCACAAAATCAAGAATCTCAATGAAAACCCATAATTAAAATTCCAAAAAAAAAGAGAAAATTATAACCTAACAGGATCCATTTTTGCAGTGAGAGATTTGAGGGAGAAGAGTAAACCAAACATGAGTTTTTGATCTTGTTGAACATTCAAAGTGCGAAGTGAGCGATTCCATTCCCTGTAAAGCAAACAAACCCCATTTCGATTGAATATGTATATCATGTGTGCATTGTTTCCAGCTGCTGTTACTGCTGGTGGTGATGGGTTTATCTCTGTTGCACCAAAAAACTGCATTTTCTCTCTCCTCCACACCAAAATTAAAACTTGTCCCTCAATTCAATTCTGATCAAAGAAGAAAAATCACGAAATCAGACATATTTTTAGTTCATTGAGAAGATTATATTTAGATGGGTATGTTTATTTTTTGAGGAATTCAAAGATATAAACAACTACTAATTGAAAGGATTAAACTTTGTTACTTACCGGAGCTAACGCAGATATGAGAGAGAGAGAGAGAACGAAGAAGAGTGATCTTCTCTCTCAACGATTTTGGTAACGAATGTGGTGGCGTGGTGGGGCTTTAGAGTTGTCAAATTGACCCGAGCCAAATCAACCCCAACTAATGCATCCTAATTCCTAAGTCCTAAGTAGTTAATGAGCCGAACCGAGACCCGGGTTTGGGGTTCTTGCTCGTTGCCATTCCAGAACACTTCAACTCGAACTCGAGCCGAGCGCTCGAGCTTTTTTGAAGCTTAAATTTTCTAGTTCGATTTACGTTAAAACTCAACTTGATTTAAAATATTATACTTCTATAAATAGGTATAGACTACTTACTTCGAGTTTTTCACAAGTATTGTGCATAATTTAAGTATAATTTTTCATATAATTTATATGATATGGAAAATAATATAGCTAAAACATATTTCGAACCTACTCATGAAATAGGCATGCCTTTCACTAGGTCTCCCAACGACAAAACTGAAGTTAGGCGCCTCCTCCCCTTTTTTCTCTCTTCTCTCTCCTTTCCCACAAAACCCTAATTTTCAACCTAGGGGCTACCGCCACCCTTTTGGGCGGTGGTAAGCCCCTTTTCTCCTTTTATTACTAGTTTTTTATATTAATGTTTCTAATAAACTTCAGTCTCTCTTTAATGGAGAGTTTTTCTACCCATTTATTGGGTTATATCTACCCATATATTGGGTTTTATCTCTCTCCATGTGAGAGTTTGGAGACTTTGTTTTTGGGTTTTTGTGTAATTCAAGAGGTTGATTTGTTGATTGAAATTTGTGCGGTGTTGCAACAGATGTCAGTACTTCGTTTACAATCACTAGAATTGGACCCAGTTCTACTTCTAAACTACAAAAGATCGATAGACCCCCTTGCAGAAGGCTGCATCAGACATCGATGTGAAAGACGAGGGTTTTCAGAAGTGTTAGATCTACTCAACGATCGTGGTTTTGTCATATTAGAATTGTATTTATTTCATTTTGATATGTATTTGTTTAGTTTTGACTTCTATTGTAGATGTCGTATGACTTTGAATCAATGAATTAATTTTTAATTTCAAAAAAAAAAAAAAAAAAAAGCCTACTCATGAAATTTTCGTATCGAACTTTGTTATGCTCGGCTTTAGAAAATGGCTCATTAACACCACTAGACTACTGAGCTTGGATTAAAGACTCAATATGAAATCGACAACTTTATGAGATGGCATACGACTCTCATACTGTCATACATACTTCCTCCTTTTTAAAAATGATTCATTTTGACTTTTGACACTGTTCACATATATAATTTTGATTATATCTTGTGATTTGTATCTAAGGAAAAATATAGTAACACGGGATCTTGTTAGATTCGTGTCAATGAATATTATCCAAATATCAACTTCTTCTAATGTTTGTTTATTGATAATTAGAGATATTAGGATTCAAATTATTGTCTCGACAAGTGTGCTTATAGGAAATGGGTCAACTAAAAAACAAAGGACATGTTGTTAACTTAAATTAAACGGTTTTTTCACCAAATACCCCCGACAAATTAAAAAATTCACCATATACCCTCAATGTTCCAAAAATTCACCATATACCCTTGAGTTTTCGAAAACGTTTACAAAATGCCCTTTTTCTAACTTCCGTTAACTTTATTTACCCCTTTTATAGCTAATTAGTATCACCCCAACTCTAAGAACTAGTTTCTCAATAATTTCAATGTAAAATACTAATAAATGAAATATATAAGTACCCCGGATATAGCCCGGGCATAAAAACTAGTTATTTAATATTTACCGATACGGGGTTGTCCTTAGAGGCCTAAACTAGTTGGGCTTCTGTAGGGTGTGCGTTTGGAACTTCGAACTGAAGTAGATCATAGAAGACATAAAGACAGAGTGAAGTCTTTATATTTCAACTACTACGCCGCGTCAATCTCTCTCCTCTGTTTCAACTTCAACTTTCAGCAAATCAAAGGTGAATCACTCTCTATCTCTCTCTAACAATTAACAAACACACTAATTGATCACCACTTCAGTTAACTGTTTTGGAGTCAATTGATGTTTGTTTGGTTATTGTTCATGCTAATTATTGCTTTTTATGTTGAATTTTATTATATTAGTTTTCGAGCTTAGAATTCAATTCAATGTTGTGACTTGTGACATTAATAAGAGACGAATTTTATAATAAAGTTTAACGTTCTGCATATTTAGATTGTTGGGTGAATTGAGTTGATTTCCTTTGGTTATTAGTTATCAATATTTATGGGCAGATGGATTAATTTGATAGTAATGGTATAACAGCTAGAAACCATGCTGCTGAAATTAATGTTTGCGTTGATTGTATAATATTCGGATTAATTGTCACGTTGATAGCGTGATTTGAACTTGTAATGTGACGACTTTAGTACAAAAGAATGCAACTTTGATAAAATTCTCAGAAAATTCAGAATTGATGATGTTGTTGTTGATTGTATGGAACAATGCTATTGATGTGTCAAATATTTTGGTGAACTATGAAGTAGCTATATGAATTATTTGATGATTAAATTGTTGGTGATCTAGACTTTTAGTTGATGCTCTTTTAGGGGTGTCCGTTTACGAGTTTGTGGTAGTGAAATTTGTTGACCTGTTGTGTTATGTCCATTGGCAAGTAAGAATTTTTATACTAACTGCAACATTGTGACTTCTCAGTCCTCACATTCTCCAATGCACAACTCTGAGAGATAGTATAATATCCTTAATTATCTACGGGTAAAATTTATAAAAAGTTGATATTTTGAAAATATACATTGAGTCAAAAATTCAACCTCGTAGACACTAACATTTGTTTGTAGACCTTTATATAAAAGGACGGTTAGATTAGTATATATGAATAGGGCAAAAAGCAAACTCTTTAGAAAGAAATGGATGAAGTATTTGGCAAAGGCTGAACATGAGCATGAATATTTGGAAGATAATTGGTTTCTTAAGTCAGTAATATGCAAAAAGTACCAAGTCTCAATATGCGTTGGTTGTGGAGACCCCTGCTTCATTGCCATCTGCAGCAATGCCTGGTAAACGCTAACTGCTCTTATAAACTAAAGAAGTGTATCTGTTTTCTGCAGGAGTGAAGTCTCAGTATTCCATAGCCCATGGCTGTAGCTGATAATCATGCGCTGATATCACCGTTTTTGAGATTGGTGGACATTGAAGGGAAAGGGAGGGGTCTAGTGGCATCTCAGCCACTTAAAGGAGGACAAATGGTCCTTCGAGACTCCCCCCATCCTAACCTACTCGGCTTTTCCTTTAAAACGACAACAACAAGGGGCTGGCTTTTCTTACTCTAGATATTGTGGTCATTGCTATAGGCTTTTGGTCGCAGGAGATAGGACATTGGCATGTCCTTTGTGCTCTCATCCCGATGATGCAATATATTGCAGCCCTAGATGCCAGTCTTTGGCCCTTCGCTTCACACACACACCATGGGTGTGCCAATCTCTCAGTTATTTACGAAATTGTCCTTTACTGGTTGACCAGCAACCTGAGGACCGCCCGATCCAAGCTCGTTACTTGGTAGCTGCATTGAATCTTGCTATGGTTGATCCTCCCTTGTTCCAGACACTGATGTCACTTGATGGAGGTGGACCCCATAGTGGAGAGAGGGATTCTGATGCTTCGATCTTTCTGCATTCTATCATCTCAGCATTACCTTTTCCTGAGGGATTATCTGCTCCATCAGTGCAGATTATTGCTGCTCTACTATCAAAGGACAGGTGTAATTCCTTTGGTCTCATGGAGCCTTCTTCAGAACATGGGGAAAGATCTGTGAGAGCTTATGCTATTTATTCAAACGCTTCATTCTTTAACCACGATTGTCTGCCTAATGCATGCCGGTTTGATTATCTTGATACCGAAACTGAGGGAAACACCGATATGATCATTCGAATGATACATGATGTTTCGAAGGCCAAGAAATTTGCTTGAGTTATTTTCCCGTCAATTTAAATTATCATGGAAGACAGAAGAGGTTGTTAGATGATTATGGTTTTTCTTGTTTTTGTGATCGATGCAAGATTGAAGCTAAATGGCCAGATGAGGATGGAGATGGTGAGGATGAAACCATGGAAGAGGAAGATGAGGAGATGTCGCCGTCGAGATGTGGAGAACGATGAGATTGAGCATGAAGGGGATGATGATTTTCCTCATGCCTATTTTTTTGTGAGATTTGTGTGTGATAAAGAAAATTGTGGAGGCACTTTGGCTCCTTTGCCACCCTCTAATAATAATACACCTAATATTATGGAGTGTAATGCATGTGGCTCTTTGAAGAAGGAAGAGTTATAACATGATGAAGGAAAATGATTTTACTGAGGTATGTATTCACTTTGTTTTTGTGCATGATGTGGAAAATTTTTTTGTCTACCTCCTATTATGAGTTACTTATGATGTTTGTTTCCACTATGATGGTATTTTGATTTTTGTTCATGCATGGTTCAGTATTGATTTCTATGCTATCACAGATTTGACAAAATGAAACTAGGTTTCATGTAGAAGGGTACGTCATATTTCTGTTTTTTCTTTAGAAATCAATATCTTGCCTCTTGAGGACCTTCCATGTAGGACTCTGAACCAATATGATTTACGTTGGTTTAGAGAAAGGTTATGATGTATTCATAACTAAGATGGGACATTCATTGGTGAACCTTAATAGTTAATCTTATTTTTGAAAACATTGTTGTGGCCGAGTGAAACTATATGAAGGAGCTGCTCTAGGTAAACAGTTAGGATTTCCTGTTGTTGGCATTTACTCCCATATATGGAGCATAAGAGAGACATTCAACTCTACAAGGTGAATGTGCAATGCAAACCATTGCATGCTTTTTCTGTGTGATCAAATTGTAAACAATTTTATGCTTGATATAAACTACCATCCTGTTTCTTTTTTCTGTTTTCAGTTTTAGGTTATTTGGAAACTGGAATCAGATATCTGGAAACCAGAAAATGTAGTCGTCATTTTTATAGTCATCAGTTTTCATATGAACTTGATTAGCGTAAGTTTGTCTAATTTTGAGTTCATTATATAACCTATGCCATGACTTTTTGTTATCTTAAAACCAAAAACCGGAATCTGTCAGTGATGACGAATAGACTCTTCATATATCCCGACTTTGGTCTTGGATCTCTTCATTTGCTTATGCTCCATCTCACCAACTGTATACCCTGCTTATATTACTTTTGCCTCTGTCTGGATGTAGGGTTGACTGGTGTTTTCGAGGCTATCTTCTCGCTCATTGGACTCAGAAGACTAGAAGAGTACTTTCATCTAAATTTGCTGAAGGTTGATGTTATATGCCTTTGGACGGTAAAGAAGCTTATTTTAAAGACCTGAGAGTAAGAATTGCAGATTTGCAGCTGCAATAACCTCGATTTTTGGTCTGTAAAAACTAGTAGGCCAAAACCTGTTAAATAGTGTGTTGCTCTTATCTCTTCAGGCTGACGCTACGAAGCCGGAGATCATATTGTTTGCTTTTATTTTCTATAGGAGTTAGAAGTCCATGATCGTAATTCATAATGTTTTTGTTCTCCATTGGATAGGGATGGGATTATTTATTCTGTTAGAAATCGGCTTTGAGACGTTTATTTTTTCTTCTATTATTTGATTTTTTATAATCTTTAATGCATGTCTATGATTGTAATATCTTTTAACTACATATTACAGAAAATCCAATCAAAATAATATTCTGAAAATGCACATTGAAACAGAGAGATTTACAAAGAACACATTTATAACATCTTGAAGATGCTGATGGTCTCACTGTTTCTTGTTGTCTTTCACAATAAGAGAAGAGTAAAAAAACATTGCCATGATAACAAAGAAGGACAACTTTTGCAGCCTCGTAATAACTAATAAGTTAGTAAAGAAAGGTGGAAGAATTTCAAGAAAACGAGAACTGGCAAAACTCATAAAAACACCTGCTAGGTTGCTAGTGAACCAATAACAGAGAGAGAAATATTGAACGATCAAACAAATGAAGATATTTATAAGATTCTAATGGAGCAACTACAAGCTTATACCGTAAATTGTGAGTTTGTAGAAGCTATACACGCCAAGAAAGAAATAAACACCACAAAAATTTCAACACCAGCATTTAACCAATATCGAAATATAAACGTCCAATCTCAAATGGCTGGCAAAGGTTGTTCAATCCTATTGCAAACAACTTAAGTAATCATCTGTAATAATAGCAGCATGAGATTACTGCTGAGCGCACTGAACTTGAGGTCCAGCATCATCTTCATCATCATCATCTTCATCATGCGCCTCGTGGTACCTTCGTTGCTGCTTGCGTCTCATTTCCTCTTCCATGTTAACATCATGTAGCGTGGTCTCCTCACACTCATCCAACTCCATTCCTGATACTTGTTTCCCGGGTTTTGATGGTAAGATCTTCTCCAAAGCTCGGGATTGCTCGAGGGGTAAGGAATTAGGAAATTCAACATTAAAGTGCACATATAATCGGCCCTTCAAGAATGATCTTTGATGGTGTGGCATTCCCTCGTCATTGATTGCCTTGTATTGGTCGGGCTTAATGATCTCCCCTGGATTAGATTTGATCAACAGTTGTCTGCCATCAAGATGGGTCAGGACAAACTGGAAACCGCAAAGTGCCTCAGTTAAACTCAGCTTATGTTCAACGTAGAGATCATCGAGTTTGCGTGTGAATCTACTGTGTTCCTTTTGTTGCAGCACAAAAACAATGTCCCCAGTGACTGTATCTGGCTGCATGCATCATCAGAATAAGAAGATTTTAGTTTTGTATTTGAAAAGCTAAAGTTATCAAAATGTCTATGACTATAAGAACTTAAGAAGCATTAAAAAAAAAAACTAAATTGCAAACTGTTAGTTAGCAAACAATAGAGGAGGATATTTAGATAATACCATTTGCATGGGACCCACCATATTTCCTCTTTCTTGTTTGGTAACAAACAGTTCGTTCTTTAGCTATACTCAAAATATTAGCCAACACTTCTGGGATAGATCAGAATCACAATGTCAGTTCACTAGACTTTGCTTTCTTGGCATGGATCTGCCCCTAATTAGCTATACTCAAGATATTAGCCAACTCTACTATAATAGATCAAAATCACAATGGCAGTTCACAAGACTTAGCTTTCTTGGCATGGATGCCACCCCTAATTCATTGAAATCATAGAAAATGTTGTCAATATGTAATGATTAGGTATCTGTGACCCATTTTAATAGGCGGTAATTAATGATAATGGTAATGAATATATAAATAGATTTGTGAAGTCTCATAAATTTTCATTACTAATACTATTTATTACCACTTTAGAGGTGGTATTGAATGGTAGTGGAAGAACAATAGGAAACTATTTGTATGGTGATGAAATTCCATTGCTATGGTATGAGACCTTTACAGATTACATATAGATTCATTACCATTGCCATACCTTTTATTACTGGCTACCAAAAAGGCTATTAGAGTTATGCAATTTATATGCACTTACCGCCTCATCTGCTTGTCCCTCGAACACAATTTTCTGACCATTCTTCATCCCTTTTTCCACATTCACCTCCAGCACCTTCTTCTCCAAAGAAACTTTACAGGCCTTGCATTGTGGGCATTTGTCCTTTTGACTGATTACCTCCCCTGCAATATCAAAAAAATATATATGATATACAAGCACAACATATGTGTAGAAAGCAGGAAATATATAAGAGGTTGAAACAATCACCTGAGCCTTTACATTCTGGACATGAATGCTGCATCTGCTGAATCATACCAAGCCCAATTTGTCTAGTAGTAATTTTTATACCTGAACCTTGACAACCATAACAACGACTGGATGCCCCACTTTTTGATCCTGTCCTGTAATATCCCAGATCAGAAAATAAGAACCAATGAGGTCCAGTTTCCAATAAAAAATGTTTAACACGCAGCATCAAGAAATGATTTTCACCAATCCACCCTGTAACAAAAATGTGTTTGAAAGCAATCATATGATGAGAAGATTATAAAAAATATACCCTTTACATCTAGGACACAAAATATTCCTAGAAATTGATACTTTCTTAGTGGTCCCATTGTACAAGTCCTCCAAAGAAACCTTCATAGTATGAATCACATCTTCACCTTGTTGTTGCCTCCTTCTCGAACTGCTACCACCTATAATAGCGATGCATGTAAATATAATGAACATAGAACAGAAAGAATCACGAGTTTGGCTCATGTTAACTTATTCTATCCTTCCCACATATTGGAAGGGCCTGTGGCAAAAATACAGGATGGTATAATATTCACAAAGGTTTGGCGCGAAACAGGAAAATTAAAGATAAGAATAAACTGTAAAAGTTCTCACCTCCAAAACCTGAAGTACTAAAAAATTGTTCAAATATATCAAATGGGTTATGGAAAGGACCACCACCACCACCACCTCCCATTCCCTCCTTAAGAGCGTCTTCCCCATACTGATCATAAATCTCTCTCTTCTCCGGGTCACTAAGAACTTCATAAGCTTGAGCCAGTTCCTTAAACTGATTCAGGAGTTATCAAATGAAAGATCAGACAAGGATGAAGAGTAAACATTTAGATAACTCGATCAAAAATTCTCATGAAAAACATGCCTATAAAAAAGTAGTCAAATTGACAAATGAGAGTCTAGTATAAGTATTTAGAAATCAACCTAAAAGAAAGCATGCAAAGTAAACAGAGAAATAGCTAGAAAATAATCATCTTAAGCCCTTAGAATTCTATAACCTCTTCCACGATGTACATCTACACTTTCGCCTCAACAAATCTCTCAACTTTCAGCATGTCACTAAGATTTGCAAAGTTTCTATATCAACCACCCAACTTAACCAAATAAGCCACACATGAGCTATGTTCCAATTTCCATATATGACAAAAATATTCCTCTCAATCAAAGATTGAAATCTCTGGGACTTTTGGGTGGTCAGATACAGGGGGCTTAACAGGTAAGATAAAACAAGCCCTCAAACTCCATATTACGAAATAAAGAACCCTGCGCATTAAACCTAAGCGGAAACTTTTCCCTCAAGAGACAACACTATAAAAGCAGTACCCTCCAAGAATATTTATTTACGAAATGCTTTAGTCTTTAGTGCATATATACAACACACTACTCAAAACAGCTATTACAAGGATGAGATATCTGCATGACAATTCATATATAATATATATGCAGAACCTGCAGAAAAGCAGCATAAGACCAATCCAAACCCACAGGTTAAACGACACATAACTCAAAAACCCATAGAGACACAACAAAAACAAATATGCAGAACAGCAACTTTGTACAGGTACTATATATCTTACAAGGCAAGTAAAATAAGTCATGTACCTTCTCCGGATCACCGCCTTTATCTGGATGATTCTTTATGGCAGACTTTCTGTATGCCTTCTTGAGTTCATCTTGACTGGCACTTTTTGAGACTCCAAGAACTTCATAGTATTTGGTATTATCACTTTTCTTTGGAGCACGCCCAAACATGGTTAATCTCTGCTGCGCCCCACTGCTCACTGAAGTAAATTCAAGATTTTAGATGCAGTAGTCACAAAATCTTGATTCACCTTCGAACGAAAATATCATAAGCCAGTAGGAGATATTTCGTCAGTGTCACTAGAAACAAATTTTTTGACACAACTGCAGAATATAACAAATGCAATCACTTAACCTAAACACGAAAACATAATGTTTTTATTTAGGCGTAGCCGTGTAGGAATCACATATTCACCTAGAAGACAATGCATTGCATTAATTAAACTACCTGCAAATAACTTACCTGCCATTGGAAACCTTTCATAAAACTATTGCATCATATATTTGCTTGCGGAGGCAAACAAATGATTAGCCCGCAAACAGGTATGATAAGGAAAACTGAAAACTTCCCATCTCAATGATTTATAAAAATTCTCAGTAAAACATCCTTTGAACATAATTAGAGCTTATGAATGTGTACCAATATCCCAATCCACTTCCTATTAAAAAATGGCAAAAACACTTCTTTCCTACATATAACACATGTTGATCCTCACAACTCTTCAAACATTATCAAGCTTGTAGATAACCATACAAATACAGAAACCCAGAAAAATAAAAGCAAACTTCAATACAAAATTATCAATAAATTAAATTTTGAAAAAATAAATAGCAAGTTCCTCAAACACACTATTCCAAACCCTAATTTCAAACTACTCACAACTTAATATATATCAATTGACAAAACAAATAAATAGATTAAAAAAAATAATCAATGCTTGCCAGGAAAAAAACTATCAAATGGGTACTAGAAAGATTTAATCTTTCAGAAAAAAAGAATTTGGCTAAACCAAATAAAAGTAGTTAAATAAGACCCATAATAGATAGTAGATAGCATATTAGTCCTACTCATACAGAAGAAAAGTTCAAATCTTTGAACTTACCGAAGAAATTTGAAAGGAATTTTCCGAATGGAGGAAAGAAAGAAAGAAAGAAAGAAAGAAAGATAGTAGATATAGCAGAGAAGGACGATCTCTGCTCTTGATGCGCAGCGCAGTGTCGACTGTCGAGGGTTTGAGCGGTTCAACAAGGAGTGAAAGGCGGGCTAGATTCCTAGTACTGAATTTTTTTATTTTTTTCTTAACGAGGATAGAAAAACTAGGCCCTAACATAGGTGATAGGACCAACCAACTAACGCATCCTTTCGGGTGATAGAGAGAAACACGGGATCATGAAGTTCAAACCAACTACGAGGAGTCTGAACCGAGTGACCCTTGTGTGCCAAAAATCCGCCGCTTGATTAGCTCGCGGAAACAGTGATTGATGGAAATAGAAGAAAACACCCGAAGATCCATCCATGCATTAGAAATAATATTGTTAATTTCCCAAGCATTCCTAGTACTGATTGTTGGAATTGAAAAATTGGAAGAAATTGTGAACTAGTACCTTTTATGATACTGATTTTTTGAAAACTTGTTTATTTTTAGTGACATGGAAAATGCTTTTGAGATTTAGGCATAAAAAAAATTATTCTTTTATGAAATAATTGGAGGTGTTTTAATTTAACTTATCTTTCTACTCAAAAGTGTTTCCCATTCACATAAGTGAGTGACTAAATTTCGCCCTAGTTTTATCTTTGGGCTTGTTCTCTTCAGCATAAAACAACTGAACTGAATTGAACTGAACTGATCGCAACTGAACTGAACTGAATTAAATTATAACTAATAGTAATGATAATAATTTAGGAATTGAACTGAACTGAATTGAACTGAACAGATTGGAACTGAGATGAACTAAATTGAACTGATTGCAACTGAACTGAACTGAAAATAAGATGGGAAGAACAGACCCTTAGTATTGCTCTTGATATATAAATGGCTCACCCTTTATGTATTTCCTCGTTCCTTCGCATTCCTCCCTTTACCTTCTTTCTCCCTTCCCTCCATCTTCTCTTCCCTAAGTTATCACCTTCCATTGAGAGATCATCAACCTCTCTCCTACCAGTTGCCACCTTGCCGGAGATCATACCCGGCGGCGAATTATTTTTAAAGAAATATATTATGGTGAGACCCCTATTATATATGCCTCACCATTTTTTTACAACTGATATGCCTTGTTGGGAAGAAAAGAGGCAAAGTTTTCAATACTTTTGACGGGGTGGTTAGCACCAACGAACTTAAGTGGTTGGTGGAGGCACAATGGTGGAAGAAAATAGAGAAAGGAAAGATTAGAGGGAAAGGGAAGGGGTATAGTGGGCCGTGGTATAAAATACAGCGTGATATTAAGTAAAACTAGGGCGAAATTTAGCAATACATTTTTAAAATGAAGAACTTAAAATAACATTAAATTTAGGTGTCGTTATTCAAAATAGAAGATGTTCTTTTTATTGGTGGAACATAACGCTACTATAAAATGAATATTTTGAAAAAATTTAAAGAACAATAGAGTTGGTTCATTATTAAAATTTTAAAACGGTCTTTTGATTTTAAATTAATGTTCATTTTATTGAATTGAATATTCATTTGCATGCCAATCTTATATCTTTACTAGAGCGCGTTTTGTTCTTTTTTGCCTGCATTTTGATTGGTGTCCATCATTTACCATTGAAGTAGCTTTTTTTTTTCCCTTTTAACTTAAACTAGTTGTTACCCGTTTAAAGTAAGAGTGCATGATATGTAAGAATTACATACCAAGCTTAATTAGCTCGACTCACTTGGTAGGGATTCCACCTCATGACTTCAAGGTAAGAGGTTCAAATCCCACCAAATGAGGGCACTTGGAGGAGGATTCCCCATTACAGTTCCCCCTTGCCTTCCAAGTGTTTGAGCCTCTATATCAGACCTTGTGCGATAGCCGAGGGGAACCCAAAGATTATTTATCTTACTAATAATAATAAAAAAATGTAATAAATACATATATACACCGTAAATACTTATATATTCGTAATTCAACCAAAATTCTTTAGAAGTTGTACCACCACCAAACTTGACACATTTTTTTAGGAACAATTGTAAACCTTGACCCTTGTACTCAATCTGGCACTGGGATAGCAATGGCGTTGGCAACTTTCTTTGTGCTGACCTCATGAAGAATTTTGCTGAACAAACTGTAACAAGGAAATCAAGCCTTTTGTGGGGATTTCCTCAATGTAACAAGATTTAAATATGAAAATCATCAGATGAGAAAGGGAGCAAGTCTTGATTTTTGTTACACAATAATGTAAGGTAGTATTTGGATAGAAGGAATTAATTTCAACTTACACATTTTAAATTCTACATTTCAAATACTCAAATTTAATTCCAAATCAGCTGTTTGGGAAAAACAAGAATTATGAATTCATCATTTGAAATATGTATATTTTTTGGAAGAAAACCAAAAAAGAGACCTTATATTCAAAACGGATTTTTCACCACGTACCCCTGAGGTTTCTTAATATTCACCTGGTACCCTCGCGTTTTCAAATATTCACCAGGTACCCCTGAGGTTTGGTAAAAATTCATGAAATACCCCTGCCGTTAAGTTTCCGTCAACTTCGTTAGGTTTCCGTCCAAATCATGCATATTAACTCTAATTAACCCTAATTAAACTCAAATTAACCCTAATTAACTCTAATTAATCCTAAAAACACTAACTAACCCTAACCCAACCCCACCCACCCAACCCCAACCCCACCAACCCCCCCACCAACCCCAACCCCAACCCCAACCCCACCCCACCCCCCCCTCCCCAGCGGCCACGCGGGTTCCCCTCCCTCTCCGCAGCCCCAACGCAGCCCCTCCCCTCCCCTCCCTCGACCTCCCTCGCGTCTCCCCCCTCCACCCACTGTGAACTCCCCCACCCCTCCCTCCACCTCGCGAACTCCACCACCCCTCCCTCAACCTCGCGAACTCCCTCACCCCCTCTACCACCCCTCCCTCCACATGCGAACTCCCCCACCTCTCCCCCCACCCCTCCCCTCCACCTCGCGAACTCCTCCACCCCTCCCTCAACTCGCGAACTCCACCACCCCTCCCTCAACCTCGCGAACTCCCCCACCTCTCCCCCACCCCTCCCTCCACCTGCGTACTCCCCCCCCTCCACCACCCCCGCGCGAAACTCTTTTCCTTGAAGCCAGTTCTAAAATTTGAAGAATTTGGAGCAAAGTTGGCACATTTTGCTCTTCCAAAATCATGGCATGTCACAGAAATTCAAGGTTTGTCTACAATGCTCTAAAACCCAGCTTCAATTCTAAGTTGGTAAAACTTCAGTTCATTCCAACTCTTGTTCTTTGTTTTACAGTCACTATAAGTGTTCTGGGTTAATTGGGTCTCCTTCAATTTCTTCAAAATGTGGGTATTTTAGGATTTGTGGCGGGTGGAGGGTATTTTCTTTGTGATGACTGCTACACACCCTGCTAGTGTGAGAGCTACACACCGGACATCTGCTGTTTAGTTCTTAGCTCAAGTTCAAATGATGGAGGAAGCTGGTGGTTGCCGCAGAGAGTGGGGAAGGGTTTCCAGTGGCGTGGGTGGGTGGGGTTGGGGAGGTGTGGTTTCCAGGTTACCAGGTGGGTGGTGGTGGGGGGCGGGGGTGAGGAGGAGGGAGAAAGTGGTTGGAAACTTATCAAACCTGAGGGGTAAATGGTGAATTAAGAATGTGACGGAAACTTAACGGTAGGGGCATGTCAGGAATTTTTCCAAACCTCAGGGGTACCAGGTGAATTGTTGAAAACGCGAGGGTACCAGGTGAATATTGTTAAACCTCAGGGGTACCTGGTGAAAAATCCGTATTCAAAATTGTATATAATTAACAGAAAAAAAAAATCAATCTAAAAAATGAAGTTTTTGATCTTCTGCCATTTTCATTACCTCTCATCATTCTCACATTTCTCTCTCTTCAAACAAAAAAAAACTATAAAATTTGTTACTACTCTTCCAAGCTCACTTTAATGGTGGGTGCTACTCTTCCAAGCTCAAATTAATGGAGGGAGTTTCCCTTCCTTTGTCATCTTTTTTTGGTGGTTCATAGATGAAGTGGATCGAGGAGAGAGAAATTGGAGATTTTGTGGGAATTGTGATGGTTGGAGATGGAGAAATTCAAGGAGCAGTGAAAATGTGGTGATTGGAATTTGAAATGGCATCTTTATAGTAGTGATTTGAAATCCTTCATTCTAGCCTGTTTTTAGCAAGTATATGGAATTGGACCGAATCCAATTCCAAATGCTTTCTATTCCCAAAAGGCTGAATTTAGCCAAATTCTTCATTTGAAATGAAATGCTCTAATCCAAACAAAGCAAGTGAATTTGTGCGTAGCATGGACCCCAATAGCCAATGTGGTCTTTCGTGCTTCAAATATACTTCCTTCATTTCAAAATCGTTGCACCGTTTGCTTTTTCACGTTTGCCAATACGCTTTTTTAAATGTTAATATATCTAATTGCATATAAGTAAAAATTATAAAAAGTTGATATTTGAAATCTTCGTATTGAGACGAATTTAACAAGATCTCACTTGACTATGTTTTTTCTTATATAATGGTGCGATAAAGCTTGTTAAAGTTGGTTAATGAATAGTGACCAAATGCCAAATGGTGCAACTATTTTGAAACGGAGGAAGTGTAATTTTAGTTCAAGGACCTAAAATTCATGATAGTATCCTTATTACTCAAGAAATTTTAAACTTTAGTTTGCTCCAAATCTAGACACGAAAAAGGCTTATGTTAATCTCCAATAAGATTTCTTATCTAATTAAGCACATTCATCATACAACTCGAGTCTACAATGTGTGATACACCCAGAGCTATTGTTTGCTCATTTGGAGCTCCAATTTTGTACATATGTTGCTCACTTGGAAGATTTCAAATGAGCAATGAGCGAAAAAATAGTTCTCGGTATAATATACTCACAGTACGCCCTAGTGTATGATAAAAATTGTACATCAAATTAGTTCCCACCCCCTAAACATAAAATGACTAAATTAAAATTGATTTTTCCCTTTTTTTTTAATTAGGAAAAGTAATTGATTCGAAGCCTCATCCCTTAAGCAGCTACTGAGGCTGAGTGAGGTACAATGCTAAACAACGCATAAGTAAATGTCCAACATATTGTTGGGATGAGGATTCGAACACTGGGCAATGCCCTGAAATTCAAAGTGGTACTCTACTGAGCTACCACCTCTATCTCCAAAATTGTTTCTGCATAATCTTGGAAAAATATCTAAAAAGGAAGTAGTCCATAATAATGATAATATAATATAGTCTTTCTCTATTATGACCAATGACAAATAAAAATGAGTAATCAATTAGTATCCCAACTATCGGCCAAATTTCCTCCCTCCTTCTGAAGTTGTTTTCCAACCGTTCCTTAAAAAACCAACACTCTTGAGTCCTGACTCATCAAGTGACACAACACAAAATCACAAACTGAATCAAAAAAAATTGTAGGAGAGAGAAAAAAAAAAATGAGTTCATTCGATCAAAATGTGCTTGTTATGAGGCATGGAGATCGTATGGACAACTTTGTTCCGACGTGGGCATCAACGGCTGAGCGTCCTTGGGACCCACCTCTCGTTGATGCCGGAAAAGCCAGAGCTTTTAAGGTTGGTAACGAGTTTCGAACTCAACTCGGTTTTCCGATTCACCGAGTTTTTGTTTCTCCTTTTCTTCGTTGTATTCAGACTGCTTCTCAGGTTATTACTGCTATCTGTTCGGATGATTCTCTCTCCTTTGACCCCTCTAAAGTCAAGGTATCTTTTTTTCTTTTTGTTATGATCAATCATAGTCATGTTCACTTTTTGGTTTCTTTGCTTTTTATGATATGATTGTTTGTTATTAGTATTAAAACAACTCAATTATGGGTATTTAGTTTGTTAAATGAGTGTTTGTAAATGATGGGTATGATTGATTAGTGTTGGTTATCATAGAATTGATGATTATGAATGATTACACTTTTCTTAATAGCTGATATTTAAAATTGATTGATGGGTATGAATGTATGATTACCCTCTTTTTCTTTTTTGTGATTTGTTTGGTAGATTAGTAATTTTATGATTTTTGATGTTGATGCTATTTGACTATATGTAGAGCAAGTTGATGAGTGATGGTGAACTGGTCAAATATGTGTGCTGACTGCTGGCATAGAGTGGTTATAGAAGATCATACTTTTGATATAAGCCTAAATATTAATGTGACAGTCTTTGTGGAATATTGGATAATAAAGGACAAAAATCTAATTTGAAATAGTAT
Organism: Beta lomatogona; assembly: GCA_947646795.1. NCBI lineage: Eukaryota > Viridiplantae > Streptophyta > Magnoliopsida > Caryophyllales > Amaranthaceae > Beta > Beta lomatogona. Next base: position 101,595 of record CANSNZ010000995.1, on the reverse strand, counting down.
CGATGAGAGATGATTGTCGTTTTCCTGACTTGTGGAGTAGGAGAGCTTTGAAGAATAGGAGTGAGAAGGAGGGTAGGGGCGGGGGAGAGAAAGGAGACATGAGGATGTGATGTGGAGGGAAAACTAGAATGAAAATGTGCAGGGAAGAGGCGAAACAGGGAGAGTGAGAGAGAGAGAGAGGGGACTGGTGGTAGAGAGTAAGAATTGAGGCCTTGTGAATATCAAGAATTGTTTTGCCTCTGACTGATTGCTTCAGTATCTAGCGTCTACTTCCTTGTAACCCAAGGAGCGATTGAAAAACTATGATATGAATATATGATCAAAGGAAAAGTTGATCGACATGGCATCCGAAATGGCAAGCATGATATGTAGATGATATAAATTGGGAAACTAGGAGGTGTTTTGTTTTGAGGTATTGCATGTTGAAAGAGAAAAAATAGGGAGGGAAGTTGGGTGTTCAGATATTTAGAAGTTTTTTTTTTCCTAGAGGAAGGTTGTCACTTGTCAGCATAAACATATAAAGCTTTCTTTCTCCATTGAAATAGTTCAGAGTATGGCTGGAGCATGTTATTGCAGATTCGGATTGGCACTCCTGACAAAAGCCTGTCGAAAAATATAGGGTTATTGTTCTGGTTAGTTCATAGATGTGGTCGTTAGACCGCTGCTAATGTGGCATCAATTAGTTTTATAGCTGTGTATATGTACGGACTATAGATGGAGTGCAGATCAAAGAGGCTATTCCGTCAGTTGGGTCATCTCATACATAGATTTCATTCTCGCTCTCTTTGTTTACTGCATCTTTTGCAAAAAGATTTTAGAAAAGCAAAGCCTGTTTGGCACTTCTAAGCTATCACTTTACCTGCAGCAGCTGCTCTGCTCCAGATATGACGGCCTTGCCTTGTTGAAATTTCCTTTGCTCGCCTATTGTCTCCTCTTCTCCTTTTCTCTGCTTCAGTAGTTGTTATCATCCTTTTTTTTACCCTCTTTCTCTCGACCCTTCAGCACAATGTACCTAAAGGCATATACTTCTATTAGTTTAAGTCAATGACACTATCGAATTACTTTTCTTCGCCTGCTATCCTTGCCGACTGAATAACCTCATGGTAAAACATGTGCACATTAGGTTTTGGAGTTTCTGAGGCTTTGGTTCATGTAAGGTGGTGGTCAGTAGGTGGTTCTCCTACTCCATCAAAGAAATTTGTTCTCCCTCTTCTGCCTTCTGCTTCAGGTGGCAGTTTCTGAGATGGGCTGCCCTTCATCTAGATTGAGACTCCCCTCAAAAAAAAGAAAAAAAGGAAAAAGAAAAATCTTGATTGATTGTATATGCGGCTGAATCATAGTGAGTTTGTATTTGTTTAGGGGAAGATGAAATGACTCTTACTTCAACTACAAAAGCATTTTATTCTAAGATCAATCTTGAGTTAAAAATTAGTAATACATAATATAAGTACAAAATGTGTAATTTTCTCCAACTACCTTGCAGGTCTCTATCGAGTATGGATTGTGTGAGATGCTGAGTAGGGAAGCCATAAGACCTGAATTCGCACCTAAAGATGGTGATTTTCGTTTCAATTTATCTGAGCTCGAATCTCTGCTACCTGCCGGAACTGTAGATCATTCTGCTGAAAGAATTTACCAAGAGGTAAATGTACCAAGTTACTTTCCTTGGGAATAATACTACTAAATGTATATGTGGTTGTTCTTACCTGAATTATATTGTGGAGCTAATATAGATGCCACGGTGGGAAGAGACCGTTTTAGGTTCAAGGAGCAGATATGAAAATGTCATTCAAGCGCTTGCCGATAAATACCCTAGAGAAAATTTATTGCTAGTCACCCATGGTAAGCTTTATTTTTTACCAGATTCTTTAATGAATTATTTCACTTTATAAGTCGGTATTTCGTTTAATTGACATATTTTTGCTGATTTGTAGGGGAAGGTGTTGGAACTTCAGTTTCGACCTTTAAGAAACGTGCTGTTGTTTATGAAGTAAACTATTGTGCTTATTCGCATGCATCAAGATGCATCACTTTTGGAGAAAGTGGTTCATCTACTGCCGGAAGCTTTCAATTGCTCACTGTTCCAGGTGTAACTGGTATTGGTTACACCATGCAAGAAACCTTGGCTGATGGTGTATGACTAATGACTTCTACACTTAAAGACTCAGAATTTTCCTCATTTCTGAAGGGTGTGATTTCTGAATAAATGTTTGTAGCCATATTATGCTACTAGATCCATTATTTATAGATTGTCATTGGTAGCAACTTGATTTTTTTAATATTGGATGTACAAGAATTGGCCAAAACATAAAAAGGTTTAAAGGAAACGAGTTGTGCTTTTTAAACATCCTATTGCAGTCTTGCTATTTCTTCTTTCTTATTTACTTTGGACTTTTTTTCTTCTCTGACATCTATAGGTGGTAATATGGTATTCGCATTAATAATCTCAACAACGAGTTATTTAAGAATAATTCCAACTATAAGGAGTGTTTTTCCAAACTAATCTCAAATGACTGATAAGATGTTAATTTGGTTGTTTTTTTTCCCCTTCTTCGTCCTTCCGAGTCCTGCCTAGTCAATTAAAGCTTATCTTTGGACCTTGTAGGTTCGTTCTTTTTAGGTCTCCAAACTAGAAGGCACCTTGTAGTTGGGATCATTATTAGAAGATTGCCATCATTCATATTATTCAGATTAACGTCATAACATGGTTACCTGAAAGGCTGAAACTAGATGATAAGACTGCATACATCAGATGCATATATACATCACTTAAACAAATGATCACATAGTTTTTCGAGTCAAAAGCATCTTCGAGTACAGAACAGTTAAACTACTACTAGAGAACTAGCTACAAAAGTCTGTAAAAAATAAGTCAGAACATGAGAGTTACTACAGGTTACTTAAAATCCTAATCTACCAGCGAGAAGGGCTTGGTAATGGCTCTATATCATCAAACACATCTGATGGGAAGTCATCGAAAAAACTGTCTGGTGTCGCATGGTTGTCATTCTCCTGCTTCACTCGGGTTCCAGCGCTCACACCACCACCTCCTCCACCGAAACATGTAAGACGGTGAACCCCATCACCGAGGAGTGCAGGCTCATCTGTGCATCCGAAGGGAGAAAGAAAGCTGGAGTCGAGCCTGTCTATGAGTTCCTGAGTTTCTAGGGGGAATGAAAGGTCTGTTTGGAGGGGGGGAATCAAGGGGAACGTCATTTCTTGAAGTTGCCAGTCCATGCTGTTGTAGTATGTGTTTAAGGGAATTGGTTCCAGATAGGTGAAGTTGTTAGCTTCAAAAGATGGACATTTATGCTCAACTGAAGCTGAAAATGGTATCATTTTCATGTTGTTTGTGTCTGTGCTGCCATGAGAGGATGACTCCAGAGATTGAGCTTTAGGTGATGATGTTTCTCCCTCCATTAAAGAATTCTTGGGGACCTAGAATTGAAAACAAAACATATATGCAACTTTCAAAATCTAAAATAATAGAACTGCATGATGATATAATCTGACAAAAATAACAGTGTTCCGTTTGTATGTATACCTTCATACTTCAAAGTTCAAATATTTAAAAGTAAGTGACACTTCTAGGTCGCTAGATTGAGTCATACACAAAAAAAATTGAATCCAAGATTCAAATCTCCAAATATCTTAGAAGTATTAATATTAGCAATACTATCTTATTTGTACATGAACCCGCCTTGAGATTATTTCCAAAAGACAATAACGTAAACAAAGTATTCATGTTAATCTTCATTTTGTGTTAAGGAAAAAACTCCTTACCCCTGCATGTTTTATTCCAACCATACATTCCCAAATGTCATCCATCTAGATTTTCGCACTCTTAATTTTCAACTAACTAAACAACATTAACTACTGAACATAAAATTTCCTTGACTAAAAAGGAAAAAAAAAAAAAGAGAATTACCTCGAGAAAATGAGCACGATCCCTTGAAGTAGTAGTAGTGGTGGTAGAAGAAGCAGAAGTTTTCTGCCTTTTATTTGAACGTGTAGGAGATTCAGACTGTAAGATTCTAGCCAATCTCTTTTGTCTGCTACTCCAAAAATTCTTGACATCATTATCAGTTCTTCCTGGTAAATGTGTTGCTATTCTTGCCCATTTGTTCCCTAATTGTGCCTGCAATTCTATAACTACTTTCTCTTCTTCTACTGTAAATTTGCATCCACTAAAAAAAAAAACACACAACCCAATAATTGTCAGAAAAATTGCCAAATACCCATGAAAAATAACAAACAAACAAAAAAAACCTTATTCTAGAAAGAAACATAACTACTAGAGACTTTCTAAAATAAGTAACTGCCAATCTGCCATTATACTTGAGAAAGCAAAACAGCATAATCCAAGACATGGAGAGTACTTTTCGTTTAAGTAACATCCAAACCATACATCCAAACAAACTTCATGACCCGTTCAGTATCATTGTAAGTTATAGCTTTATAAGTTTCGGATAAAGGAAAAATAACGACAACAAACAAGACAAACTTCCACAATTCTCTTCCTAAACGGAATATTCTAAAAAACCAAAAAAAAAAACAATATGAGACGAAAGGAGTACTTTTTCAAGTTGGGTCGAAGTTTATTGACCCAACGAAGACGGCAAGATTTGCCAGTACGATGAAGAAGACCTTTGGATCGAATGGAGCTCCAGTCACGAGGGCCATATTTTTGTACATGGTTAAGTAAAACTTGATCTTCTTCTGCTTTCCATGGACCTTTCCTTATCATCATTACATTTCCTGCTTCATTATTATTGTTAATAGTGTTATTGTAATAACAATATCTCTTCCTCTTAGTATTTCCCACACCATTACTACACTCCTCCATTTTCTTCTCTTTTTGTGTGTTTGGAAGTTGGATGTTTTTTGGGAGTAGAATTTTGTGTTTAGTGAGGGAGAAAAAAATTTAAGTAAAATGTGAATGAAAGTGGCAGTTAACAGTTATACGGGTTGTCCTACTCCTACACCCACACTCCCTCGTTCCCGATTTTTTCTCCCCCTCTACTCCCATTTTCGAATTTCTATCTTCCAATTACGTGCGTCGTTTTTTCCTTTTTTTTTTTGTTCGTCAAGTTATTTCATTACATCTTAGAAAAAATTAATGTTTGTTTTATTGGGGGAAAAAAAATTATAAAAAAATTATTTGTTAGTTATATGGTGCAAAAAAGTTATTGTTTGTTGTTAAAGCATGTGTCTTTCTTTGTAGATGGAAATTAAAGTTATTAAATTGATATTTATTAGGAAATTATGTGGTCTCATGTTAATTTCTTTCGTACATTTCTAGAAATTCCATGTACTAATTTTGAACAGATTACTACTATACTACTGAATCAAACGAAGACATGTACAATGTACTACCTTTGTCCTAGGTGGATCCACTGTTGACAAAAATGACATAGTAAAAATGACATAGTAAGGTTAATTGACCAAGTTAAATTTGGAATATTTTCTTTCAAATTGTAAGATTTTAGAAAAACTTTTTTTTTTTAGGGAATTTTAGAAAAACTTTATAAAATAAAACCATGTAGGCCCTTCAATTTTTTATTGGTTCAGCCATCACTTTGCCACTTTATTTCTTTCTTGTTACTTCTTTTGTCCCATATTAATTGCAACATTTTTTGTGTTCACTGTTCACCCATATCATGTAATTGCAAAAAAACAAGAATTTTAGGGTCGGACCAACTATTCATTACTCTTGATGAAAATGCAAAAGGCAATTAGAATATTTCAAGGGTGGGGGTTAATTTTTTTAAATTAAAAGGTATTAGGCTCTGTTCTCATCAGCTTATTTTTGCTTGACTTTGTTGAAATTATTTTTACTGAATTATTTTTGCTGAAACTTATTTTAATAAGTTGAGGAGAACAAATCTTTATTTGGGTTTTCATTAGTTTAAATTTATTAAAAGGGTAAGTAGTATCTAATTACTAGCATGATGTTACATTTAGAGGACCAACATTGGTGCTCTCCAAGTTGCTCTCCAAGGAGAGAGAAAATGGAGAGACAACTCTACTCCAACATTGGTGCTCTCGAGGTGCTCTCCGTTCGCTCTCCATGTAGAGCACTTGGAGGAATGCTCTTCCCCAAGAGCATTGGGAGAGCATGCTCTTGGAATAATACAATGACACATGTCATTGATAATTAGGTATATTCATTTTTTTTTTGTTGCTTTTTGATTTTTGGAGAGCTCATTGGAGAGTAAATACCATTGTTAGCGATTTTTGAAGGGGTGCTCTTGGGAGTAGCTTGAGGAGAGAGAAAGTAAAAAATGGGTTGGAGAGTAATGTTGGAGAGCTATACGAATGTTGGTGCTCTTAGGCAACAACCACCGGAAAATAAAGTAAGATAGCATTGGTAATTAACTAATTATGAATTGTTTTTGTTTCCTGTAAAAAAAATTATAAAGTGTTTTAAAAGATAGTAATTGCCAAGTTTATTTTTAGAAATGGCATAATTTATAAAATCATACATTTGTTATGTAGTACTTGACAAATTTCTCATTTTAGAATAATCTCAAATTTGGGCATCATTCCAGAACAATCTGAAATATTAATATTCATAATACCCAAAATGAATTAGCATATGTCAAAAACATCAGAAGAATTACGATAATATTTTGATACTCCAAACTTGAAGTATCTAAGTGGCTGTAGTTTAGTGGTTAGAATTCCACGTTGTGGCCGTGGAGACCTGGGCTCGAATCCCAGCAGCCACAATTTCATATTTTTTTCCTCTCTGCTGGACTGCTGCTTAAAGTATCATATTATACCTCTGAGTTTCTGGAGCCTGCAACAAAAATGGGATTGGGAATTGGAGGTGTCACTCTAAAACCCTCAATTTCATTGAATTCTCTCCTCTTCAACCCGAATACCTTATACGGGTCAACCCGAATTGGGTCTAAAAGATCACCCTTTTTGCTTGTTGCTTCTTTATCCTCTTCATCTTCTGATTCAATTATCACTCATAATCAATCCCTTTCACTTGGCCACTCTACTCGTCCTGATTTTCCTATTCTTCACCAGGTATATTTCAAGATTTGATTTTTTTACTATTGCCTTTTATGGGTTGTAAATTTCTAGTATGATGTCTTTTTTTGGTGATAATTTGATGAATTATTTTGTTTACTTGCCTTTTTTGGGTTGTTAATTTCTAGGATAATGTCTTTTTTTGGTGATAATTTGATGAATTATGTTGTTAATTGTGTATAAGACTGCCTTTTGTGATTGAATCATGATTTTGATTCTGGGTTTTCATTTGGTGAATAGATGACCTAGCATTTTGGCATTTGTATTGTTAATTATTTGGAAAAAAGAAGAAGAGGGTGTTTTTTTTAATATAGAGAAGTTGGCATAGAACTTAAAAGGAAATGATCGTTCATATGTTGTACTTTGTTAGTAATTTATCATAGTTATTCTAGGGTTAATACGACGAGATCGTGGCTTTCATTTGTATGTTGTCAAATAATGTGTTTGGTGGTGTGTTTATCATGATGTTTGTAGCCTTGTAGTTGTAGTGTTGATTGGTGATTTGATTCTCGTGAGATTACTCAGTATTGGTGTGGTTGTATGGAGTTTGTTGTAATGTTGAAGTTAACTGCACTATGCTGCAGGAGGTAAATGGACGGAAGCTTGTCTACTTGGACAATGCTGCGACTTCTCAGAAACCGTTAGCTGTGTTGAAGGCTTTGCAGAGTTACTATGAAGAATACAACTCGAATGTGCACAGAGGGATGCACTATTTGAGGTGTTGAAACCTTGCTTAGAGCTATTGTGAATTTGTGATCATATTATCTGTCGTTTTTCCTTCTTTATAACACCTTTTTTCTCAGAAGACCTTGGATTGAGCAATCGAGTTCCTTTTTTCTTTTCAACCTTTTTGATGTAAACTTGTTGAATCTTAGTGCAAAGGCAACAGATGGGTACGAGCTAGCCAGGAAGAAGGTTGCAGCTTTCATCAATGCGAAAGAGTCTACTGAGATTATTTTCACTAGAAATGCTACTGAAGCAATCAATTTAGTGGCTTATTCTTGGGGTCTCTCTAATTTAAAAGCTGGCGATGAGGTAAGCTCTGTACTAGCTACCTGTATCATTTGTCCGTCTTTTATTGTTCGCAGCATGTAATTTTGGCAATTCATTCTGGTGAATATGATTTGAAACTTGTCAATAGTGTAAGCATTTCCCTTTATCCTTTTTATTGACAAGAAAATTTGAAACCTTGGCCAAGTTTATGACTTTATGCTAGAGATAGAGTAACTTCCGGCAGGACAAATTAAAGGCTTTTGAAGCAGTAAGGCGTATTTCTGTCATCAATGGTGTCAAGATTATGTTAATTCATAACACAACTGTTGTTGTATGGAAATACGTACTAAATTAGGCAATTGCTTGTTGTTAATATACTAAGATTATTTTGAATGCCTATTACATGGAAATAGATAGCAAGTGAAAGGTACAATGTGAATAAATAATTTTCTATGCCTTCAAATTTGAAAAGATTATTTCAGTCTCATGGTCTGAGGCATTCGTTCCATCTAATTTGATGATTAGATATAAAATTTTGCCACTGAGAGGATCCTGGGAGTGGCAGCCTTACCTGGAGAAAACCCTTTAAGATATCAACAAATTAATAGCTCTTTGAGAGAATCAGTTGCTGTGATAAGGACCATAAGGTAAGAGTACCTTCCAACAGTTGCTGCTGTTATTTATAAGAAATAGGTCACTGGGTTGAATGTTATGATTATGAGTTAGCCTCGATAGCGTACCTTAAATGCAGTTATTTGTCCAGCAACCAGTGTAGATACATTTCATGGGTACTTGTCTACTTGCCAATATAGTACTCAATCTACCCTTTTTTTTAATAATTTTTATTTTATTTTATCGAAGAGTCAATTTAAGTATTCTGTTGGTTTCTCTTGCCAAGAAAATATTGGTTTCATCTCTTGAATTGATTGTTAATCTGATTCGTCCAAAGTCCAAAACATAGCATGATCTACATGTCTGCCTCATAAGCTGTTCATTTCCCTTTTTTCTTGAAAGAGAATAGAAACCCTGGCTACATTCATGACTTTATGCAACAGAGAGAGTAACTTCCAGCTGGACAACTAAAGGAGTTTGGAGTCTCTACATAGGAAGAATTATGTGAATCTTTGGAAGTCAATGAGAGTGGTGTTAAAATAAAGATCCTTTCTTTCTATCCTGAAATTTTCTCCTGCTTTTTTTTCTTGAAATGTGATGTTGGCGTAAGGATATACTCCAAGACAATAGATGGACGCGGTTGAGATATAAATTGCAAAAGGGTTCCTTGGAGGCTACCTATCCTAGTAGTTATTTTGTAGAGTTCGGTTTGGAATTGAATGCATTAGTGTTGCTAAATTTTTCCTTTAAAAAAAAAAACTTTCCCTTGAGGAAAGCTCCTGTAAAGCTATAGTTCTCGTTTCCTACCAATTTTTTCCTTTACTCAAACTAGGAACCACTTAAGCAACTAAGCAAAGGGAAGGATTCGCAATTGAAACAACATTGGATTGGGAGCATGGTCCCTCTGCTCATCTCTTGTCAAAAGGGCCTTGTACTCCCTAAGCTCTTCGTCTACTGATGCGTCTTTTGTTCTGTGGAGAACTGGAAATATATACTCCCTATGTCCCACTTAACTTCACACTTACTATGTCAGGTGTTCCAGAAAGAATTTACACTTTTTTTGCACTTATTTTTCTTTTCTCAATCCTAGATACATCTTTCTTTTTCTCTCTACCAATTTTCAATATTTCTAGTTCTACATTTCACAACTATTCTTAATCTTCGTGCCAATCCCAAGTGTAAAGTTAATTGGTTTGTCTACCACCTTGGGGAAAAAAGTACCTTCTCTTCAAGGCTTGGTTATTTGGATATAGATTACAAGTGAAGGGTGTTTTAATTTGAATAACTAATGCCCTTCAACTTCAAATCTGAAAAGGATTTGCAGTTTCAGATCTTCAATTGTCAGTCAATATCTCATGTAATTAGATGGTCAGTTATGATACCTGCCAACGAGAGTATCCTTAGCAGCCTCACCTACTAAAAGGCTTAAGATGTATCTCAACCAATTGATTGCTCTATGACTGAACCAGTTGCTGTTGTAAGGACCATCACATGAGAGAAATTCTGGAAAGTTGCATTTGGTGTATCTAGAAATAAGGCATTAGGTTGAATTTCTTGAAATAATCTTGACAACCTACTTTACATGCAGATTTATGCTCCTAACTAGCAACCAATGTAGATACATTTCATGTATATCTGTCTGCTTGCCTAGTTAGTACCCATATTTTGCATATAGTTTGGTTTTATTGAAGAGTTCACTTTAAAATACATTTAGTTTCTCTTGTCAAGAAACTATTGGTCCCGTCTCTTTTATTGAATTTAGTTTAGATTTCCACAAAATCTAGCATCATGTTTATGTCTGCCTCATATATTGTTGTGGGATTATATTTCCTCTTCAAACAGCATATGCTTGTCAGTATGTCAATATGTCAGCATGGGGAGCTGGGGCAGGGGCTAAAATTTATAGTACCAACAAAAACAATTAGTTACTTTCAAGAGAAAACCTTGTGCCACATTTTCATGTTTGAGATCTCAACGAAGCTGTCTTGTTTTGAATTTCTGCAGATAGCAACTATTTGTGGTTGTGATACCTTTCATATTATTTCATTCGACTCATGCGCTCTATAAAATCTTTGTAGTTATATGCCATATGTCTAATTCTTGCTTTGGCACAACTTTGGCCACAGATCATCCTCACTGTTGCTGAACATCATAGTGCTATCGTTCCATGGCAACTTGTAGCTCAGAAGACTGGTGCCGTTCTGAAATTTGTGAGTTTGACCGATGAAGTTCCTGATGCCATGCAACTATTGGAGCTATTGTCAAGAAAGACGAAACTTGTGGTTGTTCATCATGTCTCAAATGTGCTTGGTACGTGAAGCTAATTCGTGCCTGATGTTTTTTTTAGTTGATAATTCTTAAATTGACTAGGATATGCAATTGATATTGTGTGATGCATCAATTGAGGAGGCCTAATTTAATCACATACAAGAGGCGTGGTGGCAACAAAGGGGTAGTGCAGTAATTTTGGGAATTAGGGGACAGAAGGATTATGACGTGGCAGTGAGTTAGTTATTTTTGCTGAGTGCTTGTACAGAGGGTTTGTTAGAATAAAAGGGGAGTGAAGGCAGTGGGTGGGGCAGCGAATGATTGAGTGGGATTTGGGACTTGGGAGAGAGGGAGCCTCTCGAAAGCTCACCGCATTGTAGTGACTTTTTTTTATCAATCCTCATCATCACCTTCCTCTCATTTATCTGTCTTATTTTCTGTTTTCCATCTTCTTCTTGTTGCTTGCTGGTTGTTCTGGTATACTGTTGCAGGTGTGTGATCGTGATTCAGGTAGTGGTGAACTAGATTCATCACATATTGATGTCATATAGAACTAATAGAAGTATGTCTTATTGTCTTGTCTACAATTTGTAGTTGAATGGGCTGATTTTTGAGTAGCTACACTCATGAACCCTGCAAGGAAATTAGTCACTAAGATCCCTGATTTTTGGTGCAATTTTATGAAGGCATCTTCTTTTCTGACACTATACTTTGAGTTTGAGATACTGAAATTTAGCATTTATTTGGTGATGCACCTTTTGCATAAGTGTTGCACCATAATAAATTGTCATTGTAAGCACATAATAAAGAAAAAAATGTCATTGCAAAAAATGAAAAAAATAAAAGTCGGAACTATGTCATTTTCTGGTGCTTGATACGTGCGGTATTGATTGTTGATCTTGCAGAGGGTACATAAATACATATATGACAATATGCTATAGTTCATATGGTTCCTGAATACTTACTTTTATCTTTATCTGTTGTAGCTTCGACTCTTCCGATAGTTGATATAGTGCGTTCAGCTCATTCCGTTGGAGCGAAAGTCTTGGTGGATGCTTGTCAAAGCGTTCCACATATGGTAGTTGATGTTCAGAGCCTCGATGCTGATTTTCTTGTTGCTTCTTCTCACAAGGTTTGGTTTCTTCCAATAATTACGTTAACAAACATGAGATAGATCTTTTAAAAGCAATAGATCAACAATGCTTCAGATGTGTGGACCTACAGGTGTTGGGTTCTTATATGGGAAAGAGGAACTCTTGGCGGGCATGCCTCCTTTCTTGGGTAAGGACTTGATTTTTCTTGTCTTATAAGTAGATCCTGCATGCAATAGCTACAGTTAGAGGCTATGATTTGTGATTTAGTGATTAATTTCTACTTTAAGTAAGTTATGTTATCCTGCTTCCTTTGGTTGGGAAATTGTCTGAATCTATATCTACCTTTAGGTGGCGGAGAAATGATTGCTGATGTATATCTGGACCACTCGACCTATGCTGACCCTCCATCAAGGTACATGTTTCCTTTTGAGTGAATTATTAGCAGCAGGAACACCTAGACTTGCCTAGCCACATCAAGCTCTTCTATGTTATGCTTATATATATTTGGCTTTTTCTTGCAATTGCTACCAAATCAGAAATTGTTCTTTGCTTGTAATACTGATTTTTATTTGAATGTAGAATTAATTTGAACTAGTACAATTGTTCTGCCGATGTATTATTTGGGATTTTCTTGCATGGAAGATGTGAGATTTCCAGTTTGTTTGTGTCACTGAGATGCTTGGCCTTTGTTTTAATTTATGTTACTTTCTGTATGAGTCAGATTTGAGGCTGGAACACCAGCAATTGGAGAGGCTATTGGCTTTGGAGCAGCTATAGATTATCTATCAGGAATTGGCATGCAAATAATTCACGATTATGAGGTTTGCTTTAGTATACACCTTTGGTTTATTACCAAATGGTTGTGTTCCAACATACTACTGCCAAAAGCATTTTTTTGTCCCTTTAGAGATTCGTATATCTTGGTTGTTATTTGAACAAGTAAAAGTTATGTCTCGGTAGAATATCTCTTTTGTGTGTCCATTGTGTTTAGAAACTCCAAACGTCTATAGTTAGTAAAAAACACTAAAATATATAATTTTGCTATAAGTGAAGGTTATAGTTTCAAATTTCAACTAATGGACGTAAAATTGTGAAATGAAGCCCACTACTGTAAGCATCCTAATGTATACTTATAGTTATGTCATCCCTGTTGCAATCATTCCTAAACAACGTGTACATCTCTAAAGTCTCTAATTAGTGATTTTGTTTATGTCGATGTTGATGCTTTTACTTGTATGGAAATGAATCTTTCAAACTCCTTATCCGAAGTAGAGTTTGGAAAAGGGGGGGTTCAGCTTAGTGGAGCTAGTGAGTCAAAGAGTATCTTCATATTCTTGCAAAGTTAGTAAATTAATACTATCAATCAGATAAATTTCAATGAGATCACATAGTTCTGTTGAATGCAGTAACATTGATGTTTTTGTCCAGGTGGAATTGGCTGACTATCTATATGGGAAGCTAGCTTCTGTCCCTAAAGTTCGGATTTATGGCCCAAAGCCGACCCGGACAGTCAGACGAGCTGCTCTTTGTTCATTTAATGTGGAGAACATACATCCAACGGATATTGCAACTTTCCTTGATCAACAGGTAATACTATACTTTATCTTTTTCCTGCCCCATATTTTTGTAATGAAGAGCTCGTTTTTGGGTAATCTTAAATAAGATTGTAGTGTGTTTGGTCTCTTAAAAAAGCCTGCATGATTTGTTTATCTCCCTTTATGGATGGAAGAAGCCTAGAGGCAGCAATCATGTTGTCTGGTTAGGGTCATATTAGGGTGGTGAGTTATTTGGCTGAGATTATTTTATTACTATTGTTAATTACCTGATTATGAAAAATCAATCAAATATAGTCAAATCAATTGTTGAGTGGGTTGGGGAAATTTTGGTTCAAGTTGAAATAGGCCATGTTACTTCGGGTCGGGTCCTTTTGTTTTTCACGTAATCTATTGGAGGGTTAATTATTGAAATTCTTACGACTTGGGTGGAAATTGATTAGGTCTTCTCTGATTCTAGGCCTAGCCTAATAAAAAAAGAGCAGGAAATAATTTTTTTTTGGGACATGATGGTGTCTGAATTTATGGATGGGTTAGAATTTTGGATAGCGCGTATGCTGGCGATGAGGGTGGTTGGAGGTTTCTGGTGGTCGGTGGTGTTTATGTTGGGTGACTGATGGCGGAGCTTGTGATGGAGCTTGGTTGATCTATTTTGTTGGTGGTCAAAGTTGGATATGTTGTAGAGGAGATTGGGGTTTTTTGTGAAACCCTTGTGTATGTTTGTGTTGGGGGGGGGTGGTGGTAACTGGTACGGTATCAAAGTCGAGGGTTTTTGGGGAGTTGAAACTGAGAAAGGAAAAAGGAAAAGTCAAAAAGCATCAACATAACACAATATAAGGGAAACAAAGGTCATTAGTTAAATTAAACACAGATAAGATCTAAGCTTTTGTTTCTCTTTTTTGCTTCAGCATGGGGTGGCCATCAGGTCAGGTCACCATTGTGCCCAGCCTTTGCATCGCCATCTAGGGACAAATGCCAGTGCTCGCGCTAGCTTATACTTCTACAACACCAAAGAGGATGTTGATCTTTTTATTGAGGCACTCGATGACACAATTGCGTTTTTTAGTTCATTCGCGAGGGGATGAAACAAAAGACTCGTGTTTATGTCACAATTTTAATCTGTTTTTGAGGTCTCTTTTATCATCTTGTACATTACTGTAATCCCATAATCCAATATTCACCACATTATTTATGTTTGTCTTGGCATAGTGATGTTATTTGTCCAATTTTTTTGGAATCAACTTGATAATGTTTGGGATTTGTGGATAGCATAAAATGGCAAACGTGTGTTAAGTTTAATCTTTTTTTTTTTTTGACATCGAGAAAACGTACATTAATTAAAAGAGGAAGTACAACCTAATGCTAATACAATCCAAGCTAATACAATTCAAACTAATACAAACAAACAAACCTAAAGGAGCTTTAGAAGCTCGTACATGCCGCCTAAAACAAAAGTAAATAGAACCGATACAAAGTCGCTTAGGAAGGGGGGCGTCGCGGGTCAGAGCATGTGATGGATGCAAACCTCGGATGGCTGATGGAAGTGGTAGAAGAAGTGGTAGCAAAAGCGGATGACGATCACGATCCGGACAACGAACAACCATCGGCGAGCGTCGCGTCTCGTCGCATGAGCAATCCCAACGATCTGCTATCGCTTGGGATTCTGAGCTCATGATCCTGTGAGTCACATTCCATTGTGACTCATTACTCTCAATTGAGAGTATCTCAGGTTTCTCCATGAAGTAGGAGAAACGTCGATGAGTGGGCGTGCTGAAAACCCCCAGATGCAACTGGGGTGCCGCCTGCAGATTTGAATTTTTCAAGGCAAAGACAATCGATATCAATGCCAAGCTAAAAAGAGAGTCGAACAGGTCAAGCTCTCGTACACACCTCCGATTTACAAAATCGAAAAACAAACGTCCCAACCAGGAAAATCTATCATCGCCTCGTCCATGCTTACGCACCTTATCCCTCAGCACATAGTCCCAAAAACCGACATAATCTACTGTTATAACCTTGAACCACCAATCTTGACTCAACTGATAATTACTTGTCGATGGCCACAATCAACCACCGACATCATCTTTAGCAACTCGAGAAAACCAACACACTCCTATTATTCGGAGATTGAACACACTTTCTATGAAACAACCAGACTTACCGACAACAACCATAACGGGGAGAAGGGGGAGGGGAAGTGTGACACTAAAAGGGGGGTAGGGGAAAGGGAAGCCCGAAACTAACAAGGGGGAGGGAAAGGGAAGCCCGAAACTAAGACCCAGGGAGGGGGAAGCCCGAATAACGACTACACTAAACGGGGACACGAAGAGGGGGACGGGGACCATGGATAGCGACGGGGACGGGGAAGACCAACACGGGTATCCAAAAAACATCAACCTAGCCAAACAGCGACGGGGAGGTCTAACCAAAAACCAAACGCACCACCAAAAAACTGAACCGACTGTAGGTGAAGGAGACGGATAAAACAGCCTAACCTATGGCAGGGGAGGGGGTAGGGAGACGCGACTGTGGGGGGAAGAGGGAAGAGAAACACGACGGCGGGGGAGGGGGAGCCAACGACCAAGGAAACCGTCGGCGACCACTAGCGACAACAGGGTAGAGGGGATGGGGAGACGGGGAGGGGGAAATAGAGGACTCGACAGAAATTAACGGGAAAGGGGAAACAGGGGACTCGACGCAAATTAACGGGGAGGGGGAAAGAGTTTGCTACACTAACACAACGAAGGCTGCTGCAGGCTCGCCGGCGACCTGCGGCCACCAGCGAGCCTGCTGGGCAGCGGGTGTTGTTGAGGGTTTCTAGGGTTTGAGTTTTGTGGAGAGCGTTCTAGAGAGAGGTTGAGGTTGAGGTTTTTAATCCAGTTTCATCTATTTATGTCTCTCTTAAATGAAATCTTCGGTGGTGTAAAATTTATATACGGATATTATGCTTCCAACATTTCCGTCAAGATTGTAAACCAAGGTAACTATGAATAGAACCTAACGTGAATGAGAAGCAAAATAAGACATGTACCAATCAATATAGACAGGTTTGGACGATTTAGAGTTATTGAGAAGTGAAGTGAGGTAGATTTAGAGTTAATGTAACGGACGTCTCGGGGCGCTAGATAAGAAATATATTGTTCTTCTTAATTTCTCATATTTATACAAAATAATACTCCTTCTGTCCCAAAATATAGTTCCCATTTTCATTTTTGGTGTACCAAAATATAGTTTCCATTTCCATATTTAGTTCCACATTTTTCCGTAATTTGTCTAGAAAAACCGTGTCCCATCATTTATTTGCTTCTTGAATTTTGTTTTTTGCTTTGTTTATTCAACCCAAGTGTTACAATTAATGCTCTTTCACCAATTATTCTCCATTCTCTCTCCTAAAATCATCTTTTCCCAAACAACATTAATTTAAATAAACAAAAAATCTTTACTGCCCCTCTTAGATTCTACTTGCATAAATTACCGTGAAAAAAGGGAAATGGAAACTATATTTTCGGACGGAGGGAGTAGAATAATATATAATTCCAATGCAAAGCATTTAATGTTTTTCAATAGGAAAGGGAAAAACATTTAATTCCAATGCAAAGCATTTAAATGCATTGCATTGGAATTATACATTATTATATTATTTTATATAAATATGAGTAATTAAGTAGAACAATATATTTCTTATCTAGCGCCCTCGAGGCGTCCGTTAGCTTTTGCCTTATAACTAATACATCAGATTACGAAAATTCTTTCAATTTGACTTGCATGGACTCGGTTTATGTTAACATTAGTGTGCACTAGGCCAAAAGCGCTATCATTTCTGAACAACCCACTATATCATGCAGAAACTCACTATATCATTCATAAACATACTATATCATGCTGAAATTACATCATTTCTAAACAATCTATTGTATCATTGAAAAACTCATTATATCTTGAAGAAACTCACTATATCATTCAAAATCATACTATATCATACAGAAACTACATCATTTCTGAACAATCCACTATATCATTCAGACATTCAATATATCATGCAGAAACTCACTATATCATTCAGACATACAGTATATCATGCAGAAACTACATCTTTCTACTAACCTCCATTTCTAAATAAGTACAACTGTTTGAATTTCACGCTTGCCAACGTACAACTTTGATCACTAATATCTCTAATTATGTATTTGTAAAAGTTATAAAAAGTTGATATTGTGAAAGTATTAATTGAAACAAATCCAATAACATTTTATAGATCATTTTTATCTTTATATATTAGTAAAAAAAATATGGGCAAAGTGAAGTGTGTGAATAGTGCAAAAGTCAAAGTGTTGCACTAAAAAAGAAACAGAGGAAGTATATGTTAAAGCACGTGTCATGATATATAGTGCACAACTTACATCTTCCTGCATGTTAAAACATTAAAATTGAATCCTCCACTATATTGCATATAATTTCACTATATGTTTTCTTTTAATAAAATCCACTAAATTGTATATAAGTTTACTATATCTCTATAAAACTCACTATATGAAGTTAATATCAATTACCGACCCGGTGCACGCTAAGTTAATGTACACCAGGTCCATTTAAGTTTTTTTGAAGTTCTTTCTACTTTGAACATTTTTTTTTTTGACAAGGACTACATCTACCAATAAAACTATAGATTAAGTGTATAAAAGTTGTAATAGTTTTTTTTTGTAACTACTGTTGATATAATCAAGCTTCATAGCATAACGAAATAATCATGCATCTTCAAAAAAATTCAATACGCTAACAAAATCTTTCTCATTTACATTTTTAAAGTTTATTGTTGATTATATTGTTGATAAAAAATTCAGTCAACAATACAGCCATAAAATCCAACATTACAGATCTTATCTTTGAAGTTTATATTTGATTATATAGATTATGTCTTATATAAACCATACACAATCTATAATTAGAGTTTATAACACTGAAATAATAGTTTATATTTTAAAAGTTTATATAGAGTTTAATGTTTATACATTTTTTATCATATTGTTGATTGGCATAGACTTTATATTTGTAAAGATTGAAAAGTCTATTTTACAATGTTAACTTTATTATTATTTTCTATTACCCTACCAATCCAATCGATAAAATCCAGTACGCGATTTGTGGGTACCTACATATTTCTATGTTTGATTATGGGTCGGGTGATCAACTACTAACCCGGTTTCGAATACCTCTATCAATCACAAGACATGTATATACGAGTCTTATTCATTTAAAGTACACTACTATTGAGAACCAATTTCCATATCTGCACTAATATATTAAAAAGCTTTCCTAAACAAGGAATGATGCCACGTGGCGCTTTTCTTAGAGTGTTTTGTGCCATGTAATCCACATATACTAAAAAAAATAGAAAATGCATTATATAAGATTTGAACCCGTGATCACAAGCATATTTATTACTAATGTCTTAGGCATTGAACCAAGTGATACTTAAAGTTATCACTTCAAAGTAAAATATTAATAAATAACATATATAATTACCCGGGGAGTAGCCCAGACCTAAAACTAGTTTTAATCATTCAAAACTCTAATTAGCCATTTTTATTATTCTAAAATCATAGTAATATTAATGTGAAATATTCCTAAAATTATGATATTAATTCTAATATATCCTAAACTTTAGAATCCACTGTACTCTCGAGTTGCCCTCGGATATTTCGGTTAAACAAGATTATGATAGGATATTCTTTTTAGAGATAATGTTATCACTTTTTATTTTTTTGAATTTGAGAATGGATAGATTCCTTATATTTGATTTGTAGTTTAATACTCCTAATCCCATATGAATACTTAATCCAACATGAATTCGGTTAGTAGACGCGAACATTACCTACAAATAATTATAGGCTAGAGGTGTTTATTGTACTCATCTACTCTCTTTCAAACAAAGCAATGGCGAAAATAAAAACTATTTTGGAGGGTTTTATGCATTCGTTAGGTTGCATTACTGATCCTGAGAAACCAAACAAAAAACAGCAGCAACAACAACAACAACAACAACGGATTCCTCCTCCACATTCGCAAGCCAAGGCTGTTACAGAAGCTCCACCACCATCATCGCCGCCGACGACATCATGGTTAACAACTAAGCGAGTTGCACCACCATCATCACTGTCTCGTGCATCATCGTTCTAGTTATGTTTTTTTTAAAGATTTTTACTATAGTCATCATTAGGATTTTAGTTTCTTTGTCATAGTTTTACTGTTATGATTTTTTTAGTTCATATTCATCAGTTTGGTTTAATGATCTTTGTTCTTTTTATTACGTAATTTTGTTTGCTCATTATTTTCTATATTATTTTGTTTGCGTTTTTGGTTTGAATATTGTTGAACAAAGCAAAACAGACGGGGACTCAAAACCCTTTCTAGGAGTGTTAGTTTCGAGTTAATTTCCTTCATTATCATATCTATGATCAAATAATTTGTGCTTTGCTCAATACTTAATTATAACTATCCTGTCAAAAAAAATGATAACTATAATATGCTGAAAACTTGAATTCCTTCCTCGAATAACAATTGAAAAACCCTAGCCTCTCTTCCAAACTCTAGCCTCCATTAGCGATTCTGTAGGGATTCCGCCGATAGTTATACTGGTGAAAAGCCCTAAATTTTGTTATTTTCATCGCTTAATTTTTAGTTTTATTAATTTTTTAGTTTATTTTTATAACTTTCTCATCTCCATCAATATGACTTGAGAGTCTCGGATTTATGGGTTGAAGATGAAAGGCAGATTTCAATACTATAAAAAATGTTTAATCATCGAATTTAGTTTATGGTTAAAATATTACCACATCAAAGAAGTGGTTCCGAAATATTGATATTAGTAATTTGGATGAATAATTTTAGATTGATATTTTAGATTATCTTTTACATAAGGATTGTTATTGTTTTAGATATATATCGCATGGTGATTTATCAATAAAAAATCTCCTATTGCCTTCTGAAAAAATAACTATAATATGCGTAGTACTAGGAATAATCTAATACTTCCTCCGAAATTTTTTAGCTCTATCATATTAATTTTTAACACTATTTATATACTTCACTTTGATCTCTTGTATTATGTATAAAAATATAAGTATTTTTTTTTTATTCTTCTTAAAAAATTATAGGCTAGAGGTCTTTGCTACGAATTCAATACGGTAATACTCAATTAACTACTCATCCTTGCTGTTTCAATCAAAGCAATGGCAGAAACTAAAAACCAAAAACAGGAAACCAGAAAAAGTGGTTTTCACTTTTTAGTTGTCAGTTTTCAAAATAATCATGTTCCCAATAAATTTGACTAATTTTTTTATTTATTATAGGACATATATCATATGTCTTTGAAAATCAAAAAACCAAAAAACAGAAAACCACAATAATACCGAACGGGCCCAAATTATTCTGAAGGGTTTTATGACTTCATTAGGTTGTGTTATTATTTTTGTTTTTCTTATTAAATTTTCATGACTTCCTTTTACGATATTTCTCCTATCATTATAAGGATTTTGCATATTGTTTTAATATATGAATCTCATCAATTGAAATGAGTTACAATTTTGAAATGAGCAAAGTCAAACTTTCTATTCTCCGAATAATAATGTAGCCAAATAAGACTTGTAATTAGGATGAGCACAAAGACATCTCAATATATAAATCACAAGCAATAGTATTTCATAGGAGCCAGGCAGCCAGCTGGGCCTTGGTCCCTAATTTATTTTATTTTATGAATATTATTAGCGTAGATGTCTATTGTATTAAGGACTAATTATATATATATATATATATATATATATATATATATATTGCCATAACTAACCTAATAGATAAGCCGTATTCTCGATTATTGTACAAATATTAACAAGATAACGAAGGAAGCATTTGATTTTACTCAAATAAAAAAACATGTTTGAATTTGATTTTAATGATTAGACAATATTAATTATATGGCATTGCCAAGTCTCCCAAAAAAGCCCATCTAATATTGTAACATGACATTCCTATGCAACCTTTCCAATAACTATGCATCCACGTACTTCCAATAGTTATTAATTAATTTATTTAATGTAAAGAATGGTTGGATATAATAAATCAAGTCAAAAATGAAAAAAATGTCCCCTTAAACTATATATTTTTTTTTACAACAAGTACAAGCAGAAGAAAATACAAGACTAAACAAGATTACCGTTTCTAGCTGCTACTGCTAGATCATGACTAAATGTGGAGGCATCGAAATCAAGTGGTATTTCGTAATATTAACCCAAATCCAGCAGACATTCTGCGGATGGCAGAGGATTATTATAAGGAGGAAGAGGACAGGCTCAAATATCATGAGATAAAACATAGAAAGTTGGATCAACATCAAAGGAATCTGGTAGCTACTTTTGGAGACTAGCGGGATAAAATGTGTTGGGTTAGAGTGGATGGAGCCTAGAAGAGGGATGTTAGAAAGGGTTGTCCATCATCAGGCATCGGATGGATGGGTAGGATGGACGATGGAAGTGAATTTAAAGGAAACGAGAAGGTTAAGGCAGTATCAACAATTCAATGTGAAATGATGGATGTGCTTAAGGGTTTAAGGGAAGGGTTAAGGTGTGGCAGTCTGACAATTGGCATCCTTATATATGCGCAAAAACTTCTTGCTCGAGGGCTCTGAGGGCCATCCTCCTTCCAGAATTTTTGCATAAAGTTAGTAATCCAGTAGTTTATTGTAACATGATTCGTAGTTTGCACTTGAAGCGATAACCACGAACTCCACCATATTCTAGCAGTTACTGGACAATCCCTGAACAGATGAGTCTCATTCTCTGTTGCATCTTGGCATAGATAACACCTGTCAATAACGTTAACTTGTCTTTTCATGAGATTACTATTTAATGCCAACGCTTTCATCAGTATGCGCCAAATAAAAACTTTCCATTTTGGCCTCATATTCGTTGCCCATAACTTCTTCCAAAATTTACCATCCACATTCTGTCTGCTTTGTAACTCCTGTGTTTCTTGTAACATAGCATAGGCGTCTTTAGTCGTGAGAACTCTAGTTTTAGTTATGTTCCAAATATAAGAATCACTCATATCAGTTTCCGGAATATGAATCGATAGAATCCTATGTGCAACATTCTTAGCAAAATATCCTCCATACTAATTGTGTATTCCACCTCTTCGATCCTGGAAGCAATAAATCCTTCACCTGCTGGATGCCCAATTGGTCTAGATCACATCCCTTCTTTAACGTTATTGGCTTTCCAGTAACCCATCGATCCTAGATAATATGAGTTCCTACTCCATTACCAATTACCCTACTGAATGCCTCTCGACATTGCGCAACTGCCCAACACATACCTCTAAAACCCCACGACGCATATCTACTATGATGTTGCTTTAAGGCACTGAAAACAGGCGATCCTTTATATTTGGCTAACAAAACTCTAGAGACCAGGAGATCCTCCCTATTATGCAACCTCATAGCCTGTTTAACCAAAATTGCCGTATTAAAGTTCCTAACATTTCTAATACCAAGCCCACCCATACCTTTCGGTAATTCGAGCTTTTCCTTGCTTGCCCAATGAATTGCTTGTGAGTCTAAAGTTTTCCTCCACAAAAATCTTGCAAAGATAGCGTTAATACTGTCCGAAATCCGCTTAGGAAGAAGAAACACAGATAGTACATGATGACACAACGACGCCAGAACCGCATTAATAAGGAGAATCTTACCAGCATGTGATAGCGCAAGATGTTTCCAGCTACCCACCTTCTTTTGAATTTTTTCTATAATAGGTAGAAACTTGCTGGAACTACGTCCATCTACTTCAATATTATTACCCAAATATTTGCCTAACTCTTCAGATGCAGGAGTTCCAATGATGCGCCTCATGTTGTCCTTACAGTTCTGTGGAGTGTTAGGACTAAACATGATTAACGAATTTGAGAAATTAATGACTGCACCTGAAATTTGACTGAAACAATTAATAATGCCTTTAACTTCTTCACAAGATTCAGGTGTTGCTCAGAAAAATAGAAGAGAATCATCTGTAAAAAATAGATGGGATACCGAAGGTCCATTTCTTGACACTTGTATGCCATGAAACAAGCCCTGCTTTTCCGCTTTGACCAGCATTCGGGAAAATACTTCCATTACTAGGATGAATAGATATGGTGAAAGCGGATCCCCCTGTCGTAATCCACATTGAGGTGTAAACCTTTCAGTTGCTTCACCATTAATCAAAATGGAATAAGAAACAGTAGTGACACACTGCATGACCCAATGTTGAAACTTTGCTGGAAAATTCATTCTTTGTAGAAGCCATTGCAAAAATAACCAGTTATCCTTGTCGTATGCCTTGAACATATCAAGCTTCAGGGTTGCAAGAAACTCCCTCCCCCTTTTCCTCCTTTTCAAGAACATTACAACTTCATGTGCTAACAGGCAATTGTCTGACATCAAACGCCCTAGGATAAAAGCATTTTGGAAAGGGGAAACCAGAGATTGCAAAATTGGTTTTAACCTATTAACCAATGATGTTATAAATGACATTACATAGACTTATAGGTATGAATTGTCCTGCTACTTCAGGATGTTGAACTTTCGGAATTAGACAAATAAGCGTAGCATTCCATTCTTTTAAGAGATACCCATGCTCAAAAAAATGAGTAACAGCTGCTACAACATCCTTCCCAACTATTTCCCAACTCTTTTGATAGAAAATTGCCGGCATTTCATCCACCCTTGGTGCTTTTAGTTGTCCCAGCTGAAATATTGCATTAGTAATCTCCTGCTCCGATACGCTGACACTTAAATTATTTCTCTGTAAATCCGACATTACTGGTATAGAGTCCGCAATTTCACTCAGACACTCCAACATTTCAACATCCCAATTATGACAAGTTGATTGAAAAATATTAATATAGAATTTTGTGATAATTTCCTGAATCTCCCTCTTATTTGCTTTCCAATTGCCCCCTTCATCTTTAAGCATTAAAATCTCATTTCTCTTTAACCTCGATTTCGCTTTCCGAAAAAACCATTTCCAATTTGTGTCCTCAAGCGCTACCCATTTACCCTTTGCTCGTTGCTTCCAAAAATCCAATTGGATCTGAATCCTGGATAGCACATGATCCAGAACTCTTGCCTCATGACCTCCATTCATCTCATTTTGCAAGTAAACTTGAGCCTCATTACAATCCTTCGACCACTTTTCCCAATCCATGGCCACCTTAGTCGTGTATTCTCTGCACCATTGGAATACATGAAATCTGACCATAGCTATCCTCCTCGAGAATTTGAACATTGGCGAACCATTAACGTGTTGATTCCACCATTCCCTAATTATACCTCATCAAAATCTAAGCACCATGACTCTAATTTGATATGATTTCTTTTCCTTTGTGTTTGAGGATTCGTATAAATAAAGATGGGGCTATGGTCCGACACTAAAATAGGAAGAACTACCACCGTAGCGTTAGGATGAGTCTGAATCCACTCCTCTGAGCCATAAGCTCTATCCAACCTTTCATATATTCTGTCATCCCCCTCTCTATTATTGCACCATGTAAATTTAGGTCCAACCGATGAAATTTCTGATAATCTTATCTCCAATTTCCAGTTTAAGAACATTTCTCTCCCACTAATAATTTTGTTACCCCCCATCTTTTGATCACTACTTTCTGATTAATTGAAATCCTCACAGACTAGAACATTCTTGGCCACATTTTCAATGTAAGATTTTAACTCCTCCCAGACAGCTAAACGTGATTGGACATACGGCGATCCATACACAAAAACTAGTTTCCATTCATATTTTTCATCTTTCTCTACATCCCATATGTTACACACAAAAAAGTTCATAGACTTATTACATACACTAATATCTACATTATCCTTCCACAAAAGGGCTAATCCACCTGCATACCCATTAGCTTCTACAACATCTACATGACAAAAACCTAATATGTTAGACAGCCTAGAAATTAGTACACCATCAGCTTTAGTTTTAGAGAGATATACAACAGAAGGGTGCATCTTGCGGACCAACCAACATAAATATGAAATTGTAGGGGAGTCCGCATCATTCAATCCCCTACAATTCCATGACATAACAATCATATGGCTCCAGGAGACTGTTTAGGCCCAGTCTCATGGCCTTCAGAAGGTGGTTCTGTCATATATTTCTTAACCATTTTGCGACGTTCCTCCTTTCCCCAGATCTTTAAATCCCGACGAATTTCCGAAATAACTTCACCAATAAGAGAACCCAGCTCTTCAATTCTACGTTTTTTAGCACTCTTTATAATATGCCCTGACTCATCCCTCGGCAACGGTGGTCTACCCCTCTTCTTCTTTTCCTTCTTTGAACTGGCGGCCTCATCATGGAGCTTTTGTCGTGCAACCCAATTTGATTTACGTCCCACATCCTGATGTAAATCGCCCACCACTGCAAGTTTGTCACCCGTACCTACATTTTTACACCCCTCTTGTAGCTCGACTTCACCAAGATCTGCCGATGCAGCCTGAGTTGCCGCAGGTTTTGATAATAACTCGGGCAAAACCGAGTCCATGTATTCAATTTGATCCGAAATTCCAAGAAAGGGTAGTATTTGGAGGTTTGTAAATTGAAGTGTAGGAAGATTACGAGCAACAAAATGATAAGAACTGGACGAACCTGACTGTAAGGATGAGTGAGAACCTGGAATTTGCAACGGTATTTGCGGCGAAACCCTATCTTGGTGCGTTATTTGCCTCCCATCTGCGCTTCATTGTGATTGTGATTCCACTAGATCATTTGAAGGTGGGTCTTCTGAAAACAACTCCCATGGGCCTGGTGCTTCGTCAGATGACTTGAAACTGGAAGCTTCTTGTTGAAGTAGAACACGACTATCTTCAAGTAAATGTGCAAACCCAAAGTCACTTGATTCGCCTTGTTCAATATTGGGCTGAGACCATATTTCTTCTGGTTGGGCTTGAAGCAGTAACTCAGAAGGCGAAATATTGCCGAAGCTGTCATTAATTGGGTGTGAAAGTGGTAATTCCTCACTTAAGGAGGATGGAAGTGAAGTGCTGAATGGTGAATTCATAGTTTCTACCCCTTTACACCCACGTGGATGAGAGAGAGAAGAAAATGATGGCTGTGAAAAAATTGTTGAGAAAACTTGCCTCCTTTCCTCCAATTCTTATTGAAGAAGATTTTAAAAATTCAAGGTCATCCTTATCCTTTCTTTTAATTAATTCCAAAAAACTACTTCACCCTTTCCCTTTCCTATTTCCCACGTGCAATCCTTCCACACAGAAGATTTATCCACAAACTTCCTTTTTGTTGCTTTTGAAAAATTCTGCTGTGAAATCAACGGGGACTTTCCATTTTTTTTGGATGACTCTTCATCATGACTTTTTTAATCCCAAGTTTATTATTATTAAGCACCTTTGCTGTTGACTTTCTTCCTTTAGCCTCACTGTTGCCGTTGCTACGCCACCTTTGTCCCTGGCCCAGATTGATATTGCTCAGTTTGCAATTTAAAACGTTGGCCCTCCCTGACATATTATTGTCTTTATTTTTAAAACGCCCAAAATAACTTGCACTGTCATCACTCAAATTTTCCGGCATTATTTCGTCTTCATTAATTTGGTAATGAACCCATGTTCCATCAAGGAAACTGCCAGCATCGTTACCTGAATGCGCCATCACCGCCTTGCCACGACCGTGATCCTGACCGGCAATCCATTTTGAATTCCAACTGCAATGTCTTCTGCTACATTCACCCTTCTCAAAAACTCTACCTGATTGTCCATCAACACACCTCTTTTTCGCTGGGTTTAAACCATCCCCCGACCGTGGATTATCATTCTTAGGAGTAGCCCCACTTGAATGACGATAATCTGGCATTTCCTCATCACTGCGACCATTATCACCGTTAGGATCTCCATCATTATCGTTACCGCCCGAGCTATCACTTGACTCTGTCCAAGGCCTTTCCTCTAAAGACCCCTCCAGTTTGACCTGTGGGCTGTGTGGTAATATATTTAGAAAGCAATGGCAAGCCAATCAAACTGTTTGTATACAAAGGAGCATTTGCTTTCCCCAGCATAAGAGGAATATCAGGTTTACAAGCTTCAGCTAAAGCATTATCAATCTCATTTCTGGCTTTTTCCCATGACTTAGAGCATCGAGAGCTTTTGTGACCAATCCTCCCACACCTTTTACAATATATGAAAACTCCTTCATACTTAATATCAACCCAAACTGTGCGACCCTCACCGACTTCAACAAAAAACCCGGAATTAATGAAGATTTGACTTTAATCCATAATAATGCTCTATAATACTTCTTTAACCCTGGCGATGATGAGTGGTCATCAAAACGCATTATGCGACCAACTTTAGATAATATCATAGTTGCCAAAGGAAGTGTAATAGCCTCACTTTTTAAGGCGTTATTATTAAGATAAACGAGATACGTTAACATACTAATCAGTACTTAATCAATTGCATTTTTGAGGCATCAGAAAATTTTGAATAACCCAATATGAAGTCTGTCTGTGAATCTAAATATTATATGTTATTATGTGATTATGAATGCAAATTATGAGTTAAGATAAGTTATTAACGAATTACGTTAATAAGGATGAGCATTATCATGGAATTTGAGACTTTGAATGTATTGTGTTTGAGATAATCTGTGTTTATGATTTAAGGGCTGAATGAGCCAAAATATGTTTATTAAGTTATAAGACATATTTTAAGGATTTAGTTTAAGTATAATGAAGGAGTAGAGCTTGATTACAGAGGGTTAAGAATTAAGTAAAACCAGAAAATTCTAGAATCTTCTTAAGCTGTGAAAAGACGATTTTGCCCTCATTACTAAACCGAAATCACGAGCTTGCCATTACCCATTCTCTATATATATGGGACTAAGCCCCCTAATTCAGTTTTTGGAGATTCATTTCACAAACAAACACAACAAAGCAAACATTTCTCTCTCTCTCATTCACGCCATTTCTGGCGAGATTGCAGGCAGCCATTGCCAGCTTGTTTTCTCTTGGCTCCTTGCTCTGAAACTTGCATGCAAATACTTCCCTAGGTTCATCAAGGTATTCTTCATACTGGGCAAGTGTTAGTTTTGAAGTTCCATTCCTGTAACCCTAATAAAAACCAAGCAAGGTAAGGTATGGCTGAATTTCAGCATGCATGAGGTATCTTAGTTTGAAACTTGAATTCTTTGGGTTAATTACTAACTTTAAGATGATGAATGTGCTGTCTAAGGACCTAAGAGGTTGCTGGAGTGGTGGTAAAAGTTGCTAAGTAAGATTTGATTCCTAGACACCAAGTTAAGGTACACAAGCTCCACCACCTAAACTCTGTTTCTAGCTTTGATCATGAAAATTATTTGTGGAATTGTGAATACTTGAATTATGTTTGAATGTGTATAAAAATTGATTTGCATGAGTTTTATTGTGGAAGATATTGTGTTAAAAATGTTTTGCATGTCAAGTTCCCTAGGATTCTCTGAATAACCGAATAAGAAAGTGATTATCCATTCATTGGAGCTATGCTGCCGTGACCTTCTCTTCCAAATATTTTTCTTTCCACTCTGTTTTTAGCCTTGATGTCTCCTGGAAATGGTAGATCTTGAAAATTTATTGAATTTAGACCCAAAAATCACTCCATTCGGAGTTGTACATCAAAAGTTATGTTGTCCGGAAGTTTGTCAATCCTTGCTATATCTCGATTGCGTTTTGATTAAGGATCGTGTTGTGGTTAAACTTCCATGATATTCCCTTGGAACATTTATGAATTGATTATCAAATGAACCTTTGCTTCATTTACCTAATTAAATACGCAACCTCAATTCGTGGAGGAAATTAACACCTCAAAACTCGACTGTTCGCTTAGTTGCTTTCTGAACTTGTAAGCCCTTGTGCCTTTGATCCTTTTAATATTTTTCTATGATGAATACCTACTGTCCTTATATATTTTAAGTGTGAAACCTAAACTTTGGCTAAACCCAAGAAGTACAAGTAATCTTTGCATAAGAACCATTGTTCTTTAACACCAAACCGAAAACCATGGGAATTGATATAAGTGGTGTTTGTGTGAGATAATATCTCCATATACTAAGAGCTCTTCTATAACCTTTTTATATACTGTCATGTCTTGATAATACCACCTTTATCTACCTCAACCAAATCACATTATTCTTCGAAACTTGATTGTTAAGTCACCTTTCCGAAAACAATGGAACTTGGCATAGCAAGCTTGTTTTCCGAACTTGTTTTCATGAGTTAAGTTCGCTTTAGAAGTTGTTGTAATTGATTGCGAATCAGATTTAAGTAAAGTATTTGAGTATGAGAATTTCAGCATAAGTATTGAGCATAAGTATTTCGGTATAAGTATAAAATTTGTTTTATAAGGGGAAGTAGCTGCGTAGCGATGATGGACAACACTCACGAGAGCGGGTTTGCTCTTTAAGTAATTGGAGCGGGTATTGCTCCGGAGCGGGTATTGCTCCATTATGAAGGGTCATGACCTAGGAAGTCTTGCAAGCGGGAAATTAAGAAAGGTAGGGAGACGTCCCTCAAAAGTTTGGAGAGCCGGGTTTGCCTCCATTCGTGTTCCTTCCCCGGAGTTATGTTTAAAGTTTGGAGAGCCGGGTTTGCCTCCATTCGTGTTCCTTCCCCGAAGTTATGTTAAGCTTTGTAATAAGTTTACGAGTATTGTTGTTCAAAGTACTCGAGAATGATATGTGATATTTAAGAATGATATGTGATATTTTGAGATAATCCTTGAAGAATTTCTCATGTGTATGCAATGTAATTTTTATGGAAGTTAAAAGAAAGAATCAACGTATTTATGAGCAAGTATAAACGTATTTCCGAACAAGAACGAAAACCATTTCAGTGCATTAACGTATTTATGAGCAAAAAGGAAAATGAAGCTATGATTGTTATAAGTTTATGTTTGAGTATAAGAAACGACTGAATAGTTTCAGCCACCTTATTATTTTGAAATTGGTGGGACTTGTGTACCGGCGTAAGGCGACTTGTTTTGTTCTATGAACCCGTCCCCGGTGGGGGCGAGATTCATCCGTTTTGCGAGGATTAGAGATAATGACCGAGTTAGCTTATGTGTGCGAATGTGAAGTCGTGATCAATGTGTTTAGCCGCTATATGAGAATCTGTTTTATATAATGTTTCTTGGCGGAGTTAAACTCGTATTTTCAATTTGTAATATACGTATTCAAAGCGTATTGTAATAACTTATTTCTTACAACTTATTTTCATAATAAGCTTGGATACTATGAGAATTCCAAATTTTCCCTAGCAGGGAAGGTGTGGAAATCCGTCCTAACAGTCCCTTTAATTAGCAGCTTAACTTCGTAATTATCAGTATTATGTCTTAATTGAGCTGCTATTTGGAGCGGGCTGTTACAAGTGGTATCAGAGCAAAGGTTTTCGAAATCAAATTTAAGTATTTCTAATTTGCAAGTTTTGGAAAAGAATGTTTACACAAGTGGTTTCTTAAGAAAGGAAAATTAAAACTAATTTCATATAAATGTAAAAGTTTTAGAAACATTTGAGGATTTGGTTGTGTGATTACGTTTGTGCTATAAGAATTTATGTGCATGAATGTGTATGTGAATGGTATGAGATTTGGGTATAAATGGTTATGAATAGATTCCATTAAAGCATAAATGAGTATATGTTTATACAAGGAGGACGCGACACCTATTATGTCGTTGATAAATGGATAATGATATGGTTGACCATGCTTGTTAGGTAATAGGTCACAATCCGAGAATAGGAAGAGGTTATGAATGCTTGTAAAAGCCATGAAAGGCGACCCAGGACTTAAGCCAATGTGATTGTGAGCCATGGGCTAGTTTTCGTCAAATATAATAGAGTATGTTAAAATTGTATAGGACTACTAAAGTGGTTCAAGGTTATGATGAAATTATGGACAATAAGGATAGGAGATTGGAAATGTTGGGAAAGAAACAGATGCGAGATGAATAAACACTTTAGAGTGCCAAAGGCGCTATTAGTTATACCGGACAATTCTCACTATGGACCGATGTACAAACGAAAAACTCGTGGAGAGAATGACAGAGCGGAAGATAATTGGTTGTGCTAAAGCTTTGTGTCAGTATTTCTTTTATGAATGTAATGTAAACTAAGGACAAATTGGAAAGATAGTGTATATATGAGAATGTAAACTCAAACTAGCGATGTTGGTATTAATTAAGTAAGCCTTGTGTTTATATTAAGCTAATGGTGTAAATGCAGAGCTAGGAATTTATTGTTATAACTTTATAAAGGAACGAGTATGGAGTTAGGGGTAATGAGGACATGTTCGAGAAATACTAAGGTAAGTTATGGTTAGAGATTGACGTGGATAATGAGTGTAAGTAATTGGAATATCAGTTTCGGGTAGATATCTAAATTATGGTATATTTATGTCTGATAAGGTGATATGGGGTAAGATTTATTAACATACAATAATAATTGTTGTGGACAATTTGTTAGGAGGTAATATGGTTATCCAGGTAGAAGGTATGGGGACAGCTTTTTCAAAAATATGGATATCAATCTGGTAACATAACAATCAATAGAATTGTGATGGGAAATTGACCAGGTTAAGATTTTGGAGTCTATATGTCAGTTATAAGTACTTTGTGATTTGTTTTATAAATGACTTGTATACCTCTAAGAACATATGTTGTAGTTGGCTATATTATGGGTCTCGATTGTGGAGGTAAACTTGAATTCGAATAAGTTCTATGTTACTCTTACATATTTTGCAGTCAGGAAGTCGTTTTAAAAGTTGGAATTATGGATATTGCTAACTAGTTTGGAATATGTACATAATGGACGTGGCATATGATTTCCTCAAATAACTAAGTTGAACGTTGTCATGAAATATAGGTTGAAAGTCGGGCGTTTCTTTGAGGAACCGAAACTCAAGAGAATTAGGTCTTATCCAACTTTAGGGAAGCTATATGATTGTGCGCTAGAGTAAGTGCAGATGGAAATTAAAAGGAAGATTTACGGACGGGGGAATCAAGAAGCGAAAATTAAAACGTCGAGGGGAAGTCGAAGTTACACCAGAGTGGCAGGAGATTTTAAGTGAGGTGGTTTCAGGGAGGAAAAGAAAAACATTGTAAAGCCTTACTTAATTTGTTGATTGGGGACTGTGCATTTATGTATCTTCATCGCGTTTTTGTTAAACTTCATATGTTTGATAGAGAGCCGAGTTGTTGTGAATGATTATTTAGAGATTGTGTAGCTATGATTGCAAGGGTCAAGGTTGCATGTGGGTTTAATATTTCTCGATTTGGAGTATTATAATGTAACTTTGGAGGATGCCTTGGCTGAGAAAGAACTAAGCAAAGATAGTAGTATATAACAGGGTGTTGTTGTTGAGCTCAGAAGAGCAGGGAGATGCGTTACAAGAAGATAATGATTACATCACTCAAATAGTAGAGAATCATAAGGAAGTAATGGAGGACGAAAAGAACTCCGGTAAATGACAAGTCTCAGAGATGTGTTATCCGAGAATTTGCGAGCATTGCGATGATATAAGGTGATTGATTTTTTAAAAATATGATAGGTGGCAGGGACCACGCCTACTTTTAAAACTAAGATGGCGGGTTAGTAACGCAGTTAGAAGAATCGTGCAAAAAGATTATATTCGACGAATGTTTCTAACGGGGAGATGAATCAATGAAATTATGTGAAGATAATCAGTAGACTAATAAGATGACATTTAGGAATAGGAATTCATAATCTCGAATAAATAATTCATGCGATCAATTAAAAGGAGTTGGGGTGTTGAAGTAGATCTAAGATCAATTAAAATTTTCGGATATGACGTTTAGGATGGGTTATGGTCATTATGAGTTGTGAAAACATCGATCGAGCTTAGTAATGCACCAGTAGCGTTCATAAATGCGATGTAGTGATATTTTAAATCTTGTTAGACTAAAATATGACAATTCTTGTAGATGATATTTTGGTATGTTCAAAGAATCAGGAAGTGCGTCTTAAGGAAGTATTAAGGAAAGAATAAAGTTCGAGTGGTCGGAAAATGGCGCGGAAGTTTTTCCAGAAGTTGAAGAAAGGTTAACCAATGCCTAGTTCTAGTTTCGACTTCGGGGACAAGAAGGACTTAATTAGAATGTGTCTCGCCATGTTTCTCAGGAAAGTTTGGCATGTATATTAATGTAGCATCAGCGAGCGGCAGCCTGAGCCTCTATGTAGTTAAAGCCATGAGAAAATTACTATGAGCATGATCTGGAATGGAAGTTAAGAAATTACCTTAAAAGATTTTCTTAAATTAAATAACTTCAAAGGTGTGTACTGACCATCAAAACTTAAGGTACATCTTTATTTGGAAAGAGATGAAAGTTAGATAGTGAAGGTAGCTAGAATTGCCAAGGATGGTGATGTAGACATTTAGTACTGTCGGGAAGACAGATGGGGTAGTAGATGCTTTGAACAAAGAGAACCTCAGCAGGGAAATGATGCCGTCATTTTGATATCATAGGAGTTATATAAAGAGTAATGCAATTGGAGTTGCATGTAGGTAGGGAAGGAGATCTACAAGGAGAACTAAATGTTTTGTGATAAAAGTATTCCTTCTGAGAAAACTTGAGCTAAGTGCAGTGCAAATTAAGTTTACCAAGGAACTAAGGTCAAAGATAGAGAAAAACGAGATAACAGATTTCCAAGTATGTGATTATGGAAGCCTACATATGCATAGGAAAATGGGTATACCGATAATTCAAAGCTGAAAAAAAAAAAAAAGGATTATGAGGAAGGCGCTTAGCAACACATACTCAGTTCATCATTAAAGGGGCGTGATGATTTAGAATACAAAGAGGCATTCTTGATGGAGAGAGTTGAAGCAAGATGTGCCGCAATATGTCGCATAATACTTAAATTGCCAAGAAGGGAAGTGTGACGGGAGAAGTAGCAGGAGTAAATAGGGTGTTTTATCAAATGTTAAAAGATATGGTGCAAGCTTATGTATTGGAATTTAAGGATTCATGGAGAGGTATATTAGCATGGACGGAATTCTTCTATATCAAAAGCTACCAATCGAGTATAACTTCGTATAAAGCTCTGTGTGGAGATAAAGGTCAAACTCTTATTTGTTGGGATGACGTGAGCCTGGAATTCCCATAAGGCCTATAAGATCATGAGACTAAGAAGCGAGTGCGAGAAATTCAAAAAAAAATGTGGAGATACATCAAGTTATAGGTATTTAACCTTTATTCCAATAACTATTATGGTTAATTTACGAATATTTCGAGAAGTGCTTGTCATAATAATGATTGTCACATTTGGTTGTTAATTGCCATCATACAAGCGTTATGAGTGTGATTTTAGAGCAACATAAACACCGATATGTTCTATATAGATTGTTTCCTTTTAAGGGACTTAAAGAGAACAAACTTAAGTATTGCGATTTGTTGCACTAAATAGTTACAACCAATCAAATCTGTCAATTGTAACTCATGTTCACCTCTAGATTACTGGAAGAAGTTGTATGATATTGTTACCTTAAGAAATTTGGGTAAATGTTATAAAAATTTCTGAAACCTTGGGTTATGAGTGTTGGTAATATGAATATGTGTAATTAAGAATTAAGTAATGTTACATTAAGACTCTTGATAAAAAGAAAGGTATTTCAAGGTCGACATTATTTAGCCAAGGAACTAAGAACCAACCATGGAGCAGAAAGAGCAACGTGTGCAAACAAATTAGATACGCGAGATCGATATCCTCAGTATTCTAAGGTAAGATATAAGTTTCGGGACGAAACTTCTTTAAGGGAGGTAGAGTGTAATAGCCTCACTTTTTAAGGCGTTATTATTAAGATAAACGAGATACGTTAACATACTAATCAGTACTTAATCAATTGCATTTTTGAGGCATCAGAAAATTTTGAATAACCCAATATGAAGTCTGTCTGTGAATCTAAATATTATATGTTATTATGTGATTATGAATGCAAATTATGAGTTAAGATAAGTTATTAACGAATTACGTTAATAAGGATGAGCATTATCATGGAATTTGAGACTTTGAATGTATTGTGTTTGAGATAATCTGTGTTTATGATTTAAGGGCTGAATGAGCCAAAATATGTTTATTAAGTTATAAGACATATTTTAAGGATTTAGTTTAAGTATAATGAAGGAGTAGAGCTTGATTACAGAGGGTTAAGAATTAAGTAAAACCAGAAAATTCTGGAATCTTCTTAAGCTGTGAAAAGACGATTTTGCCCTCATTACTAAACCGAAATCACGAGCTTGCCATTACCCATTCTCTATATATATGGGACTAAGCCCCCTAATTCAGTTTTTGGAGATTCATTTCACAAACAAACACAACAAAGCAAACATTTCTCTCTCTCTCATTCACGCCATTTCTCGGCGAGATTGCGAGCAGCCATTGCCAGCTTGTTTTCTCTTGGCTCCTTGCTCTGAAACTTGCATGCAAATACTTCCCTAGGTTCATCAAGGTATTCTTCATACTGGGCAAGTGTTAGTTTTGAAGTTCCATTCCTGTAACCCTAATAAAAACCAAGCAAGGTAAGGTATGGCTGAATTTCAGCATGCATGAGGTATCTTAGTTTGAAACTTGAATTCTTTGGGTTAATTACTAACTTTAAGATGATGAATGTGCTGTCTAAGGACCTAAGAGGTTGCTGGAGTGGTGGTAAAAGTTGCTAAGTAAGATTTGATTCCTAGACACCAAGTTAAGGTACACAAGCTCCACCACCTAAACTCTGTTTCTAGCTTTGATCATGAAAATTATTTGTGGAATTGTGAATACTTGAATTATGTTTGAATGTGTATAAAAATTGATTTGCATGAGTTTTATTGTGGAAGATATTGTGTTAAAAATGTTTTGCATGTCAAGTTCCCTAGGATTCTCTCGAATAACCGAATAAGAAAGTGATTATCCATTCATTGGAGCTATGCTGCCGTGACCTTCTCTTCCAAATATTTTTCTTTCCACTCTGTTTTTAGCCTTGATGTCTCCTGGAAATGGTAGATCTTGAAAATTTATTGAATTTAGACCCAAAAATCACTCCATTCGGAGTTGTACATCAAAAGTTATGTTGTCCGGAAGTTTGTCAATCCTTGCTATATCTCGATTGCGTTTTGATTAAGGATCGTGTTGTGGTTAAACTTCCATGATATTCCCTTGGAACATTTATGAATTGATTATCAAATGAACCTTTGCTTCATTTACCTAATTAAATACGCAACCTCAATTCGTGGAGGAAATTAACACCTCAAAACTCGACTGTTCGCTTAGTTGCTTTCTGAACTTGTAAGCCCTTGTGCCTTTGATCCTTTTAATATTTTTCTATGATGAATACCTACTGTCCTTATATATTTTAAGTGTGAAACCTAAACTTTGGCTAAACCCAAGAAGTACAAGTAATCTTTGCATAAGAACCATTGTTCTTTAACACCAAACCGAAAACCATGGGAATTGATATAAGTGGTGTTTGTGTGAGATAATATCTCCATATACTAAGAGCTCTTCTATAACCTTTTTATATACTGTCATGTCTTGATAATACCACCTTTATCTACCTCAACCAAATCACATTATTCTTCGAAACTTGATTGTTAAGTCACCTTTCCGAAAACAGTGGAACTTGGCATAGCAAGCTTGTTTTCCGGAACTTGTTTTCATGAGTTAAGTTCGCTTTAGAAGTTGTTGTAATTGATTGCGAATCAGATTTAAGTAAAGTATTTGAGTATGAGAATTTCAGCATAAGTATTGAGCATAAGTATTTCGGTATAAGTATAAAATTTGTTTTATAAGGGGAAGTAGGCTGCGTAAGCGATGATGGACAACACTCACGAGCGGGTTTGCTCTTTAAGTAATTGGAGCGGGTATTGCTCCCGGAGCGGGTATTGCTCCATTATGAAGGGTCATGACCTAGGAAGTCTTGCAAGCGGGAAATTAAGAAAGGTAGGGAGACGTCCCTCAAAAAGTTTGGAGAGCCGGGTTTGCCTCCATTCGTGTTCCTTCCCTGGAGTTATGTTTAAAGTTTGGAGAGCCGGGTTTGCCTCCATTCGTGTTCCTTCCCTGAAGTTATGTTAAGCTTTGTAATAAGTTTACGAGTATTGTTGTTCAAAGTACTGAGAATGATATGTGATATTTAAGAATGATATGTGATATTTTGAGATAATCCTTGAAGAATTTCTCATGTGTATGCAATGTAATTTTTATGGAAGTTAAAAGAAAGAATCAACGTATTTATGAGCAAGTATAAACGTATTTCCGAACAAGAACGAAAACCATTTCAGTGCATTAACGTATTTATGAGCAAAAAGGAAAATGAAGCTATGATTGTTATAAGTTTATGTTTGAGTATAAGAAACGACTGAATAGTTTCAGCCACCTTATTATTTTGAAATTGGTGGGACTTGTGTACCAGCGTAAGCTGACCTGTTTTGTTCTATGAACCTGTCCTGGTGGGGGCAGATTCATCTGTTTTGCAGGATTAGAGATAATGACTGAGTTAGCTTATGTGTGCGAATGTGAAGTCGTGATCAATGTGTTTAGCCGCTGCTATGAGAATCTGTTTTATATAATGTTTCTTGGCAGGTTAAACTCGTATTTTCAATTTGTAATATACGTATTCAAAGCGTATTGTAATAACTTATTTCTTACAACTTATTTTCATAATAAGCTTGGATACTATGAGAATTCCAAATTTTCCCTAGCAGGGAAGGTGTGGAAATCCGTCCTAACAGTCCCTTTAATTAGCAGCTTAACTTCGTAATTATCAGTATTATGTCTTAATTGAGCTGCTATTTGGAGCGGGCTGTTACAGGAAGGGAGTTGTAAACTAAGGGTAAACCCTCCAGCTTGACCCATAAAGCAGCTTCAGAAAAATTGAAGGATTTAAAAGAGTCTGTAACCTGCCAAGGCTTGAGTACCATTAACTTTAAGGCACCTTTATAATTTAATGTACTATACAACCTCAACAATTGATTTTTATCTTCAATTTCATGACAGTGGAGGAAGAAAAAGTTATGTTCCTTTGAGACTGAAATGCGGCCTTGAGAGATCCAAGAGTCTACCCACTGTTGAATTTCAGACACCAAAAACATACGTGAATCCAAAAACTTACCAACGACAGTACTAGTTAAGGACAAATTGAATGTAAAATTGTCCAGTTCTTCAACATGAGGTCTTATGAAAGGACCTTGTTTTCTATGATAGATAATATAGTTCGAAGTAGAACTCGAATTGGAAGTAGCCATAGGTAGACAAACAAACCAAGATATGAAATATTAGAAGACTGGAGATAAAAGTACCATCTAGGAACAGAAAGGATTTGAATATCTAAATCAACGAGAGCTAACTTGCATACTGATCATAATACTAGTAGAGAAGAGAAGGAAATTAAACAACTAGAATTCATTAGAATTCATTTGAGCTTGTTAACAGTAGGAAGAATTTTAATATGGTAGTTTGATAGAGTAATTTTTAGAGAGAGAACCTCTCGACTTTTTTGTAAAAATTGATCTTTCCCTTTAAACTATTGAGTCCACATGAAATCTCATTCTTCGTCATGATCAATGCATTGTGGACTCGATATTGGATCCAACCAAAAATTTACCCGAACCTAGATTTCCCCAACCCAAAATCGACCTGACTAGTTTTGCCAAGTCCAATAGTGAGATAAGTTTTTTTTTTGACATGAAGGAGGAACAATAGTGACATAAGTTGTAGCGTAATAATTTTAAAAAAAAAAATCAAGGTGTCATAGCCAATTGAGGCCCCATTCTTTTGAACTTATTTTGACTGAAATTAAATTAAATTAAATTAACTAAAATTAACTGAACTAAATTGAAATTAAATTAACTGAACTGATTAAATTAACTGAACTGAAATTAAATTAACTGAACTGAAATTAAATTAAATTAAATTAACTTAACTTAAATGAGAGAAACTGAACTGAATTGTATATTTAATTTTCTAAAATAATAATTATCGATAATAATCAATAAGTATTAACATAATATTATCAATACTAATTATTATTATTATTATTATTATTATTATTATTATTATTATTATTGTTATTATTTATTACTATTATTATTATTATTATTATTATTATTATTTATTATTATTATTATTATTATTATTATTATTGTTATTATTATTTATTATTATTATTATTATTATTATTATTGTTATTATTTATTATTATTATTATTTATTATTTAATTTAAGTTCAGTTAAGTTCAACTTTATATTAATAATAATAATAATAATAAATAATAAATAATAAATAATAAATAATAAATAATAAATAATAAATAATAAATAATAAATAATAAATAATAAATAATAAATAATAAATAATAAATAATAAATAATAAATAATAAATAATAAATAATAAATAATAAATAATAAATAATAAATAATAAATAATAAATAATAAATAATAAATAATAAAAATAATAAATAATACTACTAATAATAAATAATAAATAACAAATAGTGAATAAATAATGATAATAATAATAGTAAATATAATAATAATTATAATAATACTAAATAAATAAATAATAATAATAAATAATAAATAATTATAAATAAACAATAAATAATAAATAATAATAAATAATAATTGTTGTAGCCTAACATCTACGGTTCCTTTAAAGACACCTGGGCTCATCGGAGCCGTACACGTGTCCTCTCCTAGTTAATAGAGAAGGAAGATTTAATCTTTGGGTTATGCTCAGTTATGCTCAGTTGGGTTAAAAGGCTACTTTTCTGGCCCAAAAGGTAGTCAGAGCCCAGCCCTGTGAGGTGGCTGTAGGAGAGTGGTTGATAAACCCTACCAAATCATGGCCTGCCACGTGTCATGATCTGATTTCTCAGCCAATCAGAGGCCACTATTCTAGGGCAGATTTTAAGGATAGCTGTCATCTTGCTATCACTATAAATACCCCAGAAATCAGGAGAAAGGTCATTCAATGCAAACAGTGCAAAGTTACTCTGAAAAAATACTCTCTCACTTTCTCTCTCTAAATCTACTTTCTCTTACAACTCCTAATATCTGATTTAAGCTTCGGAGGGGGAACCACCACCCAAACCTCCAGGGTGGGTCCTTTTTTGCAGGTTCGGGAACGAAGCCGAGTCCAAGGACTAAGCTGATTCAGGCATTGTTGCACAAGTCTCCAACTGAAGAACATCTAAGGGATACTCGTTTACTTGTTAGACAAGAAAGCTCAGCCTACAGTTTACTTGTTGGACAAGTATAGGACGTAACATTTAGCGCCGTCTGTGGGGAGACGCAACGATGACTGATTGTCAATCGTCCAACACTGCCAGAAACCGAAGTCTTCAGGTTAATGTCGAAGACACAGTTGAGCACGAGAGACCGCCTCGAGGAAGGGATAGACCTCCAACCATCGTCCATGTCCCTGGACCAAGCCAGCAGCCAGTCATTCAGAAAAATCTTGAACGTCCAGTGACGGCTGCCCATCTAGACAACGTCCTGAATGACATTCAGTCTAAAACGGCCTCAGTCGTCCAGGAACATATTAGGAGCAACATGTCATTCTTCCATCATAACCCGGAGCCAGCCGTCAACAATCAAGCTCCTCCTAGCTAGGGGACGTTCCCAAGAAAATCGTACAGGTCCTAGTCGACCTGTTCGTCAGGATTCCTCTAAGAGGGCGGCAAGAGGAAAGCAACCGGAGGGACAGTGATCAGCGAAGGAAGATGGACTGGAATCTGGTGGTGAGGACTCAAGATCAAGCTCGTCCGAATGGACATCGAATGGAAACAGACGCCAGGGATTACTTAGAGGCAAAGAGGGTTGCAGCTTTGTAAAGGTCGGCTACTGGCTCTACCCCATATTTGAGAGACCCTCCTTTAAGGATACCATCCAGAACAGAGGGAAGAAGTCTGGGTCCTTCGATTGTTCGTCCGAGATACCCACAAACACTTCATCTAACCCAGTATTGAAGGAGTATCGCAAGGAGTTCATACCCATCGAGGGACAGCTGGGAGCCCTCCGGATCAATTGGCCTACTCCATTCTCGGCCAGGATCATGGAGGCGCCCCCCTTCCCAAAGGTAAAACTCCCAACCATAGAGCCTTTTGATGGAACAACTGATCCTGATGATCACCTGTCTGCTTACAAGCATCAGATGTACGTCCAAGGAGTAGATGATGCTACTTGGTGTAAGAATTTCCCGGCTACCTTGAAGGGTGTAGCTCAGAAGTGGTTCAATAATCTACCCCCCAATTCAGTCAACAATTTCACCGAACTCAGTGTCTTATTTACTAGTCATTTCGTTGCAAATCGTCAAGAACAAAAGACAAGCATGCACTTGGGCAAGGTCGTCTAAGGACCAAAAGAAGCTCTTAGGAGTTTTGTTAAGAGATTCAATCAGGAAGCCCTTCAAATTCAAGATCTCAATGCCGGAGTGGCTTTTGACGCCTTTATAAGGGGTATGAGGCCAGGAAGTTTTAAGTTTGACCTTGTGAAGAAGAAGATCAATACTCTTGCCGAGGCTTTAAAGGAAGCTGAAGCCTTTATACATGCCACTGAAGTATGTGCGGAGGCAAAGCATCTCGAGTCCAAGAAGCCTGAAGAGGTTGCTCAGCTAAAGAAGAGCAACCCCAAAAAGGCCGAGACTTGGGCCATAGCCTCTACCACTACTTCGTCCATAGGAAGAAACACGAGGAAATAATCTGAGCCTTCTTCATCCAATCCCATCGAATTCAGCAAGGACCAATACTCCATTCTCATGGAGATAAAGGACCAATATGAGTTGAAGGCTCCAGCTGAGATGAAGACTCCTTATAGGAATAGGGACAAGAGCAAGTATTGTCATTTTCACAAGGATTGCGGTCATGAAACCAATGAATGTAAGCACCTTAAGAGAGCTTTGGAGGATCTAGCCCGAAAAGGAAAGATGAATTCATACTTAGCCCAAGGGGGAAAGAGGTTTCAGAGGAGATATGACCGTCAAAGCAAGAAGAAGGAGAGTGAAAGCACTGATGAAGATGTAGTCCTCGTTATTTCAGGAGGATTTGCTGCCGGAGGACCAACCAATAGAGGTCACAAAAACTACCTTAGGGAACTCGGCCAAGTCTTGCTAGCTGATCAGACAAAGGTCGAGCCCTTCCTAAAAGTCGTGGTTAGTGAGCAAGATCGGGGCAAGCTGAGGACCCCCCACGACGATCCTTTGGTGGTAGAGATGAAGATAGCAAACCTGAGAGTAAGGAGAATTCTGATTGATACCAGAAGCTCTACGGACATCATTAGTGCTGATTGCTTGTCCAGACTAAAGTTTGATGAAAAGAACTTGGTTCCCGTCCACCACCCCATCATAGGGTTTGGGGGAGGAGTCATCCATCCCATGGGAACAGTCATGTTGCCCGTCCGAGTTGGTGAGAAGGATGCCTCTAGGACTTTGTTCATCAAGTTCTTGGTTGTCCGAGATTTGACAGCATATAATGTCATAGTCGGACGACCAACTTTGAATCATGTTAAAGCTGTAATAGTAACTCACTTGATGCTTATGAAGTATGAGTGTGATGATGGCAAGATTGGCTCCTTGTATGGAGACCAGCAAGCGGCTAGGGAATGTTACCTAACCACCCTCAAGCCGTCATCATGGAAAGCATGTAATGAGGACCAGACGAAGACCGGGGGCGGAAGGAAAACGTCTGAAATTGCGAAAGATAAGACGAAGGTGGCGGGAGAAAGGAATGCGTCCGAAAATGTAAAGGAGCCTAGGATGACCATTGAGAGTCCTCAGACGCCAATTGCCCCCTCAAGGAAAACGTTTGAACATCTTCCCAGCAAGAAAATAAAGTATGAGCCCATAAAGGAAGAGCCTCCCTCGTCTGAAGAAGTGATGGCCATCATGGGACTGGCATTAGAACGTCCAGAGCCTGTGGAAGCTCCTGAAGAG
Source organism: Beta lomatogona (assembly GCA_947646795.1). NCBI lineage: Eukaryota > Viridiplantae > Streptophyta > Magnoliopsida > Caryophyllales > Amaranthaceae > Beta > Beta lomatogona. Next base: position 58,034 of record CANSNZ010000995.1, on the reverse strand, counting down.
GTAGTGTTGGATGAAGCTCGTCCAGAAAGAACCCACAAGATTGGGTCTTCACTCAGTCCGGGTTTGAGAGGTCTTCTAATCAGCTTGCTGAAAGAATTTCAAGACGTGTTCGCTTATTGTGTTGAAGAAATGCCTGGAATTGATCCAGAGATAGCCGTCCACCGGCTGAATGTTGATCCAAATTTAAAACCGGTTCGTCAGAATAAAAGGCATTGAGGACCGGCCATAAATCAGGCGGTCGACCAAGAAGTTCAGAAGTTGTTGGAATCAAAGTTCATCAGAGAAACTTATTATCCAGAATGGATAAAAAATTTGGTCATGGTGCCAAAGCCTAATGGCACTTGGAGGATGTGTGTGGACTATACTGATCTCAACAAGGCTTGTCCTAAGGACAGTTTCCCTTTGCCTAAGTTGGATCGTCTGGTAGACTCCATGGCCGGCCATGCTTTGCTAAGCTTCATGGACGCCTATTCAGGTTTTCATCAAATCCCCATGTGGTCAGAGGATCAGGACAAGATGTAATACCCCGAATTTTGAAAGCGTATTTTATTATTTATATGGTTTAATATTATTTTCACTTAAAATTTATTTTATGATAATGCGATTTTATTTGATAACTATGTTTATTAAAATAATAATTTCATTTAGTTTTGAATTATTTAACGAGTTTATTTAAATGATTTAATTGAAATGTATTTTATTTAAATAAACTAATTATTCATTTTCATTATTTCAAAGTATTTTAATATGGTAATTGAAAGGTGTATTTAGTTGTGGGCATTCTTATTCATTCAAGTTGTCCATCCATTTTTAGTAATCCAAAGCCCAAATGCAAGTCCATAGCCATATGTCTTTTAGCCAAAAAGAAAAAGGAAAACAAAAAAAAAAGAGAAAGAAAAAAAAACAAAGAAACGTGATCTTCATCTTCCCTCCCCTCCCTTCCTTCGTTCCTGATTTTCAGCACACAAGAGCATATTTTTTTCAACAAAAATTGCAGCCTTTGACAGTAGGAAATTGAATTTCAGTCCACATTTCAGATATTAGGGGCAAATTTTTGAAAAGCTAAACCATAGCCACCATACCTCACCATACTTCCTCCATTAATGGAGGTTGACTAAGCTCCACAAATTCAGAAAATTTGTCCTATAAATAGCAACCCAAACACATTCACCCAATTGCTCAAGCAAACAAGTTAAACTTCAAAGGTTTGCTTCAATCTTCTTCCCTTCTCCTCTTCTAATTTCTGAATTTTGTTTTGGGAATAAATAAAATAAAATAAAAACTACAGTCCACCATTGGAACAACTGAGCCCCACCAGAAACCACCACGACCACCCAGAAAACTATCGCAGCACCGCAACCACAAACCGCCAGCCATCACCTTCTCCTGCCCAGCCCAAACGACCTCCCTCGCAGCACCTCTGTTGCTCCCTGACGGGAACCCGCGCCCAGCCGCCCTCCTGAGCCGTCGAGCCTATCCGGCAGCCTAAACTTCGCCGTCCACCGCTCGAAACACCAGCGCCCAACCTCCTTCTTCCCCCTGATTCGTCCTCCTTGTGCCCTCCTTCCTTCCTCGTTTTTTTTTCTTCGTTTATGAGAAACTGGTTCTTTGAACCAGTGAACCTCCTTTTTCTTTCTTTTTTATTTATTAAGTTTTATTAGTTTTATTAAGTTTTATTATTTTTAAAACAAAACAAATGACTTTCCTAAATTGACTTACTTTGTTAAGTTGGTGTATTTTAGATTAATTAACTTAGTCTTTATAACTTGAAAGTATTTCTTAATTTTCTAAAACAAAGTAAGAAGTATAATAAAGTTAGTTTCTATGTTTAAAATAATTATTTAAGTTAATGAAAATTAAGTTGAAGTAATCTATGAGTACTTAAAATGATTTCATCAATAATTTGAAAACCATAAACTTTGATTTATAAACTCTCTTAAAATCATTAAGAATTCTTTAAGTTATTTCAATTATTTAAATTGTTTATTTTATATAAAAAGGGGTTATTTAGGTAACTAACTTAGATCTCGTTAACGTCTATTGTAGACTCCGATTGCGTAGACGAGGAATATCAAGAGTGTTAATCCGTTCGTGAACTTAACATTTGGGCACGCGTCACGAGGTAATCTCCGATGTCCATCTAAACATAGATCCCGTTAGTGTAAAACGAATTGATTATGTGATTATTATGTGCTTATAAAATATATATAAGTATGGACTATAATTATGGATTATCGACTTAATGCAGATTATGAAAACGAATGACAAAATGAACGATGACTATCGATTTCGATTATGAATCATGACTATGGACGATATACGATATGAAAAATATGTTTATTATAACGTTATTAAAACCGCTTAATGTCATTTAGTAATGTTATTATTATTATTATTATTATTATTATTATTATTATTATTATTATTATTATTATTATTATTATTATTATTACTGTTATCATTATTACCGTTATTATTATTATTATTGAAATTTTATGAAAGTTGGAATTAGTAAGAACTTGTGATAATGGAATGATTGTGAATCTGAAGTGATAAATGAACTCAAGTGACGGTTGTGAAATGAGTTATTGAAACCGTTATGAATGGATTGAGATTATGATGGATGAAATATATTCACACTGGATTGAACAACGATGACGTAATTGTGTACGTGATTTATGTGATGACTTGAATTAAAAGATGTTAATCACGTAAAGTGAAATATCGGAGGGAAATGATGAACAGGGTTGCCCTGTATGAGAGGTTCAGCGGCCCCTACAGGTTTTCTGGTTACTATGCTAATTATTCTGTTACAGTCTTCCTTCTATCTTGTTGTGATCCAAGTAGAAGGGGTGTGCACACTAGGGACTCTGTTGTTATGGCCATTATGTTATCCGTAGGTGATTATAGGGGATTGACCCCGACTTACTGGCGTTCTCTTTCCTCTCCTTAAATAATTGAATTAAGTATGTGATTATTCATTGTATATATATATATATATATATATATATATATATATATATATATATATATACATATACATATACATATATACATATATATATGTGTGTGTGTGTGTGTGTGTGTGTGTGTGTGTGTGTGTGTGTGTGTGTGTGTGTGTGTGTGTGTGTGTTATGTTTCTCAACCCTATTAACCTACTATTTTACAAAGTATTATCAACTTAAGTATTTTACGGGATGGAGTTGGAATTACTCAGTTTTTTTTGATTTTTGGGAGCTTGTCTCTCTTGTTTCTTTTCAATGCATTTATGCAGGTGGGTGATCGACGGGGGAACAAAAGGGAGATCACTTAGAGTTGTCATCCACTTAGCTTATGATTTAGCTTCCGCTGGAACTCTGAAATACTTTAGTAATTAGTAATGTTTATTAAACATTTTACTTGGTTATAAGGATTAATTAATTTGAATTTAGTATGCTTTAATCTAGCCTTGCATTTATTTCCAAGGAGTTAAGTGCGGCGGTAGCACGCCCGTTGAGTCGAACCCTCGTGGATTTTCCCCCATCTCAAGTTTTATTAAATGAAAAAGGGTTCGGGTTGGCGGGGGTGTTACACAAAACGTCCTTCATTACTGAGAAGGGACTGTATGGTTGGTTGAGGATGTCATTCGGCCTACGCAATGCTCCGACCACCTTTCAAAGATTGATCAATATTGTCTTTCAGCCACAGCTGGGAAGAAACATGGAGGCTTATATTGATGATAGGATAGTCAAGAGTCAGCAAGAGGAAGGTCATGTTGGTGATTTGAGAAAGACTTTCGAGACTCTCAGGAAATACTCCCTCCGTCCCAGATTACTCTTGACACTTATCAAGGCACGTAGTTTTAGATGATAAGTTGTTGTTTGGTTATCAATTGTTATTTTATTGAAAAGTAGATGTGATAGGAGTTGGCAGCTAGTAAAAGTAGTATTATTTTATTTTAAGGAGAGAGAATGTGGGCCATGGTTAGACTTGGTTGGTAGTAGGAGTGGTATTATTTTATTTGGAGGAGAGAGAATGTGGGCCAATGGTTAAAAAGTAGAAGAATTAAAATAATAGTGGGTCATATTCAAAAATAGAAGTGTAAAGAGTATGCTAGGACAGATGAAAAAGGAAAGTGTAAGGATGGGACAGAGGGAGTACAAGTTAAAATTGAACCCCGGCAAATGTGTATTTGGAGTCTTATCTGGGGAGTTCTTAGGCTTCTTGGTAGATCAGAGGGGAATAGAAGCCAACCCAGAGAAGATCCAAGCTATTTTAGACATGAAATCCCCGTCAAAAATAAAGGAAGTCCAACGGCTGATGAGTGATATTTATATCACTCAAATACCTTATTTTCCTCATGTTTAGAGTCATTTTTCCTCTTCATTTATCACTTTCTAGCTTATTTTTCTTAATTTAGAGTAATTGAGTTATTTGTAGCTTATTTGTGAATATTAGTTATTTTGGCTTTTTATATGTGGTTTGGTAATGCTTATTTGTGTTTGATGTTGAAGGATCCACCTTAGAGGTCTCCATACCACACACCAAGCATAGAGTGGAGCAATTTTACCAAAATAAGAGCTTTTGGAAGGATTTGTGCATAAGGGTCGTATTCAAACGGCCATAACTTTCATCACACAAAATATTTTTCTGTGATTCAAGTTGTAGATGAAAGTTTGGCTCGATAGCTTTCCAACGAGTGGTCACAAGACCAATTCCGATGAAAAATGAAAGAGATATGGCTGTTTGAAGTCGGGTGCGTCTGCCAGAACTGCGCGCCCGCTCCGTATTGTCTAGCGCGCCCGCGCTGGAGGCCCAGAAACCTTCTGCCTGCGTGAAATTGTATGGAGAGCCCGCTCCAAACTATATGGAGCGCCCGCGCCACTTGATCTGTGCGGAAATCTCTGTTTTTCGAGCCGTTTAATGATGTAATGTTTAAATCTTTTAAAGAAAAGGATCCCTAACTTTTGAAAGGGGGAGAGGAGAGATAGCCTCCATAAGCTTAGTTAGAGGTTTTAGTTAGGGTTTTTAGAGAGAGAAACTCTCATCTTCTAGAGAGAGAAGTAAGAGAAACTTGTTGAAAGCTTGAATTTTGAAGAATCTAAGAAGGAAACTTGAAGATTTGGAGACTCCTTGCAACTTTAATGAGAATTTCTTACTCTCTCTCATGTTTTGTTGCTTTATCTACTTATTTTCATGTCATTTTCACTCTATTTACTTGTTCATCCTAGATTAGTGTTTGATTTCATGTTTTTAGTTTGTTATTTATTTCATCTAATAATTTATTATGATTTGTGAGTAGTTATTTTGTTTGGGAGGGGATGAAGCCATTAATGATATCATGAGCCTTTGGGTCATATTTGGGGTTATTTTGGAAAATGAAATCAAATGAGCTATAGGGGTTTCATTGTTGGTTTTTGTGATTGGCCTCCATGGAAACTTAATTATTAGTCACTTCAATGAAGGATTGAAAGATGAAATTGAAGAGTTGACTCCCTATTTGTTCACTTAACTAAACTTGCATGAAAATAGGGGTTTTAGTTAAGGGATATATTTAGTCATCTTGTTATTCATGCTCTTGAGTTGGGGGTTTGTTGCATGAAAATAGGATATAATCTCCAATTTGAGTAACCCTCTTTAGCTTGAAAGAGTAATTAGGGATTTGTTAGATGATCCCTTTGATTCATTCTCTTTATATTATTCCCTTATTTGCCTAATTGTTTTCATGATTGAAATAATTGGTGAAGTCCCCTACCCTAGTTCCTTTTGTTTAATAGTTTTTAGTTGATAATTGACAAATCTCTTAACTATATCTTAGCCTAGCTTATTATAATTAATATCTTTGGTGATTACCCTTAGTCCTTGTGGAAGAATGACCCTTGCTTGCCATTATACTTAGGTTAGTGGTTAGTTAGGTAGTTTGATTTAGGGGTTTTGTCCAACGACCAAAATTTCTATTATCAAAATGGCGTCGTTGCCGGGGACTTCGGCTAACATTGTTTTGTGTTGATTAGATGAGTCTAGGCTATTTGTGAATATTTTTCATTTCTTTGGTTTATTTGATTTGATTTTCTTTTCTTTCTCTTTAAAAAAAAAAATCAAAAAAATGGCAATCTTCTCCCTTCCCCAATTTAAACATGAAGCATTTTGGATGTACTATTGGAGGCTTGGAGATTCTATTGGTTATGACCATAGTTTTGAAAATTGGGAAATTTGTGATGTGATGTTTGAGGGTCTAAATGAAGAAATTAGAAGGGTGGTAGATTATATGTCTAATGGTGATTTCCATGCTCAATCTTTGGATGAGGCTTGGAGTCTATTTGAGTGGTTGGCTAGAGATACATATGAATGGGAAATGTCAATGCGTACTAATCAAAATCTTGAAAATTTCTCTTGGTATGAACCCGAGACTTGTATTCCTCCCCCATCTTGCACTCATTTGGATGATGCATATTCTAATGTTAATGATATTTATGCATCTCATGAATTATCCTCAAATTATTGCACGAATTTCCATGATCTATCCTATGATCCCCCTCCCTCCTATGCTTATAATAATGAAGTGCACTCTAATGTTGATGATATTCATGCTACTTCTCAATATTCATTGAATTTGTGCATGTATTTCAATCAAGTGCCTCATGTTCCCAATATTGATTCTCATATGCTTGATTGTGAACCCCCAACCCAATTTGATTCCCAAATTGCTCCCCAACCTATTGATGATCCCGTTTTACAATTGAAAATTGATTTGAAGTTGTTTAGGGAGAAATGGGGTTGCAATGATGGCATTCTTGAGTTTGATTATGTTGATTTAAGGGATGTTGAAAAAGAAAATCAATTGGAAAAATGTGACCTAGATCTTGATGATGGTTTTTGGAGTAGTGATGATGAGGAGTATGTTTTTAAGGAGAAAAGACCTATTGTTGAGGATATTGTTGAAAGTGATGATGTTTATGAGTCTCTACACTTCCTTTTTGAGTCTCATGTGTCTACATCTAATGGATTGAACCTTACTCTCCCTCCTTGTGCTTTAGAGCACTCATCCTCTTCTACCCATTCTATCTTGAGTGAAGACCATGGTCAATTTGGGAGTGAGATACCTCATTTGATGGTTGGTGATGTTTTTGAGGCTTTAGAGGATGACAAAGATGTTGGTAAGGAGTCATTGGTTGAAAAAGTGTGCGATCTGAAAACTTGTGATATAGGAGAAGTCATTTGTGAAACTTTAGTTTTTATTCCTTCACCTTATATCTCGTTTTCAAGAAAGCTCGACTTAGTTCCTTCTTTTGCCATCTCTTTCCCTTATTTACCCACATTACCTCCATTAGATGAGCCCCCTTCCTCCTTTGTCCTTCAAGTGCCTAATTTGATTAATTTTGAGGAAGATAGTGAGATTGCCACAAGAAAAGAGTTTGTCGAGGAGAGTTTGCCATTTTTTCCTTCGTTTTTATATTCTTTTGATTCTTCTTCTTCCTACTTTCTTGATTTTTCTTTTGTTCCTTCTTTTAGGCATCCCCCTCCTCGATTTTTGCATAGAATTGCACCATACCTTGTGCATGTTCACTCTCTACTTGTTGCATATGGTATCTTCTTTGAAATGTGTGCCAATGCATTTGACAAACTCTTGCGATCTTTGTCGGGATATTTACTAGAAAGGTCATGCTTAGGACCTTAAATAAGCCTTTCTTGGGAAGTAACCCGTGATTTATTGCTTTCATTTTTCTTTTCTTTTTATTTACTTAATTTTCTTTTCTTTCTTTGATTTATTTAGGTACATAATTGGAATAACACTCATTCTCAATAGCACGTGGAAAGCAAATCATGGTGTTGAAAAGTTGATTATAAATGGAGAAATTGGGTCATTTGCGGGTATTATACCCAACTACTATCCGGTAGCTTCCTTCCTTTTCTATTTTCCCAATGCTTTATGATTTGTGGAGCATATGCTTGTTGGTTTGGATGTTTGTTCCCTCCCTCCCTCCCTTTGATCGTCTTGTTCAAGCATTGAGGACAATGCTTTATTCTAGCTTGGGGGAGTAGCTAGTCGCTAGCTTGGGGGAGGTGTATGTATATACTTTATTTAAAAAAAAAAATTAAAATCTAAAAATATTTTCCTTTAATTTCTTTTCTTTTTCCTAAAAAATGAAAAAATTGAAAATCCAAAAAAAATGAGGAATAAGAAAAGTACAAAGCATTTCATGTCCAAGGGAAGATTCATGTTGTTGGTAAATTTATGTGGATTCCTTTGCTTTGGTCATTTGGGTAGATGAGTATAGGTATTTCTATTGGATGCTTGTATGTGTAAATTGGGGCGATTAGGGATTGATTAATCTTTGTTGCTTGATTTTCTACTTGAAAAGGCATTCTATAATTCTAAATGTTGTCAAACTTTATGTTGAAAAGTGTCGAATTATTTCTCTTTTGGAAGTTGTAGTGACCCTAGTTGATTCTTGAAATCTTCTTTGTTGCACAAGTTTTTACCTCAAAACAAGCTATGCTAAGAGTTAAATTCGATTGTAAAAAAAAAAAGTGTTTTAAGTCTTGAGTCCAATAAGTGGAGCCAATGAGCCCACAAGGCATAATAAGCCTATTAAAGTCCATGAAAACAAAAAAAAACAAAAAAAAAAGTCAATAAGTGATAATTACCACATGTCCTTGAGAAAGTGGGTTAGTTGAAATGTTTGAGTGGGAACTCGAAAAGTTTATAAGTAGATTTTTCCCTAGTAATGATGAATGTCATTATGACTTAAACATTGAGACTCTAGACCCTTTGCTCAATCATTTTAATCCTACAATCATGGTTTTCTCTTAGCAAAAGTCAAGTTTGGGGGAGTTCATGTGCGCTATAGGTGATTAGGATCGATCTTGGGACCTTCTTCATCCATTTGAGAACGATTTGTGACTCTTGAATGCCTAAGTAGACTCTAATTGATGGTTGAAGCTTTTGATAGTGTTAATTTTGCACCTTAGATTAGCCTATCCCCTATATTCCTAAGTCATGGATACATATTGATAATGGTTATGCTTTGAAAGTTTGCTTAATTGCCTATTGCTTTGTGAACCATGGTTAAAGAGATGACTTTGGGCTAATTATATATATTTGTGCTTGATTAGAGTTGTGGGTTAAGACTCTTAGGAAACCCTCACGAGAGCAAACTCGTCCACTAGAGCGATCTAGGGGTTTAAATGGCTTGTTGCACATGCTAAGTACAACCGTGATTCTTACGACAGTGAGTTAGAATTTCTAGCTTTTTAGAGTAGTACTTCATTATTTTGTTTCATTTGCTCGAGGACGAGCAAAGGTTAAGCTTGGGAGATTTTGATGAGTGATATTTATATCACTCAAATACCTTATTTTCCTCATGTTTAGAGTCATTTTTCCTCTTCATTTATCACTTTCTAGCTTATTTTTCTTAATTTAGAGTAATTGAGTTATTTGTAGCTTATTTGTGAATATTAGTTATTTTGGCTTTTTATATATGGTTTGGTAATGCTTATTTGTGTTTGATGTTGAAGGATCCACCTTAGAGGTCTCCATACCACACACCAAGCATAGAGTGGAGCAATTTTACCAAAATAAGAGCTTTTGGAAGGATTTGTGCATAAGGGTCGTATTCAAACGGCCATAACTTTCATCACACAAAATACTTTTCAGTGATTCAAGTTGTAGATGAAATTTTGGCTCGATAGCTTTCCAACGAGTGGTCACAAACCCAATTCCGATGAAAAATGAAAGAGATATGGCTGTTTGAAGTCGGGTGCGTCTGCCAGAACTGCGCGCCCGCTCCGTATTGTCTAGCGCGCCCGCGCTGGAGGCCCAGAAACCTTCTGCCTGCGTGAAATTGTATGGAGAGCCCGCTCCAAACTATATGGAGCGCCCGCGCCACTTGATCTGTGCGGAAATCTCTGTTTTTCGAGCCGTTTAATGATGTAATGTTTAAATCTTTTAAAGAAAAGGATCCCTAACTTTTGAAAGGGGAGAGGAGAGATAGCCTCCATAAGCTTAGTTAGAGGTTTTAGTTAGGGTTTTTAGAGAGAGAAACTCTCATCTTCTAGAGAGAGAAGTGAGAGAAACTTGTTGAAAGCTTGAATTTTGAAGAATCTAAGAAGGAAACTTGAAGATTTGGAGACTCCTTGCAACTTTAATGAGAATTTCTTACTCTCTCTCATGTTTTGTTGCTTTATCTACTTATTTTCATGTCATTTTCACTCTATTTACTTGTTCATCCTAGATTAGTGTTTGATTTCATGTTTTTAGTTTGTTATTTATTTCATCTAATAATTTATTATGATTTGTGAGTAGTTATTTTGTTTGGGAGGGGATGAAGCCATTAATGATATCATGAGCCTTTGGGTCATATTTGGGGTTATTTTGGAAAATGAAATCAAATGAGCTATAGGGGTTTCATTGTTGGTTTTTGTGATTGGCCTCCATGGAAACTTAATTATTAGTCACTTCAATGAAGGATTGAAAGATGAAATTGAAGAGTTGACTCCCTATTTGTTCACTTAACTAAACTTGCATGAAAATAGGGGTTTTAGTTAAGGGATATATTTAGTCATCTTGTTATTCATGCTCTTGAGTTGGGGGTTTGTTGCATGAAAATAGGATATAATCTCCAATTTGAGTAACCCTCTTTAGCTTGAAAGAGTAATTAGGGATTTGTTAGATGATCCCTTTGATTCATTCTCTTTATATTATTCCCTTATTTGCCTAATTGTTTTCATGATTGAAATAATTGGTGAAGTCCCCTACCCTAGTTCCTTTTGTTTAATAGTTTTTAGTTGATAATTGACAAATCTCTTAACTATATCTTAGCCTAGCTTATTATAATTAATATCTTTGGTGATTACCCTTAGTCCTTGTGGAAGAATGACCCTTGCTTGCCATTATACTTAGGTTAGTGGTTAGTTAGGTAGTTTGATTTAGGGGTTTTGTCCAACGACCAAAATTTCTATTATCAGCGGCTGACGGTTTGCTTGGCTGCCCTTGGACGTTTCTTGTCCAAGTCAGGTGACAAGTGCCATCACTTCTTCGCCACGATCAAGAAAAAGGCCAAGTTTGAATGGACAGCAGAGGCAGAGTAAGCCCTTCAAAGAAGTCAAAAACCACCTTCGGCGGTACCTAGGTTGGTCGATCCCAGTCGAGGGGAGAAACTGTTTGTATACTTAGCTGTGTCCACTCAGGCTGTGAGTGTCGTCCTGCTGGCTGAAAGAGAGACCGTCCAAGTCCCCATATACTTTATGAGTCATGTGCTCAAGGATGCGGAAAATAGGTATACTCCAGTTGAGAAGTTTGGATTGGCCCTCGTCATGGCCAGCCGAAAGTTAAGGCCTTATTTCTTGGCGCTGAGCATACTCGTCTATACTGACCAACCTCTGAAGCAAGTCCTGCAAAAGATGGAAGCTTCCGGACGAATGCTAAAATGGGTTGTTGAGCTTAACATGTTCGATATATCATTTGAGCCATGGAAAGCCATTAAGGGGCAAGCCTTGGCAGATTTTATAGTTGAACTTACTCGGCCAACCATAGAGCCAATATCTGATCCAGCTGAAGGAAGGAAGCATTGGACGCTCATGGTTGATGGGTCGTCCACTGTCAGTGGATGTGGGGCAGGAATCATTTGCCAGTCTCCAGAAGGAGACAAGTTTGAATATGCGCTAAGGTTCCAATTCCAAGCGTCCAATAACGAAGCTGAATATGAAGCACTTCTAGCTGAAATAATATTGTGTAAAGCAGCAGGAGCTCTGGAAATTGAGGCCAAATTAGATTCGCTCTTGGTCGTCAGTAAAGTCAACGGGGATTTTGAATGTAAAGAAGCATCGATGAGCAAATATATGCGTCTGATCAAAGATGAGATTGAGCCTTTGAAACGATTTGTTCTCGACCAAGTGCCAAGGTCAGAAAATCATCAAGCGTATGCTCTCTAAATTGGCGGCTCGGCTGAAGGTGATGTGCCAGGAACAGTGTTTTGGGAAGTCAAGCCCAAAAAGAGCATTGACCAAGAACATATTATGTTTCTTAGCCAAGGGGCAGTCTGGATGGAGCCTATCATAGAATACAAGAAGACAGGACGGTTGCCTCCGGACCCTGTAGAGGCTAAGTATGTGAAGGCTAGAGACAGGTGGTTTGAATTATGGGATGAGACTCTTTACAAGAGGTCATTCAATCGTCCTCTCCTCAAGTGCATCACCAGGGAAGAAGGTTTAGAGGTTCTGAAGGAACTCCATGAAGGAGCTTGTGCATCTCACATTGGGGGAAGAGCATTGGGAGAAAAGGCTTTAAGGACGGGATATTACTGGCCTACCCTAAAGGAAGATGCCCTCGTCTATGCAAAAAAGTGCGACAGTTGTCAGAAGCACGGAAATTTGCATCAGAAGCCGTCCAACTACCTAACTCCTATCTTATTCCCTCTGCCTTTTGCCAAATGGGGCATGGATATTCTAGGACCTTTCCCTGTGGCCGCTGGGCAAAAGAAGTTTGTGATAGTGGCTGTGGACTACTTCACTAAATGGATAGAGGTTAAAGCCATGCGACGTATAACAACAAACGACGTCAAGGGCTTCATTTGGAAAAACATTATAACTCGTTTTGGCGTGCCACAGTCCATCGTCTTTGATAATGGCCCGCAGTTTGAAACACCTAAACTGAAAGATTGGTTGGCAGAACGAGAAATCAAGGCTCACTTCGCTGCCATCGCCCACCCATATGCCGATGGGCAAGTGGAGTCCTTCAACAAGATTCTATCTAATGGAATCAAACGGAAGTTGAATAACGCCAAGGGGCAATGGGCTGAAGAACTACAGCTAGTGTTATGGTCCATCAGAACAACTGCCAAAAATTCTACAGGGGAGACACCCTTCATGTTAGTTTATGGCACTGAAGCCGTCTTGCCCATTGAAATTGAAGAACCAACCCTGCGAGTCATGTTGTACACAGAAGATGCCAACTGGCTACATTACGCACGACTTTGGATCAAGTACCAGAAGTCATGGGCAATGCCTTGCTAAGAATGCAACTGTACAAGCTGCGAATGGCTCGGGAGTTTAACAAGAGAGTCGCTAGACGACCACTCAAGGTGGGGGATTTGGTTCTAAGGAAAATGGAGGCGGTTGGACGAGCTAAAGAGATGGGGAAGTTAACACCAAATTCGGAAGGACCTTATCAAATTATCCAAGAGGTGCGCAGTGGAACTTTTAGTCTCTAAGATCTGGATGGACGAGTTATACAGCGCACTTGGAACTCAGATAACCTGAAGAAGTACCACGTCTAACTCAATTCATCGTCAAGAATCTAGCTGGTAGTTTGTAGTAAGTCTAAAGTGCCACGACACATGCTAGAAAAAAGAATTGTATACATGTATCTTGGCATTCAGTCAAGCAAAATTCATATAATACAATTCCTACTTTCTTATCGCCTTTGTTTACTTTCACCAAGTTAGTTCTCTTTGGGGCATTAAATTAGTTACTAGTGTAAAAGAGACAGTAACTTGGGACAAAAGCACACAAAACAATAGAGCGTAAAAAAAAAAAAAACTCATTTCTATGCCGAACATCACTCCCTTGAGGAGACCGGCCAAAAGTATAACAACCTAAAGGTTGACAATACATAAATGGCAATCAATTTGACACAATCTCTAGTAAGGGAAACGTCAAGGTCTCTAAGAGAAGGCTGACCAGAAATAAGCTCTTAGTAAAGGATACTTACTTTCACATACACGGACAGCTGAGTAGTAAAGACCCTAGTAAGGGATCACTACTTCCGGACGAGTGTTGTTCCCTCAAGGAAGGCGGCTAAGACATGGTCAGACCTGTATCTAAAGCTCGTCCTTAGCGGTTTCAGTAGGCATTGCCAATGTTGGCCGCCCTCCTTCTTGGACTATGGCTTGTCCACTATATATGGTTGAGCCTAGCCCAAGAAGGGGGGGATAAGACAAGCCTATAGGACGAGCTAAAAGAGGGAAACTCGTCCAAAAAACCAGGATGAAATAAGCAATAAATACTGCAGGACGAGTGTTACCAACTCGAGAAAAACGGCTAAAACGTAGCTAGTCCATAAAGCCATATGAGTAGGCCGCTTTCCCCCTTGAGGCAAGACTCGTCTGAATGTGAAAACCATCTAAAGTTCCAGGACGAGTGTCACAAAGTACTTTGATGATACTTTTTTGAAAGATTTACAACCGTCCAAGGACAAGGATGGCAAACTTTTATTTTGCAAACCATCCAAAGTTTCAAGACAAATGTCACTAAGTACTTTGATGATACTTTTTTGAAAGATTTACAATCGTCCAAGGACAAGGATGGCAAACTTTAATTTTGCAAACCATCCAAAGTTTCAAGACTAATGTCACTAAGTACTTTGATGTTACTTTTTTGAAAGATTCACAATCGTCCAAGGACAAGGGTGGCAATTTCTCCAGGATGTGTTTTGCAAATCGTCCATGGACCCTCTATCGCCCAAGGGCAAAGATCAGGGTTGACAGGATTACTCTATCTGAACTATGTAAAACGTCCAGAATTCAGGACGAGTCTCTTCTTGTACTTGGATGCATTTTGAATAGACTTATGATCGTCTAAAGGCAAGGACGTTATTCAGGTACAGGTCGTCTAAAGGCCAACATCTGTACGGGTCGTCCAGAATTCAGGACGAGGCTCATTCGATACTTGGTCAAAAATAAAAAATAAAAAAGGGGGAAAGACAAGCAATTGGCAAAAAGTCTTTCATATATATAATTGGCAAAAGATTTACAACTTAAGACTGAAGGGTTAAGGCTACACCCGCAGATAAGCCAAGAAACTTAGGAAAATAAACCTAAAACTAGGCATCATCTTCAGCTCGAGTTTTTGTCTTCAGTGTTCTCCTCCTCAACTGCAGCTTCGTCGTCGGAGTCCAAAAACACCGGAGGTTCCTCGGCACATACCATAGCACGATGGACACTCTGTCGATACTCCAGACGACGAACAAAGCTGGGGACCTCAGCAGCCTCAGCCAGCATCTCGAAGGCCTTGAAGGCCCAGTCCTTAGACGTTTCGACGACTTGAGCCAATCCTTCCTTGGCATCGTCAAAGGCCTTGGAAGCCTCCCTTTCCAGACGGGCAGTATTCGCTCTTAGGAGAATGTTCTCCCTCCTCAGTTGAACGGTGGCAAGAAGAACAACATCTCTTTCACCCTTCAAATCAGTAGAGACAGCATTAATGATCATCTTCAGACGGTCTAGCTCCTTGTACAGATCGTTGATGGTAACAAGATAATTCTTGTTCTTAGATTCCAGGGTTGCTAATCTCTTCTTCAAAGCCTCCAAGGATTAACGATGAAGGGTATTAGCCATCTCAATGTCATGGATGGCCTTGTCGCCTGCCGTTGTCGCCATGTGGACGAGTTGCTTGTTCTCTTTTCTCAGCTCCCTCGCCCATTCTTCAGTAAGCATGCTGCGAGCAAAGAGCTGGGACAATATAAACAAAACAAGTCATTAGACGAGTTACAAAAAGGTAAGATATACACAAGTATTAAACAAAAGCGGCAGTAAGTTATACCTCAGCAGCAAGTTGAGACATGTAGCCCACATGCCCGGCCGATGCACCCCTTAATCCTTTTATATAGGATCCAGGGTAACACTTGAAGAGCTCCTGCTTAAACCGATCTTTTTCAGCCTTTGACATTTTGGCGAAAGCATGAGAGGACTCCTCGTCCGAGTCAATGGTAGGAGGAGGTGCGGGTATAGCGGTGCCTTTGCCCTTATCTGAAAGAGTGGGAGAGTCGGTTATCTTGATGGGAAAGACGATGGCTTGTCTATTGGACGGACTCATGGACCGTCCGCCGACCCGCATCGTCCTAACTATATTTGGATAATACGACTCACCAGACGAGATAAATGTCGTCCTAATGGCTAGTGGCATCTGCGGCACTAGCTTAGCCACCGAGTCGCTGAAGCCCGGGTAGTTCTCAGCCGCCGTCTCATGCCCTGGAACAACCAAAGCCAAGGCTGACTCTGGCCTGACTTCAGCTAAGTCAGAAGGCAAAGCGTCCAACTGACCTGTCGGGTCAGAACTCTTCTCCCCCTCGGCCGAAACGGTAGCAGAAGGCTCCTTTTTAAGAACCTTATCTTTAGGGGGAGGCATGGTTTTTTCTCCAACTCCACCACTTGGAGTAGTCTTTTTTCTCGTAAAGCCCTTAGGTTTTTTTGCCGGAGGCTGGTCCGCCAGGCCTCTTTTTGGACGAAGACGACTTCCCTGGGGGAAGTTTGTTGGTAGGAGCATTTTTCTGCAAGATATGATCAAGTCAAAATGATGGACGTCCAAAGAGCAAAATCTAAAACAAATTGCAAAGCTTCAGACGAAAATCACCCAAAGTAGGAAGGCGTCAAATAATAAACACCTCCTCTCCCAAGGGAAACTCGTTCGAGAAAGATTTCGAATTTAGACGAAGTTAATGCAAAGAAGGAAGCCGTCCCAAAGGAAGACGGACTAAAATGGCTCCCGTCCAGAGACAGGAAATCACCCCTTCGTTCAGTTTCAGAGCTTAAAACAATTCAGACGAGAATGGCCCAAAGAAGGTGGCCGTCCAAGCATGGACGCTTTCCTTCTTCAAGTTATCCTCGTCCAAAAAAAAGTGATAACGACTTGGACGAGTCCAAATGGTACTCGTCAAAGGGTGAAAATCTCAAGACGACAATGGCCCAAAGAAGGTGGCCGTTCAAGCATGGACGCTTTCCTTCTTCAAGTTATCCTCGTCCAAAAAAGTGATAACGACTTGGACGAGTCCAAATGGTACTCGTCCAAAGGTGTTAAAAATATCAAGACGTGAATGGCCCAAAGAAGGTGGCCATCCAAGCAATGGACGTTTTCCTTCTTCAGGTTATCCTCGTCCAAGAAAAGGAACAACGACTTGGACGAGTCCCAATGATACTCGTCCAAAATTATTTAGCATCTCAGACGAGAATGGCCCAAAGGAGGTGGCCGTCCAAGCCCAGACGCCTTCCTTCTTCAGGGGATTCCCGTCTAGAGAAAGACAATCAGTGCCTCAGACGAGAATAGCCCAACGAAGACGGACGTCCATGCTTGGACGTTCTCCTTCTTCGGGTAATTCTCGTCCAATGTGTGCAAATTCTTAACGAGTTAGAATGATCCTCGTAAAAAAAAAAAAGTTTCAGTCATGTTACCAATGTTTCAGCTTTTTTTTCGGCGCTGCTCTTGGCGTATTCCTTCCATAAGTTGTCTGTAAATATAGACATGCTTATTTCACCCGTCCAAGAAGCCTTGAGACGCTTTCTGGCCGAGTCTGCAAAAGAGATGAAAAATGGTTAGTCCAATGTACTATGGACGAAGAAGTTTTACTTGGAGAATTTGAATGTATACCTCTATCTTCGGCCAACCGCAAGCCGGCGGCGACCAAGAAGTCATCTTGGTAAAACATATCTTTAAAGGGTATCCAGTTAGTTGGTCCCTTAAAAGATCGTTGGTCGGGCCTGGAGTACTCCTCTACCCTGAAGTACTCCACCACCTCTTCGTCAAAGCTGTCCTCCAAGTCCAGTCAAGAATGCTTCCGCCCAGTATTCGTGACGGATCGATTATAAAATCTATAGCTCTCTGTGGCGTAGTCGCTGGCCGCCCGTGAGAAGATGAAGTCGGCCTTCCATTCGTGCATTTTTTACGGCTTGCCCCAAGCAGTCAAGAAGCCTGGACGGTTGCAGATGCTGAGCCATGCCCCGTCCACGGCGCCTGGTACCTTTAGCCGCATAATGGATATGAGTAAAGGATTGACGAGAAAGAGCTAGGCCGCGCAGCTCGCAGACGGCAATGAACGTCAGGACGTTGTGCCAAGCGTTGGGAGCCAGCTGATTATGGTCGATGTGGTAGTATTGCAGCACTTGTTCAATGAAATCGTGGAGAGGGAACCTCAATCCCACGTCCAAGGCCAGCTTGTAGACGGCGAAGTGGTTCCTTGGGGCGCTCAGTATCGTCGCGTCCTTATTTGGGATGACAGAGGAGAAGTCCGGCATGGGCATGTAGGACGATAAATAATTAGGGTATGGTCCTATTTTCTCTAACCATTTACGATTGACCAAAATGAAGCTGGGGTTAGAAAGGGGACCTAAACGTCTCCTAATCTCCGATGAGGTAGTGGAGGCCTCGTCTGATTCTTCGGCAGCGTCAGATTCGCTGCCGTCATTACCTTCGCCGGTCTCCGTCATATCGACGTCCCTGCCAGAAGTACTGGCCTCAGGATTTATTTCGGAGTCTTCTAAATTATGGTCAGAGGAAGGAGGCCAGCCCAAAGGCTCAGCACTTTGGACCTCTCTTGCCTCATCTGGCACCCGTCCAGTAGATTCCTCCATATCTGAGCTATTTGACGGGATTATTACCTTTCGTCTTAGACGGGTCGTTTGCTTGACGCGCGCCAGATTACCCTGCCCAGGTAAAGACTGGGTCGTCTGACTTTCTCGGCCAAAACCACAAAAAAATATATACTCGGCTAGAAGAGGCCCAACTCTAGAATGTGCCGAAGAAGAAGTATCGGTTCTAGGGTTAAGACGAGCTCTTGGTCGGCTAGGATTATTTGACGAAGAAGATTCCATTTTATTGATTTTCTAAGAAAAAATAAAGAATAAAGAAGAATGAAAAGGGGAGGAAAGCTGTCACTCTTAAGAAACAACTGAAAAAGGTCAATTTTATATGGCGATTTAAGGGCGATTTTCCCTCCCTCCTTCTTTTCTCTCGGTGCTCTGCACCGTAGCCATGGCAAGAAAAGCTGGAGGTCGAAGGAAGACTGCTGAAAAGCCTAGAGGTCCTTCGAACACTCAAGCGCTTAAGGTTCGTTCAATGGATGAGTTAATTGGCGTAGAAGCGATCCAGTTTGGTGATGGAATCAGCGAGGTTCTTACCCCAAAAACTTCGATTCAGAGCTTGAAACATAATTTAGAAATTCGCACTACCTTCAATGAATGGCTGGATTCGATTCATCGACATTCCATGCCATCAAGTTCGAATCAAAACGTAGAGGTAACTCCTAGACCAATTCCTATTTTACAAGAATTGGAAAATGTTGCTGACGATAATATTGCTGGGCATAATTCCGAAATTCGCATAGATTTTGATGATATTAAAGAGGAAATTGATTTTTGGAATTATGCTGTGGTTTGTTATGTTGTTGGTGCGAACCCTCCAATTCATGTAATGGAAGGTTTTATCCATAGAATCTGGAAGAATTTCAAAGTTGATAAGGTAGCTTTGGTTAATAAGGGAGTCTTCATTGTGAGGTTAACTTCCATGGAAAATAGAGATAAAATTCTAAATGGTTATTACTTCTTTGATAGTAAACCATTAATCATCAAACCTTGGGATGCTGATATGGATTTTGACAGAGAAGATATTAAGGTGGTGCCAATTTGGGTTCAATTGAAACTAAACATTAAATACTGGGGTGAGAAAGCGTTGTATAAGATTGTAGAACCAATAGGTAAACCTATTCAGAGAGATGAAGCTACAAAAAAGAGGGACAAAGTTCAGTTTGCCAGAGTGCTTGTTGAGGTTCAGATGGATAAGAAGCTCCCAGATCAGATTAATTTTTTGAATGAACATGGTGATAAAACTATAGTTGATGTGGTTTATGAATGGAAGCCAGTGGTTTGTGCTTCTTGTAAAGTAATGGGGCATGTTGAGGCAGAATGCAGGGTGAAAAAGAAACAAGTCTGGAAGGTTAAGCCTCCTGAGAATGTTGTGAATGCACAAGTTGTGCCTACTGGTGATGATGCAAAGAGTGCAGCAGATCCTGATGGATTTCAGAAGGTCTTAAAGTCAATAAGAGTCAAGGTTGCTCAGGTTAAGCCAACTGACACTACTAATAATTTCCAGTTGTTGGAGACAGGTGAGAACTCAAGGCATGAAGTGGTTGAAGTCGGTCGTCAGGAAGCTGAGATGTGCAGGGGGAACCCTCCCAACTGTAATGGATAGAATATTGAGCTGGAATGTCCGAGGGATCAACAGCCCTAACAAGCAGAAGGATGTGCTTAAGTTCATCCAAAGGCATAATGTTGGGCTGGTGGGTCTCTTAGAGACTAAGGTAAAGGCTGGCCATCTTGGTACCCTTTATCAAAATGTTTTCAGGTCATGGTGTTTCACTTCTAATATAGGATATCATCCAGGAGAAAGAGTAGTATTAGCTTGGAAACCTGAGATTTTCAATGTGAACATTATCCAAGGAACTGATCAGTTGATTCATAGTTTTGTTCAACCTGTCAATGGTAGTACTGGGTTCTTTTGCACCTTCATTTATGCTTACAATGCAAGTGCAAATAGGGAAAAGCTTTGGCATGATTTGAGATCCTTGAAACCTGACTACCCTTGGTTAGTTCTTGGAGATCTAAACTGTGTAAGAAATGTGGATAAGAGAATAGGAGCTCCAGTTAGGAGTGTTGATATGGAACCACTTAATAGGTGTATGTTAGAATGTGGTTTGGAGGATGTGAGAAGTACAGGATGTTTCTTCACTTGGAATAGTAAGCAACAAGGAAGTGCAAGAGTTTATTCAAAATTAGATAGAATCATGGCAAACGAAGCTTGGATGGATTGTTATGATAATGCCGAGGGTAGTTTCCTACATGAAGGAGACTTTGATCATACTCCAGCTCTGTTGTCTGTTTATCCAAGGCAAAATGAGGGGAAATTTCCTTTCAAATATTTCACCATGTGGATATTATCTCCTGAATTTGCAGAGAGAGTTGGGAATTGTTGGCAAATGCAGATTGTTGGGTCAAAGATGTTTGTTATTAGTAAGAAGCTTAAGCTAATAAAGAAGTCCCCGCAGGAGCTAAACAAGCTTGGTTTCACTGACATCCAAGCAGCAGAGCTACAAGCTCAAAAAAATATGATTAGTGCCCAGTCCATGATGCATGCTAATCCTGGGAACCAGAACATAGCTGATGCCGAACTTGATGCAGTTAAAGATTACAAAATGAAGCACAAAGCTTACTTGGAATTTCTTCAGTAAAAGTCCAAGTTAAGTTGGGCTAAAGATGGTGATGAAAATACAAATTTGTTCCATAGAAGTATTAGAACTAGAAGAATACAGAATAATGTCTATGCAATTAATGACATGGATGGAGCTTGGAAAGATACTCATGTAGAAGTCAATGAGGCTTTTTTATCCTACTACCAGAAGCTACTGGGTACTGCCATGTCTGATAGGAAGCCCGTGGTGGCTCAAATTGTGCAAAGTGGTCCTTTAATCACGGATGCTCACAGACAGATTCTTATGGCTCCTTACACTGCTGATGAAGTGAAAAAAGCATTGTTCTCAATCCCAGGAAACAAAGCCCCTAGGCCTGATGGCTTTGGAGGGCACTTTTTTAGAGATGCTTGGGATATCATTGGAGCTGATATTACTGATGCAATCCTGGAAGTTTTGAGGGGAAGGAAGCTTCTCAAGGAACTAAATGCAACGGTAATAACCTTGATTCCTAAATCTAAATGCCCTAGTAATGTAGGTGATTTTAGACCTATCTCATGCTGCAACATAATCTATAAGTGCATAACAAAAGTCCTCTGTAGTAGATTGAGACTAGTTATGCCTAATATTATTGCTGAAAATTAAGGTGGCTTTGTGCATGGGAGATACATTGTCCATAATATTATGGTTGTTCAGGACTTAGTGAAGGCCTACGGAAGGAAATCTGCTAGTCCAAGTTGTATGATTAAATTGGACTTGCAGAAGGCCTATGACACAGTTGACTGGCAGTTCTTAAAGGAGATGTTGGTGCATTTGGGCTTCCCTGATCCCTTTATTGAGATTGTTATGGAATGTGTTACATCACCTAAATTCTCTCTAATGGTGAATGGAAGTATGCATGGTTTTTTCAGTTTTGCTAGGGGATTAAGGCAAGGAGACTCCATGTCTCCCTTGCTTTTTGTGGTGTGCATGGAATATCTATCTAGGTTGTTGACGAATGTGAGTACTCTACCTCAATTCAAGTTTCACCCTAGGTGTAAAGCCATGAAACTCTCGCATCTTTGTTTTGCTGATGACCTTATTCTCTGTTGCAAAGGTGAATTTCCTTCAGTTTATCTCCTTCTTCAAGCCTTTAAACTTTTCTCTGAGTCATCAGGTTTGAAGGCAAATGTGTCCAAGTCTTCCTTGTATTGTTGTGGGATGTCTGAGAATGAGATGCAAAGGGTTGTTGATGCTTCTGGTCTAGTTAGGAGTTCCCTTCCCTTTAAATATTTAAGTGTCCCTATTTGCTCTAAAAGAATCAGTGTTGCACATTGTGATTGCTTAGTTGAGAAAATGGCTGCTAAGATTAGAATGTGGAGCTCTAAACATCTTTCCTACACAGCCAGAGCATTATTAATCAATTCTGTCTTGCTAAGCCTTCATATGTACTGGGCTCAAATTTATGTCCTCCCTAAGAAAGTGTTGCAAGACATAGAGAAAATTTGTAGAGCTTTTCTGTGGAGCGGGGACTCTTATTGGTCGAAGCCTGGAAATGTGGCTTGGGAGAGATTGTGTTGTGATAAATCTGCAGGAGGCTTGGGTTTCAGAGATACCATCAAGTGGAATATGGCTAATATGGGGAAATATGTTTGGGCCATAGCCACTAAGCAGGATAATTTGTGGGTTAAATGGATTCACTCTGTTTACCTCAAAGATGAAGATTGGTGGGACTACTCCCCCAGTTCTGGTGTTAGTTGGTATTGGGCCAAAATCTGTGAGATGAAAAACCAGTTGAAAGTATTTTTCACAAGAGCTGAAATTTATGCATTGCCTCACTACAAGGTGAGTAAGATTTATAATACTTTGATGGGTGATCCTCCTCATGTTCACTGGGACATTATGGTGTGGAATAGACTGAGTATTCCTCGTCACAGATTTATTGTGTGGCTTGCGGCACAGCAAAGGCTACAGACAACAGCAAAACTTGCTAGCATTGGTATAAGCAATTCCCCATATTGTATACTATGTGCAACTGATGCAGAAACACATGAACACCTATATTTTGACTGTCATTTTAGTAAGATCTGCATCTTAGAATTGAAGAACTGGCTTGGTATTACCACTGGTACACAACATTTAGCTGGTTTGATTCGCTGGATTAATGGTAGTAGGAAGTCCAAATTTCAAAGGGCCGTTTGGTTTTCTGGTATTTCGGCATTAGTTTATTGTATCTGGAGAAGCAGGAATGATGCTTATTGGAAGAATATGGTGCCAAGACCTCAGATTTTGATTGAGTTCATCAAACAGATTGTAAAGGAGAGAATTAGAGTTGTAATGCCTCAAAAGGTTGCAAGGAGAGATTATAACTGGTTTTTGTCCTTATAGGCTTTCTTTTTGTTTAGTTCTCTTCTCTTCTTAGAACTCTTGTTCTTTTTAGAGTGGTGTTGTTAGGTTGTAAAGTTGTTGATGATGGAAATATACATACTTACTTAATTAGCAAAAAAAAAAAAAAAGAAGAATGAAAAGAACAAAGAAAAGATACCTGCTAAAGCGCCTGGACGATTCGGTGAAGAAAGTTGAGGCTGGACGATCTCTCTCTCTCTCTCTCTAGAAAATTTGCAAAGCTTCTCTCTCTAGAAAAAAATCGTCCGAAGTGTGAAATGATTAAATGTTCTCACACCAAGGTTATTTATAGAGGGGTAAGAAACCTGTGGAGCCGGTCAAGAATGACAGAAGAAAGGGTACAACGGCCGGTTATGACCGGTAAAACCCAGGATAAGGCGCGTCGTTTCCTTCATTTCAAATGAAGCTACCTTGGGTAAAAGGGCCTTAACCGTCAGATGGGCCAAATGAAGCTACCTTGGGTAAAAGGGCCTTAACCGTCAGATGGGCCAACAGTGAAAACCCTTTTAGGGGCAAATGTTGTAACCTAACATCTACGGTTCCTTTGAAGACACCTGGGCTCATCGGAGCCGTACACGTGTCTTCTCCTAGTTAATAGAGAAGGAAGATTAATCTTTGTGTTATGCTCAGTTATGCTCAGTTGGGTTAAAAAGCTACTTTCTGGCCCAAAAGGTAGTTAGAGCCCAGCCTTGTGAGGTGGCTGCAGGAGAGTGGTTGATAAACCCTCCCAAATCATGGCCTGCCACGTGTCATGATCTGATTTCTCAGCCAATCAGAGGCCACTATTCTAGGGCAGATTTTAAGGATAGTTGTCATCTTGCTATCACTATAAATACCCCAGAAATCAGGAGAAAGGTCATTCAATGCAAACAGTGCAAAGTTACTCTGAAAAAAATACTCTCTCACTTTCTCTCTCTATCTCTACTTTCTCTTACAACTCCTAATATATGACTTAAGCTTCGGAGGGGGAACCACCACCCAAACCTCCAAGATGGGTCTCTTTTTGCAGGTTCGGGAACGAAGCCCAGTCCAAGGACTAAGCTGATTCAGGCATTGTTGCACAAGTCTCCAACTGAAGAACATCTAAGGGATACTCGTTTACTTGTCGGACAAAAAATACTCGTTTACTTGTCGTAACAATAATAATAATGATAATAATAATATTAAATAATAATAATAATAATAATAATAATAATAATAATAATAAATAAAAATAATTCATAATAAATACTCCATCTGTCCCAGAATACTCTTTACACTTTCCTTTTTCATCTGTCCCAAAATACTCTTTACACTTCTATTTTTGGATATGACCCACTATTATTTTAATCCTTCTACCTTTAAGCATTGGCCCACACTCTTTCTCCTCCAAATAAAATAATACCACTCCTACTACACACCAACTCTAACCATGGCCCACACTCTCTCTCCTTAAAATAAAATAATACAACTTTTACTAACTACTAACTCCTATTACATCTACTTTTCAATAAAATAACAATTGATAACCAAACAACGACTTATCATCTAAAACTACGTCCATTGATAAGTGTCAAGAGTATTTTGGGACAGAGGGAGTAATAATAATAATAATAATAAATAAATAAATAATAAATGATAATAATAAATAATAAATACTAATAATAATAATAATAATAATAATAATAATAATAAATAATGATAATAATAATAAATAAATAATAATAATATAATAATAATATAATAAATAAATAAATAATAATAATAATAAATAATAATATTAAATAATAATAAAAAATAATAGTAATAAATAATAAATAATAATAATAAATTATAATAATAAATAATAATAATAATAATAAACAATAACAATAAAAATAATAGTAATAAATAATAAATAATAAATAATAAATAATAATAAAAATAATCATAATAAATAATAATCATAATAATAATAATTATTATTATTATTATTATTATTATTATTATCATAAATACTAATAATAATAATAATCATAATAAATATTAAATAATAATATTAATTATTATTATTATCATAAATAATAATAATAATCATAATAAATATTAAATAATAATATTAATTAATATTATTATCATAAATAATAATAATAATCATAATAAATATTAAATAATAATATTAATTATTATTATTATTATCATAAATAATAATAATAATACTAATCATAATCACAATAAATAAAAAATAATAATTATAACATTACATAAGATGAACTAAACTGAAATTAACTGAACTAAACTGAAATTAATTTAACTGAACTAAAATTAAATTAAATTAACTGAACTGAAATTAAATTAAATTAACTGAAATTAACTGAAATTAAATTAACTGATCTGAAATTAACTGATCTGAAATTAACTGAAATTAAATTAACTGAACTGAAATTTACTGAAAATAAGTTCAAAAGAACAGGGCCTGACACTTAGCTCTTTTTATTTTATTTTCTTTTAAGTATCTTTTTTCTTTTAACTTTTTATGATTAAAACTTTGAACTGAGTCCAATGTGGAAAAGATAAATTTGAGATTATAGAGAGAAAGAAAAACTTGGGTTAATATAAAAATGAACAATTTTACAATAGCTACAATTTATAATTTGTGTGTTTTGAACCATATATTTGTAATCTTAAATCTACACTATTCATCAAGTTCACTTTATAATTGAAATTTACATATTAATAAATTTGTATATATATATATATATATATATATATATATATAAATTGGGTTTAAGTTACACAAATCTTTGTTAGTAGTGATAAAAAATATCTAAAGAAAGAAACAATACTTGAAAAAGAAAAAGATGACTACCCAATTTAGAAAATCATGGGAATTTTTATTGCCTACATAATTTACTGTATACTAAACATCCACTAAGTAACTGATATTCAATGACAGATTTTTTTTCTAAATTAAACTAGCATTTTCTTTTATTTTTGTATGTTTTTAAGGTTCAATTAAATGAATAGGCAAAATTAATCTATAAAGGTAAAGAGCTAAAATTCAATAGTTATAGTGACTATAATTTTGACATCATTCTCTCCGCAAATAATGACCAGAGCAAGGGGGAATTTCTAGAGAGAGAGGCTCTGCGTTCTCTCTAGAAAACCCCCAATAGCAAACCCTAAAATCCCTAGCCCCCAAATCAATTTCTTTAGAAATTGAAACCCTTGCCTCCTCCTTTTTTTCCTCCTAGATCTAGCCATTGTTATGGCTTAGTTTTGTCTTCTAGTCCATTTTTCTCTTGTCCTCAGTCAGACTTTTGGTTTTCTAGCTCTTAATTAGCTTTCGCCATTACTAAGTTCAGTCTATTTGGGAATGGTTGTTCGCAGTGTGGGTTCAGTTCGCTCGCGGTGGATCGTGAGTGTTCTCGTCGCCGGGATTTCGGTTCGCGATGGGTCATCGTTTCCATGGTTGATGTTGGCAGCCGCCTGTTTCAGTTTCTGGTTTGAGGCTAGGTGGTGTTTCGATGGCTGCTTCTTTTCGGGGAGGTTGGGTTGATTTCCTTTTCGTCTATTTCGGCTGGTCTCAAGTTCAGTTAGTCTTTGTCGCCGGAGTTCTATTCGTGGTGGTCGTCGGCTGGTGTTAGCGGTGGATCCGGCGACTGGTAGCATTGGGATAGTTCTTATTTTTTGGTTTTATTTCTTTTTCATGTTTTTATGTAATTTTCTGTTTTATTTAGTTCTTGCCTCAAATAATTATGCTTATCTTGGGAATATTTGGGAGCTTATTCATTTTCGGTGGTGTTTGTCTTACCCCCGTGAAGGGTTCGACATCGATTTGGGCCTGGGGAGATGGTGTGATGCCGCGACGAAGCATTTACTCGAGTTCCTTAGTGCTTCTTTTTTCTTTGTTATTTCTGTACTTGAAGCTTATTGTAACCACCCTTTGTGGTGCTTTAGGGGGTGTCTCTTGTGTAGACACCTCCTATTTTTCTATCCTTATCAAAAAAAAAAAAAAATAGTGACTATAATTTTGTTGCAGGCATTCAATAACTATTTTATAAAAAATACTCCAAACTATTAATTCTGTGTCAATGTCAACTACTTCTTTTTGTGGATCTTATGCACATTATAAATTGAACTCCTAACTTAATCGTTCAACAATAATCATAGGGGTGCATAAATTGAATGCCTAACTTAATCGTTCAACGATAATCATAGGGGTGGTGGCGCAGTTGGCTAGCGCGTAGGTCTCATAGCTTCTGAGTAATCCTGAGGTCGAGAGTTCCAGCCTCTCTCACCCCAAACAATTTTGAACTTTTTTATCATATGGAAGTAAAATTACTTTTTAGTCTTTAGAGACCCATCTCCATAAATGTAAATTAACTAGTATTTGGGCCCGGATGCTGTTCGGGTGGTATTTTTTCCAAACTTGATATACATTTTTTCCATTCGTATTAAAATATATTAAACAAAACTCAACATTTAAAAGGCACAAATATAATACTATGGACATTTAAAGCATGATTAAAAGTTGGTTGAAATGGTAATTGTGCTATGTATAATAGCAAGAGGTCACGTGTTCAAATCTTATTACAAGCCAATTTTGTTTTTGTTAATTGATATGACATACGTACACATTGGACATTTCTAGTAGAGTAACAGAGGTGTCACGTGGCGTGTATACGTTGTCACACACGCCTTTTAATATATTAGTATAGATATATCTTATGGGTAGAAACTAGTATTTTGGCCCGGGCGATGTTCCGAATCAATTACAATTATCAAATATATTATTATTCATAAATTTCATAATTGATTCCATTAGTTTTTCGTAATATCTTGTCTAGTGCGAAATTGAAAAATGGACGTTGTGGCATGATAAGTTGTTTTAAAAAAAATTCTAAGGAATTGGGGATAAAAATAACAATTTCAATGGAATTTGGGTAAGAGAATGTTATTACTCCCTCCGTCCCAGAATTTGGGTAAGGTGATAAGTTGTGGTGTGGTTATCAAATGTTATTTTATTTAAAAAGTAGATATGAAAGGGTTAAAGATCAAAAAGCTTGTCTACATGTTTTTATAATTACATCCAATTGTAAGACTTTATTATGTTTTACTTTGAAACATTAAGCATTGAAATTGTATTAGATTAGTGGTTAAACTCTCACATTTTATTTCAAAAGTCATGTGTTCGATTCCTAGTAAGAAGAATGCAATGTGGCACCGAACCTTTGATATGAACGCCTTTTAATATATTTGCATAGATAGATTGACTATAATATGAATAAACCATACATTTCACCATTGGACAGAATAATCATAAATTCACCTGAACTTTTATGCAAGTGTTAAAACTTAAAACACATGTAAACTTCTCTTAGGGTTTGTCTCTTCGGCATAAAACAACTGAACTGAACTGAACTGAATTAAACTGCATTAAATTATAACTAATTAATAGTAATGATTATCATTTAAGAACTGAACTGAACTGAACTGAAAATAAGTTGGGGAGAACAGGTAATACACAAATATATAACGATATTAAACAATTCTTTATCGCCGGAAATTGACTGATAATTGTAAATTAACATACTTTGGTCGAAATTACCTGATAATTGTTAATTAACATACTTTGGTAAAAATTACCCGATAATTTTAAATAAACATACTTTATCAATAGAATTTGATAGATAATTGTAAATTAACACACTTTATGGTTAGAAATTGACTTAAAACTGAATAAAAAACATACAATTCTCCAGGGAGTAAATAATCATAAAACTGACCCGAACTATTTTATAAATTTACACAAATGTTAGATACATGTAAAACTTCTCTAAATACATAATTATATAATAACAATTAGGGGTGAAAGTTTAGGGTATCATTTGGACTTAGGGCCTAGTCCAATCCAATATGAATAAAATGTAAATTTCCATTTTCCAATCCAAATTTAAACCCAAACAATTTTGAACTTTTTGATCATATGGAAGTAAAATTACTTTTAGTCATTAGAGACAATCTCCATAAATGTAAATTAACATATCTCATGGGTAGAAATTGACTAAAAAATGAGTAAACCATACATTTCTCCATTGGACGGAATAATCATAAAATTCACCTGAACTTTTATGCAAGTGTTAAAATACATGTAATGATTCTCCAAATACACGATTATATATAAGCATAAATACGAGCCCTAAGTTTTGATATTTTTCACCAATTGGGGACTCTAAGTTTTTTTTTCACCCTTAGAGTACTATGACCACTCTTGACGCTATGTTTTAATAAGTTGGGGTTAAAGACTCAGTACCTTGAGTTAAAAACTTAGTACCTTGAGTTAAAAACTTAATACCTAGGGTTATCATTGCTTTGGTTGTTATTTGCGTCGAGAATTGATCAAATTGCAAATATCAAGTTTGACTTTTTTTTACTCTCCTCTGTTCAAGAAGCTTCCCAAAGGTCAGACTATTGTTAATCCAAACTCACTTTTTGCTTCCTCCATTTATGGCTTTCAACGAAGACGATTCCGCACTCTTTGCTGCTCCTAATTTAGGTAAGTTGCTTTAAATTCATTTTTTTACTCAATTCAACATGAACTCAAATCTAACATCATTCAACCTTGATTAGTAGGTGACCTTACTTATTATTGAGTTGATTTATTTACATCACTGTAAGTTTGAACAAGTACATGATTTTAGAAGTTGTTGGTTGTTCCATTTCAGGTGTTGCTCTTTTGCTCTTATACTGATGCATGGGGATAGGATGATGCAAGCTAATTAGCTTTCCTGTTTGTTCATAGTTGCATGGAGTTGCATGGTGTTGTTGGGCCATTTATTAGTTTCTTTTTTGTTAAGATTTTATTCCCAAAACTTTTAAGTTTTTGGTAGTTACAGTTACATTTAATCAAGTTTTTGCTTTAGGGACTAAGTTTTTGTAAAAGATACTAAGTTTTAGATTTGATGGTCCTATGTTTTTGCATTTTTTGCTCAGGTGAGTTAAATCAAAGTTAAGCCATCGGAAACTTAACTACAATACTCTAAGGGTGAAAAATGAACTTAGAGTCCCCAATTAGTGAAAAATGCCCAATTAGTGAAAAAATGATTTTAGAGCAACTTACCTAAATTGGGAGCAGCAAAGATAAGTGCGAAATCGTCTTCGTTGAAAGCCATAAATGGAGGAAGTAAAAAGTGAGTTTGTATTAACAAAAGTCTGACCTTTGGGAAGCTTCTTGAACAGAGGAGAGTAAAAGAAAGTGAAATTTGATATTTGCAATTTGATCAATTCCCAGACGCAAGTAACAACTAACCAAAGCAATGATAACCCTAGGTATTAAGTTTTTAACTCAAGGTACTAAGTTTTTAACTCAAGGTACTGAGTTTTTAACCCCAACTAATTAAAATATAACGTGAAGAGTAGTCATAGTACTCTAAGGGTGGAAAAAAAACTTAGAGTCCCCAATTGGTGAAAAATACCAAAACTTAGGGCTCGTATCACAGAACTTCACTGATGATTGTAAATTACTTCTTTTATAGCTAAATACTTTACCCACTTTTTTTTGCATGTTTACCGATGCACTTCTTGCACCTTAAAAATATTTTATTACATATTACAAAAAATGATAACAATTGAATATTAATAAAATACTCATTGAGACGCATCAAACAAGACCCAATATGACTATATTTTTTCTTATATTTTGAAAAAAAAAATAGAAGATTCTCTCAGATTGTTAATAGTGTCATAATTCTAAGTGGGTAAAATATAAAAAAAAAAAAAAAAAAAAAAGAGGGAGTAACATAATTTGGTAGAAATTGTCTGATAATTGTAAATCTTGTCGATAGAATTTGACAGATAATTGTAAATTAACATACTTAGAAATTGACTCAAAAATTGAAAAAAATACAATTCTCTAAGGAGAGAATAATCATAAAATTGCCCTGAGCTTTGTATTAATTTACACAAATGTTAGACACAGGTGAAACTTCTCTATATACACTATTATATAATGCCTTTAAACATTTTCTATCTAGAAATGACTGATAATTGTAACCTAGATATTGTAAAATCAAAAAAATATTTCCAACTTTGTGCCAAAGTGTAAAATAATTCCCAGTGTACTGTCCACGTAGGATACGGGGTAAGAAAATTATTTTTTAATTGTCGCCAAACTAAACCGCTAATAGGGATAGCGGTTAATTTTTTAAAACGCTATTAAGATTAGTGGTCCAGAGCAGAAAGCGCTACACAAAGTAGCTTATACCAAGGATAACCACTATTCAGTGTAGCGATTACATACTAAAATTACTTGCTTAACTTGTTTTCTCTTGTAAACCGCAATTTGGAATCGCGGTTTACATATGGGTTTATGTAAAAAAAAATTGGTTAGCAACAATTTAGGATCAAATGATCAATTACTTCGGTGTGATGGCGTTTAAAATTGAATTCAACCATCAACAATATACACAATGGCAACAGCTAGCAAAATATCCAGATTTAGCATCAATAATTATACTAATGATCTAGAATTGCTTGAAACTTACAAATATGTATGGCAAGGGTTGTTGACTTGTTGTAGGTAGGAGAGAGATAACTATGGTGTGACGACAATAGGCGCCACTCTTTCTATTTCCCTCTCACTGTCGCCCCTTTCGCTTTTGCTTCCACTTCCTATCTCCTCTCCTCCGATATCGACTCCAATGACACACCGGCGCCAACTACACTCACCCTATCCTCCATATCTTTAACCGAACGGGGTCGCCGTTGCTGCTATCTTTTGGCAATCCCTTGGCTGAGTTCAATAAATGTGGCAGAGAGGAATGGGCTTCGCACAAGAGAGAAGGGGTTCGAAGTTTTTGTTTTGCAGTGGAAGTGAGTTTTGAGTTTTGACTTCTAAAATGTGTTATTTCACAAACCGCGGTTCACTATCAAGGTAACCGTCAATCTGTTCACTTTTGCAGTTATCAGGATAGAAGGGTATGAAAAATTGATGGAAGAGTGAAGACTAAAGAAACATACAATTTTTCATCGGAGAAAATAATTATAAAATTGACCCTAACTTTTTTACAAATTGACACAAATGTCAGATACAGGTAAAACTTCTCTAAGTACACGACTATATATAATGACAATACCCTATTTTAATATTACATAATTACATCTATCTTTTTCCCACTCCCATCAAACTTCCCTCTTCTATCCTGCTAACAGCAAAAGTGCAAATGCAACCTCTCAAAGCAATTGGAAATACCCACATAAATACTGAGGCAATATAAACAATTCTTCATTACTTCAGCCGCTGTAGGCTGTAGCCATAGCCTGTAAAATCAATGCGAGAAATAAACAACAAAAGAACATTACTATGATGCATATAAATAAAGACTGATTAATGAGTATGAAAAGATACCGTATACGAGTATGAACATGAAAGAAAAGTGTCCTCCATCCTCAAGAGGTATTCCAAACTTTTTTATATGACATATCCAGTTCGATACTTAACAGGAAAAATTTGACCAGGCCCAACAGCCAACTCCACCTTTAATAAAGATACCCTCGGGATATCATCTGATAATAGATATGCCCTCGGTCATATCACCAATAAGTGAAACCTCAACTTGAGAACGTATCATCTCCTGTTTCATTGTCATGGTTCTTCATAGCAATAATCTTAATCTCTTTGCCCAAAGAAGACGCAACAATGTCACCTGCTAATGTTATTCTTGCAAACCCATTAACACTGGAGGCCAAACTATTAGCATTGTCCAATTTTACAACTCCCTTTTCTTTAGCTTCAGGATGTATACACTGCAGTTCTGATTCCACTGTCTTTGGTGATGTTAATGCCTCAAACCAAGTTACCACAACACCTTTCAGCATATTTTTCCACAAGCTACATACTATCCTCCATTTTCATGTCTCAAAGATGTATTAGTAGTGGAGGAAGAAAGACTTTCAACTGCTTTACCATCATCTCTTTAAATCTTCCCATCTGTCCCCCTCTTCATCTCCCCCAATTTATCTTTCGTTTTCTGTTTCTTTGCTGGATGAGGACCGGCTTTCGATGAAGTTTTTGATCTCCTATAGAACTTAAGAGCAGTGTTATCATCAATAGAATCAACTGTGTCAACAATCTTATCTCCGCAATCATAATACTGATTGGTAACCGAACACGGATCATGGGATTCTGCAGAAGGAGGTATATCTATAGATAGAGATTCTTCCGTCATATCTTCAGAACAAATTTGATTTGAGATGTCACGATCATGGAAAGTACCATTCTCATTCACATCATGGAAATCTGTAAGAAGAGTTTTGTCCTCATTTACCGACAGAATATCAGCAGGTAGAACTCCGTGCATGGCAAATAAACCAGAAGGCGAGATACAGATGGATGACGGGTCAATCTCCATTTCATCATGGAATGCACTCTCATTACTTATCCCTTTTTCACCTACCCCATTGTTTAGCAACCTTGCATCACCATTGCTTAGATTCCTAACCTGACCTTGTTCAACAATGTCCAAACTATTGTCGATAAGAGAAGACATTGTGAATGCTGCTTGTTGCTCAATCTCATTGATCGTTCTCTCGTTACTGTCAAAATCTGCCAACGCATTTAGGTGCGTCTGTAAAGAAGCCATGAGGGAAACAGCATGATCACGAATCAAAGAATCATGAGGCGTGCAACAAAGCATTTTGATCAATGCTCGCTTATACTGGTACAAACTGAGAGAAGGTTTAGAAGATTCTTTTTTGCGGCATACATAGCTAACCTTACAAACATGCTCGCACAAATTACCCCCTTCTGACAAAGTGCAGTCACAAATTGAAAATTCAGAACCAGGGTTTGATACCAAAAAGAACTTTTCGCGATCTTGTGGGTCTATAACTTTCGCTCGTGGACCTTCCAGAATGACATCAGAGTCGGGGATTTCCAATGAACTGCGCCAAGATGTTAATCCATCCATCCACTCATCTCTCCAGTATCGGGCAAAATCATGCTTTGCTGGGTACTCATCAAGCCAAAAGAAAGAGTGTACTTTTGTGGCCAACTTGTCTACCAACCAATCTACACGTTGATATACACTGGAATCTTTCTCATTTAATACTCTAACATTCATCTGACGGTGATAAAATTCAATTGTTGCACTCGTCTCCTGGCTGGCAAGAGGAAGGGTTTGCAAACTGGTAGCCCAAGACCCTACGAATTTAAAAGTCATCAGGTAAAAGCGCTCAGAATAGAGTAATTATGTGGTGGACTCCACTTTAAGACAAAGACATACATTACGGAGCAAGGTCCTCAACTCTTTTCATGTAAAAGGCTAGGAGAAAGAAAGCAATGCATCATAGGATGTAAGTAAGTCAAGACATGTCCAAATTTCGGACACAAGTGAAAGGACACGGCGTTTAAGAAACATTGTCCTGATTCTACAAGACTTCAGCACATATTTCCACATTAAAGATACATACACATTTCAGATTCACTTGATTGTTAGTTGTGGTATAAATTCTTATCTCAAACCTAATTTTGCGTATATATGCCATGACTTTCTATGTTTTCCCTCTATTATCATAAATTTTCTCTACAAATATGGGGATCAAGATAATTGATTGTTCAGGGTTAATATCCAAGCATCAGGTAAGGAATCCATACCCTTGTGGGACTGCATAAGGTACTTGCTTGAAATATACCAAAGTAACATAGATGGTATGTAAGTATACTTCATATAGCTCTGAATTGAAACAATTTAAGAAAAGAGCAAAGGAACAAAGATGGGAGTTTGTGACTAACCAATTCTGGGGTACCACACAGCTTTGAAGTATTCCACAAACTCTGAGTTATCCACATAATCTTTCATAAAATCATCAAACAGAGTCACATTTCCTTGTCCAGTGCAGATCTCTGACACAACTTGCCCAAGCCGTTTTGATATTTGAATTCGCATTTCGTTTTGAAAACATCTCTCCATTAAGGCTTTATGCCACGCATGACGAACACGCCACATTGATATCAGCACAGAGCACTCAAATACATCCCTGAGCAAATGACCAGATATATATCATATATGAGCAAGATGACAATTCACTCTAATAATTGATTAACAACCAAAAAGCGATATTTTTCTTGTCATGAACGAAGCCAAGTCTTGTGATCGCTTTATTGACACTTTTCCCAGGATAAAATACAGAATTTCCATGGTTACATTTTGAGGGTGCAAATCAGATATTATGACAAACCAAACTATCTCCCCCCAGAATGAACCGCTGTGAAGTACACAATAGGTAGTGCCATGACCCATGAAAAGGGGGGGGTAATGACATAACTCTCGAAGTAAGTTGCAGGCCACGAGAAATAGAAGTTCAAACACCCACAGATGTCAGACAGCTGAAATTAGTGCCATTCAGAAGTAGAAACTTTTGTTGGTGCATGCTTTCACATATTTCATGGAATGATATGAAGGGAAATGACTTCTTTCGGGAACCAGAGTAAGATTTGTCAGCTACAAAACTAACTTGAAGTAGATTCAAAAATCAATTGTTCTCAATGTTCCACAATTTTAAACAAAGACTACCCAGGTTTGCATTGTGTTGAATGCTACGTTCAACCAGTAAGACCACACCCAACCTCAATAAACAAACAGTGATAATTTGATGCATAAAACACCATAAGGAGAACAAGTAAGGCTATTATAATGTTGGTCTCCAACACATCATACTAGGGAAAATATTTTCATAGAATAAAATGAGATGACATAGTAGCCAGGTTCATTATGATTTTCTAGTTGATAAGCCAAAAAACATACCTGGTCGCCTTAATGTCGATCAAAGGATCGTCTATAATAAATCCAGCTAACTTCCACGCAGAATCTTTTGTCAAAACCCTGTTGTGAAGAGCCCTCATCCATTTGTACAAGTCCCTGCCTGAAAACCTTGGGGAAATTACCCAAGCTACTGGAATAGCCTTGTTCTCTGAATCGAACACAAGTAGACTGTGGACTGGATACTACATAAATCAATAGAGACACTCGAAGGGCTATCATAATCAGTTAATATAATACAAGGAAATGAAGAAAAAGTAGTACTGAAGAATACAAAAGAGCAAACCTTAAATTTGTTTGTTCCAAATCTTGAGTCAGAAGCTAGAAGACCACGATTACCAAATCGAATCATTTGCTGCAACTGCCACTCAGTTTGAATTCCAATTGTAAATGGACCAGACTCCGAGAAGTCCTGATAAAAGAAAACACATGTTGGATGACTTTCCACCCACAGGCTAAGGCTGACAGCATCATCAGCATCTAGCTCGTACTTGGTTCGTCTTATCCTTTTCTCTTGTCTTCTCACAAACCTATGTGTTAGAAGATCATCACGATTAAAAGGACCCCCTTGTTTTTCTACTGATTCATTGTGTCTCTGCATTATGGTCTCCACAGATACACCAACATATAACAAAGAGTGAACACGCAGGCGCAGATCCTCAGAGATGTAAGGAGCATACATAGCACGAGTTCCAACAGCCTTCTTATCTTGTGGACCATGACAGGGTAATCCATTCTTATCAACATGCTTATCCTGATTATATATAATAAGTGCCACAGAAGGCCGAACAATTAGACGTTTCACAATAAAGTGACAAGTGCAACCCCTCTTTGTATTAGGACGTCCAGCAGAATTCTTCTTTGGGATGTAAGTGTTTCTACTTGGCCGTACAATTCCACCTTTCCGAAGGTCATCTGGCCCAAAAGAACACCAGTACCTAATGTTGAAAATATCATAACGAAATCAAATAAAACACAAACAACCATGAGAATCTTCACAAACATAGATTCAATCAAAACAAACTAAAAAGAGCTATCCTAAGTGATTTCCTGCTTCGGCATCACTAAAAAGTTCAATTCTAAATCCATACTAATGAAACTCAAACTCTTAACAACATTAGAGCCATCTTCACAAACATCATTCACAGTCAAGTAATTCCTAATGCATTTCTTAATTATTGTTTGACAACCTATACAAGCCATTACAAGTTACAACCAAATGAAGTGATTTCTTTCCAATAGTAGTAAACCTCAACACAATCCATACAAAGAACAAGGAAAAGAAACTCACAAGATATATTCAAGAACACCATCAACCTTCACTTTGTATGATGCCTTAGCACGGCGATGCCGCCTCGCTTCAACATGAAACCCAGTTGGGCAATCTTTGTTTGAGGATTCACCCCTAATAAAATCATTAACCCTAGCAAATGGAATCAAAGCAACTCTATCTATATTATCCCTCCATCCTTCCACCTTAGACCAAACTATATCACAAGCACTAAACTCCATTGTTGAAGGACTTTGTACTGGGAGTGATAATATCTCATCCCATCTCGCCATCTGCAACAATTACACAACAAATTTCATACTTTTTTGTTTTTATTATTTTCTCAAGCAATACCTAATTAATTAGCTTGAAGCTAAAACCCAAAAATCAAAATCTTTTTTTTTTTTTTTTTGAGTTTAGCAATGTAAAAGCAATTATTATTAGAATTAAAGAAACTATGAAAAATACATTAAGATAATTGTTAAACGAACCTTGAAATTTATGGAAGAGTTATATATGAAATTTTGGCGAAGAAGCTTTGTTTGCTTGCAAATTCGTTTCTCTCACTCTTTTATATGTTGCTCAATTTGGAGGGGAGATGATATGATGGAGGAAATTCGATATTGTGTGGGGTAATTCGTATTTTTTCACTGAAATGATGAATATAGAGAGAGAAATAGAGTTGTAAAAATTGTAATTAAGGGTTAGGGTTAGAGTGTAAAGACTTGATTTTTCATTTTTATTTCCTTCTCTTTTTTTTTCCTTTTTTCACTTTTACGGTTTTACCCATAGTAGAAATCATATATTTTTTTTTTATAAAGGTAAGGAAAATAGGAATATTAGGAGGCCCTCCGCACGAGGGGTAGTCCTAATATGTCATTTACAATAATGGAATGTAAAGCAGAGTTTGAGCAATGTTCAATTACAAAAGAGGAATCAATCAAATGGCCGACGTTTGCAATCCAGTCAGCTGCTTTGTTAGCCTCTCTGTAGATATGTTGAATGCTCCATTGAGAGAACGTATTTAAGAGATGTTGTATATCCTTGATTATGTTGGCAATCTGCCACGGTGGTGCCCATTTTCCTTTGACAGCGTTAATGACAAGAAGATTGTCGCCTTCTATGTGGAGCTGTGTTATGCCTTCTTGTAGGGCAAGTAGAATACCTTTTTGGAGAGCCATAGCTTCGGCTATGTAGACTTGGGCAGTTCCTAAATTGTAAGCACATGCTTTGAGGAGGGAACCTTGCGAGTCACGGATTATGACCCCGGCAGCAGCAGAAGAGTTTCTTACTGATCCATCGAAATTAAGCTTATGGAAGGAAGGTGGCGGAGGGGACCACGCGACCTGGAGCAGCTAGCGGTGTGCTGGAGGAGCGGTGGTGGAGATGGAGGTTGAAGAAGAGAAAGGGGAACCTGTAGAGTCAAAACGGTCAATAGTGGTCCTTAAAGACCATTCAATATAAAGAAATTTTGCTTTATAAAAAATACGGTGATGATTGTATTTTTGAGTATTAAAAATGATATCATTCCTTTCTTTCCAAATAGTCCATAGAAGGTAAATAAATTTGGTAGTTTTAAGTTTGTTTTTTCTGAGAGAATCCAAAAATGTGAGAAGAGGTTATGCAGGTGGGGAGAAACCAAGCCATGTTTGGAGCTTTCGAAGGTGCCATAAGTGGATAAGGTGGGGGCAGGAACCAAAGAGGTGATCGATGGTTTCCTCATGGTTATTGCAAATAGCACAAGTATTTATTGATAGAATGTTCCGTTTGTGGAGGATACTTCTAACCCCGATGCTGTGATGGCAAATTTGCCAAAGGAAGATTAATTAACAATTTGGGCGGGAGATCTAGGTTCCAAATCCATCTGGAAGGCCATTTGTATTCATTAGAGTTAAGATTGTGCGCTAGCCAAGTGGCCGATTTGACAGTAAATTCTCCGGTAGAGGTTGGACCCCATATGGGAGTATCTGGGCTTTGAGTGTGAGGTAACGGTATTCCTTTAATCTTAGATAAAATATTCGTTGGTAACAGGGTGGATAGTTTGTCCCAATTCCATGTACCAGGAGGTAGGATGAAATCACTAAGTTTTAAATTAGAGTCTATTTGGTTAAGGGGAATGTTGGCCATAGTCATTAAATTTTCATGTGAAAGCCAATTATCCAACCAGAAGTAAATTTTGTGTCCATTTCCTATCTTCCACCTTATACATTTGCGAATGATGTCTCTTTGAGCTAGGATTTTGCGCCAGATGTGAGAATCACTCTGCTTTGGTTTATAGGTGAAGAAACTCTGATTTTGTTGAGGTATTAATCTACCCATAGATTATTTGAGTCTGTTAGGATTTTCCAACCTAATTTAGCGATAAAAGCTTTATTAAGAGGAAGCGTTTTCCGGAGGCCCAAACCACCTTGACTCTTTGGTTGGCAAATGGTATCCCAAGCAATAAGGGGAGTACCATTTTTGTCTTTGTGCTGACGCCAGAAGAATTTCCGGTGTAGATTATCAATTGCTGTTGTTGTAGAAGTCGGTAGTAGCAACGAAAAGCAAACATAGGAAGGTAAAGCTTCTAGATTGCTTTGAATAAGCGTGTAGCGACCTGCTTTAGAGAGGAAACCTGATTCCCAGTGTTGAATCCGTTGTTCTGTTTTTTGTAGTAAATTGTTAAAATCAGCTTTTGTTGGAGAAAAAGAGCTAAAATAGATGCCAGATAGCGGCCTAGCGATGAGTTGGGAAGCATATTGAAATGACTAGCTAAAGAGAGTTTTCTTGCTGGACTTATCTGTTTTGAGAAAATAATGGTGGATTTGTGAAAATTCACTAATTGGCCAGATAGGGTGCAGAATTCGTCAATTTGATGTTTAAGATTATTGCAGGCCGACGCAGTTGCTTTGCAAAAAAGTAAACTATCATCCGCAAAAAGGAGGCATGGAATATTCGGTGTTCGGGGTTGGATTTTGAAACCGATCCCCGAATTAGCAGAATTTGCGTTTAGAGATAGTTTCTGAATGAAGGCTTCCATACAAATGATGAAAAGAGAAGGGGAGAGAGGGTCCCCTTGTCTTAAGCCTCGAGAAGGTTTGAACCATTGCGTGGAGTGACCATTGATCTTTATTGAATAGGAGACGTTAGTGACACATTCCCTAATCCAACTTATCCACTGAGTTGGAAAACCAAATGAGGTTAGGCATTGCCAAAGAAAGTCCCATTCGATTCGATCGTAAGCTTTTTCCATATCCAGCTTAAGCGCGCACCAGCCTGTTTTGTTTTTTGATTTTTTGAAACGTGTTCAGGATTTCTTGGACTAGAAGTAAGTTATCGTGGATGGATCGATCTTTGGTGAAAGCATTTTGAAAGGGGCTGATTTTTCTTTGCAGAATGGGACTAAGTCGTTGAACCAAAATTTTAGAAATAGCTTTATATACAGTATTGATAAGACTAATGGGCCTAAAATGATTCGGTTTTTCAGGATTTTCAATTTTTGGTATTAGCGTTATTAGCGTGTGAGTTATAGCAGCAGGAAGTTTTCCATGGAAGAAAAAACTTTCTATAGCTAAGCAAATATCATTTTGAATAATAGGCCAATAAGCTTGAAAAAATTTGCTTCCGAAACCATCGGACCCTGGCGCTTTATGAGGATTAATATCAAAGAAAGCGTTTTTTATTTCTTCTCTAGAGATCGGGGCCTGTAAGTCGGCAATATCAGTTGTAGATACAATCGGCTGAAGAAAGGAGAGGTCGATAGCTCGGGGTGCCTGATAGCTACTCTGAAATCGTTGTTGAAAGGAGGACAAAATTTAGTCCTTGCACAAACCAAGGATGACGATCCCAGATGTCGTCGTTGTCAATGGGGTTAGAAAAAGAGATCAAAAACCAGCCATTTGACAGATAGCGGAAAGTGACCTCCCCATGGATAGAACTCCAGTCACGACGCAAACGATTAGTGACCGCTGTTGTAGGAATCGGATCACCCCAAATTTTGCCAAAAAGACAAGTGGAGTGAAGCAAATCAAGCTGGGTTTGGTCAATAGTAGGGGCTTGAACCATTATGCTTAGGGTAGGATGATTTGAAACGTTTGAGAGAGGAGAACCTGTGTGCCCTGGTTCATGGGTAGGGGAAGGTGCACAATCACTGTCATTAGCCACAGGTTGGGTGGTGGGACGCGGTCGTACGCGCTACCAAAGATAAAATTTTATTTTCGTTCTTTCCAATACAAATAAATGTAAGTGGCAAGTAGGGTCGAATCCACAGAGACTTGGGGACTAACTCGTGCTTATAATGGATCAAATGGGGGTTTTGGGATTAAAGAATTGAATAACTAAATATGAAGAACTAAAGAACAATCAAAAAGTAATGTAATCAAGAAGAGAAGAATCTTGAGTTCGGTTAATGGCCACTTCGATTCATACTATTGATCATTGGTTTCTCAAATGTGTAACTTTACTCTTAATTACTCAAAGTTGGAAATCAAATTCCTTTCCCTCAAAAGTACCGTTAAACAATCACAATCAGATGATCATAAAACTTGAACTAAAGATTAATCTAATCTAAACAGAGATTAAATTCAAATCAATAGAACATCAACGAACTAGGAAACAATGAGCCAATTAACAAATTGCTAGCACAACATATTCAAATTGGAACTTGTGATTTCTCTAGTGATTAATCAAGAATAATCAGATTCATTAATCAAACCCTAGATTGCTACTCATGAAAGAAGAACAGATGAATCGGCATCAATTCTAAATCCTAGCAAATGATAAATCGAATGTATAAACTACTAGTAGTCCTAGCAATACATACCACAATCATAGATTAAAATCAAGAAATCACAATTATAATTAAGAAAAAGTTAACAAAGAGAAACCTCACAATAATCGACCGAAGCTTGATTAACCGTTCTCAAGACTAGATTTAGGCTACAATCGACTTAGCATCCATCAAGCAAATCTTCAAACTAATTATTTGAAACTCAAAAAGGGAGAAATAGGGATTAGGGTTCTTCTCTCTATCCTCTCTAATTCAGTCCAGTAATTCCGATCAACTCAAAACAAAACGTTTTCTAATTAATAAAACCTCAGGAAAGCTGAAAACTGCCGAAGAGTCGTAGCCGCGTCGAAGTGCGCGAGTCGGGCATCTATGGCTCGCGACTCGGGCCTTCGCTGCTGCCTAATCAACACTCCTCGCTCGAAGTGCGCGGCTCGCGCGATGCTGGTGCGTGGCTCGGGCCTGTCTTGCTGCCAAGCTTCAGCCTTCACTCGATATGCGCGACTCGGGCATGTCTTGCGCGCGAGTCGGGCATGCGACGCTGACATGATCTTGTGTGGCTCGAAATGCGTGGGCCGTGGGAGTGTGGTGCCCAGCTCGGGCACTCGCTACTGCCCAGGATCCGACCTTCTCCATACACGCCCGAGGTGGGCTCTTCAACGCCCTTGGTGGGCAAACAATGCCGTAGAGCCACAAAGAGGATGAACTTGGATGCCTCCACCATATAACTCTAGACTCCAAAGAACTTTGTGATCTCTTTATGTTGAATGGATCGCAAACACGGGATGGAAATCCACCTGTAAATGATCATAAACACGTATAACCAGAAAATACCCTTAAATCTCCTCTAATATCGCTAATTCAACATAACTCCCTCTTCTCCACACTAAGGTATAGATGAGTAAAACTCTCCTTTTTAAACCTTAAACCTTAGTAAAATGGACTTCTCAACACTCTATAATCGCATATAACTTGGACACATCAAATACTCCCACACTTGAACTTTACTCGACCTCGAGTAAACTCAAAATAAAGGTCAATGAGGCACCCCTTCCAAGCCATTGCTTAC
This sequence comes from Beta lomatogona, assembly GCA_947646795.1. Classification (NCBI taxonomy): domain Eukaryota; kingdom Viridiplantae; phylum Streptophyta; class Magnoliopsida; order Caryophyllales; family Amaranthaceae; genus Beta; species Beta lomatogona. The sequence continues at coordinate 14,840 of CANSNZ010000995.1, read as the reverse complement.
CTTTCACTACTCCCCTTATCTCTCCATCCTAGTGTATGATAAAAGTTTGCTATTCCCCCCGATTCGCTTAAAGCCAAGCTTTAGGGTAAGAGTCACCCCCACACTTGAACTAAAAGCTCTCCTGAAATAATGTAAATAGCACTATCATACTATACTCAACACCAAGATAAACAAAACACATGACTTTGAACCCCGAAAGATCTCAAAGGATTCAAAGCCATTCCAATCTGCACAACGCCACAATCATCCTCATGTTATGAAATGACAAAAACAAATTCGAATCCTGACAAAACTCAAAGGACTCGAACTTGGACCATCTAAACACAATCACAACCACCAAACTCCTTATTCCTCCAATGATGAGCGAGCTCTAACCTATTCACCTCTAACTCCGAACATCAAGATGAAAAACCTACCCAAGGCACTCCTTATATCACCAATCCTCCTTATGACACCACCTCCGGCAAATGATTTTAAATTTCCTCTCTTTTATCTCTTATTTTGCCTAGGAGCCCTTTCGGGTTTTCATCCTAGCTTCACACACACATTTTTTTTTTTTTCATTTATGAGCTCACTATCTCACCCGCTCCAATTAGCCACTTTTTTGCATAAGTTGCCCTTTCGGGTTTTCAACCTATCCGGGCCCCCATTTTTGCCTGAGTCGCCCGCCCTTGCGGGTTTTCAACTCAGCGGGCTTTCGTTTTTTTTTTTCCTTTTTTTTTCTTTTTTTTTTTAAAAAAAAAATAAAACAAAATATATACAAGAAAGTAAGTTATCCCTCCCCCACATTTGAAGCAAACATTGCCCTCAATGGAAGAATGGACAAACAATAAACAAAAGGGAAAGGGGAAAACTTACAATCTAGGACCTAGAAGGTCCTCCGGGATGTCGGCTAGACGATCCCCTCGCAGCTCTCCTGCGAGTCAACTCAGCATCGATCTCAGCAGTGGGGTCAACATACCCCGTCCCATCAACAGTAGATGGATATTGGGACACAAAGAAATTATTCATGGGGCAGACATCATAGAGTGCATCGAATAGACATTGTCATCTAAGGTGTGGTATTGTTGCCTCAACTCGTAAAGCTCCTGACCATAGTAGTCTAACCGACTGGTCACTCTAGCCTCAAAGGAAAGAGGTATCTCGGCCTCACCCATCTCCTGATGCTCACTCTCAGCCTCTCGATTCTCTTCGCGGGCTGGTGCTGGGGCCGCGCCTCTAATTTGGTTGAACTCTTCTTCCACCCCCGAACGATAGATGTCAACAGGTGGGATAAAAAGATCAGCTTGTGAAGTATGCTCAGTGATGGCGAGACGATTTTGTGGCAAGGACATATACCTTACCAAGTTAGAACCGTAGAGCCACACAAAATGGTCCTTAGAGGGAGGAAACCACAGCATGTAGGCTTTATGCAATTGAGTAAGAGAGTATTTGTGTGTAAAATCACTTCGCCGAGTTTTAAAATAGTTTAGAGGGCGCAAAATATCTTCTCCTTCCTCATCCACAGGTACTTCCTCCCCAACATAGTGTGCTAGTTGAGTCACCATACCCCCCATACTGATTTTCCCAAACTCCTTGCGACGCACCTCAAAACAACCATTCAACCAGATATCTAACCAGTCCAGGCATCCGACACCTCCCGGTGTCATAGTCCATAAACACTTGAGATCAAGCTTGGGAATAGCAGTAGGTTCCCCATGGCAGAATACCGTCATAGCTAGTAGACGGTGGACAAATCTAAGAGCGGGGTGAGGAATTTGGCTACTTTTGCACCTATGACCCCAAATGAGTCCACGTGTGATGTCTGACCAGAAAAGAGCCTCATTACATACACCGGCTGCCATAAACCGATCATCTGGCTCATAGTTCCAACCAAAAGCAAGTTTTACCTCCTCATAGGTCAATTGAAAATTCTTGCCATTAAGGGTGAAAATGATGGTGGGGCCCTCAGGACTATCCCATTTCTCTAGTGTAGAGAGAAACTCCAATGTGTATCTCTCATAAGTCGGCATTCTTATCTCCATGAATCCATCCAAACCCACCTTGGCTAAGAGGAACTTAACCGGTTCAAAGAGTCCTAGTTCGCGTAAGGTGTCGCGGCACACAAACTTGGTCTCTTGAATTGTTCTTCCCGGTTTGGTCAATGTTTTCCACCTTTTCAGTTGAGTTGCATTAAGGTGAGTGAGACCCAGACAATCATTCCGAGCTCTCTTAGGTGCCATAGCAAGAGTAGGGAAGCAAAGCAAGTTATCACCAAAACAACCAATCTCACCAATCAAATAAAACCCAAACATGAAATATCACCACACCTTCTTTAACCTCCACCACAACACTATCCTATCATACACCACATAATGCACACACCTCAACTCCACCAAAGCACAAAACCCACACCAATTCACCAACAACCAACAAAAAACAAGCAATCACACCAAGAACATATATAATCACAACAAGCAATCCAAAGATTAAGCTAGAACTGAAATTCAAGCAAAACCAAGAGGGATGGATTGAAAGTTTACCAAATCCAGAGTTCCAAGTGTGGCTTTCATCAATGCAACCCCAAATAAATCTTCCATGATACTCCAAAAGTCTTCTTATGTCTCCAATTGGTGCAAATTGAGGAAGGTGAAAGAAACCCCAAAAGTTAGGGTTTTTCGAAAATAAAGATAAATTTCAGATTTTTGTGGTGAAAGAGAAAGATGGAGGATGAAGATGACTAGTTATGGGTGTGAGAGGGAGAAAAGAGTGTTGAGAATGATGAGAGAGTGGAATGGAGATTTGGGGGTGGTGACACTTAGGGAAAGAGAGAGAGTCGAGAAGGGTGAGGGTAATAGGGTGAAAGAATGAAGAGAAAAGAAATCAAAGGGTTTCCGTCTTGTGCAGCTCGAAACGCGCGACTCGGGCGCTTCACATGCCCGAGTCGGGCATTCGTTTCTGAAACTATGTCCAGGGCTGCTCATCGTGCGCGAGTCGTGCGCATTTAGGCGCGAGTCGTGCGCATTTAGAGGCGAGTCGCGCAGGAGCTTTTGCAACTTTTCCCTACTCAGTGTTACAATTTTTTTTTTTTTTTTCACCTCCTTGTATGTGCTAAGGATACCTACAAACATGAAGCAAAGTACACCAAGCATAAAATCCTAATAAAGAGAAAGAAAAATAAAAAGAAAAGAAAGGGGAAAAGAAAGTAAGTAGAAATAATACAAGGCACGGGTTGCCTCCCGAGTAGCGCTAGTTTAAAGTCGTTAGCTCGACCTTTTGCTCGTCAATGGTCACTCATAGACCGGGTCCTCCAACTCTAGACCCTCGGTCCCATCAGGTGTAAATCCTCCATGGTAGGGCTTCAAACGTTGCCCATTAACTTTGAAAATTTTGGAGGTCTCCTCACTTTGAATTTCCACCGCACCATGAGGGAATACCTTCACTACCAAGAATGGACCAAGCCATCGAGAACGTAATTTTCCAGGGAACAAACGAAGACGTGATTGATAGAGTAGGACACGTTGTCCGATCACAAACTCCTTCCGAATTATCAACTTATCATGCCATGCCTTTTGTTTTTGCTTTATAAATCTCGGCATTCTCATATGACTCATTCCTTATCTCCTCAAGCTCTTGGAGTTGCAACTTTCGATGCAACCCAGCTCCGTCCATATTCATGTTGAAATTCTTCACTGCCCAATATGCCTTATGTTCTAGCTCTACGGGCAAATGACAGGGTTTACCGAACACCAACCGGTATGGGGACATACCAATGGGTGTTTTATAAGCTGTCCTATATGCCCACAAAGCATCGTTTAACCACTTACTCCAATCCTTCCTATTAGGATTCACAGTTTTCTCAAGGATGGATTTGATTTCTCTATTGGAAACCTCGGCTTGACCATTGGTTTGTGGGTGGTAAGCAGTGGATGTTTTGTGGGTGGTAAGCAGTGGATGTTTTGTGGGTGGCTTGATATTTCCTTAACAACGCTCCCACTGTCCTATTGCAGAAATGAGTCCCCTTATCACTGATTAAAGCTCTTGGGATGCCGAACCTGCAAAATATGTTAGTTTTCACAAAATCTACTACTACTTGCGAATCATCAGTTCTAGTGGCTTTTGCTTCCACCCATTTAGAAACATAATCCACAGCAAGCAAGAAATAAGTGAAACCAAAAGAATTGGGAAATGGTCCCATGAAGTCTATGCCCCATACATCAAAAATTTCAATATAGATCATAAAATTTTGGGGCATTTCATTCTTTTGAGATATGTTCCCGACTCTTTGGCACTTATCGCAAGATTTACAGAATTGAAAACTATCTTTGTTCAAACTAGGCCAAAAAAATCCACAGTCAAGAACTTTCCTAGCAGTTCGTCTGGCTCCAAAGTGACCTCCACAAGCATGTGCATGACAAAAAGTAAGTATAGAAGTTACCTCATCATTGGAAATGCATATCCTAATAACTTGGTCGGCACAATGCTTCCACAGATACGGTTCATCCCACACATAATGTTTTGCATCACTCGTGAGTTTGTCTCGTTGAGCCTTAGAGAACCCAGGGGGATGCTCATTAGAGACAAGAAGGTTCACAATGTCGGCATACCACGGAAGCATGGTACTCATAGCAAGTAACCTCTCATCCGGAAACTCTGCTTGAATACCCTCAGAATGCTGCTTTTCCACACTGGATTCTATCCTACTCAAATGATCTGCTACCAAGTTTTATGTACCTTTCTTGTCTTTGACCTCAATGTCAAACTCACTTGGTAGCAAAATCCACCGAATTAATCTTGGTTTGGCTTCCTTCTTTGTCATTAGATGACGAAGAGCTGCATGATCGGTGAATACTATCACTTTGGTGCCTAACAAATATGAGCGGAACTTCTCCAATGCAAAGACCACTGCTAACAACTCCTTTTCAGTGGTGGAGTACTTACGCTGAGCCTCGTTAAGAGTCATAGAGGCATAGTATATGACATGAGGCACTCGCCCCTCCCTTTGACCCAAGACGGCTCCGACGGCGTAATCACTAGCATCGCACATGATCTCAAAAGGTTGAGACCAATCTGGGGGTCGGATGATAGGTGCGGAAACAAGCATTTCCTTCAACACATCAAATGCCCGCCGACAATCTTCACTAAGCTTGAAGTTAACATCCTTTTGCAAGAGAGTACACAAAGGTGCAGAGATTTTGGAGAAGTCTTTGATGAACCTGCGATAGAAACCTGCATGACCAAGAAAAGAACGGACTTCCCGAACATTAGTGGGGTAAGGCAAAGATTGGATAGTATCAATTTTCGCTCTATCAACTTCGATACCTTGGGCAGAGACCACATGGCCCAAAACAATACCATGTTCCACCATGAAATGACATTTCTCGGAGTTAAGAACTAAGTTAGTATCAACACATCTTTTAAGCACTAGAGTAAGATGAGCTAAACAATTATCGAAAGAATTTCCATGAACTGTAAAGTCATCCATAAAAACCTCAACAAAGTTCTCCACAAACTCAGAGAAGATACTTACCATGCACCTTTGAAAGGTGGTTGGGGCATTACAGAGCCCGAAAGGCATGCGCCTATAAGCAAACGTACCAAAGGGGCACGTGAAGGTAGTTTTCTCTTGATCCTCTGGCGCTATGGCCACCTGAAAATAACCCGAGTAGCCATCTAGAAAACAGTAAAAGGCATGACTAGCGAGCCTTTCTAGCATTTGGTCAATAAATGGCAAGGGAAAGTGATCTTTTATAGTCACCGCATTCAATCTACGGTAATCTATACAAACGCGCCACCCATTCTGGACGCGGGTGGGCACTAAATCACCATCTTTGTTAGCTATAACAGTTACCCCAGTCTTTTTTGGTACAACTTGAGTAGGACTAACCCACTTACTATCAGAGATGGGGTAAATCATACCTGCCTGGAGAAGTTTTAAAATTTCCTTTTTGACCACCTCCATCATGGGTGGGTGCAACCTTCTCTGAGGCTGCCTAACTGGCTTAGCATCATCCTCCAACAGTATGCGATGCATGCATGTGGTGGGACTAATGCCTTTAATGTCGGCAATAGTCCAACCTATGGCTTCCTTGTGCTCTTGGAGGACCTCAAGCAACCTCCCTTCCTGGTCCTTGGTGAGTTTATTAGATATGATGACCGGAAGGGTATTGTCCGCACCAAGAAAAGAGTATTTCAGATTGTCAGGAAGGGGCTTCAACTCTACCTTCGGTGCCTGCAAAACAGACGGTAACAACTTTTCTCCAGGAACGGTCAAAGGGATAGGTCCCATATGAGATGGGGTAATTGGTAAGCGCTTGGGCCCCTGGAGATACTGAACCATTTCCTGCAAGTTAGTGCTCAACACATATGCCACATTATCTAGTTCAAAACCGTGCTCTAAAGCTACTTGCAAAGCATCATTTCCATCAAGATCAAAAACATCTTGTGTCATAGAATCAATGATATCAATAGCATAGCATGTGTGTTCTTCAGTCGGGAATTTCATGGAATCATAGATATTGTATTCTATCTTGGTTCCATCAAATTCCATAGTGAGTGATCCATTGTGAACATCAATCTTAGTCCTGGCAGTTTTCAAAAAGGGTCGTCCCAAAAGGATAGGAGCGGCATGCTTATCATGGTCCATGTCTAAGACATAAAAATCAGCAGGGAAAATTAATTTATCAACTTTAACCAACACATCTTCTACTATACCTCTAGGATAAGCAGAAGATCTGTCAGCTAATTGGATCACCACTCCAGTTTCAATTAACGTTCCTAATTTAAGAGACTCATACAATGAAAATGGAATCACATTGATAGAAGCGCCTAAATCAAGCATAGCCTTTTGAAACGTAATCTCCCCAATAACGCAAGGGATAGTAAACATGCCCGGATTGCTACACTTAGGTGGCAATTTACCCCCAAAGACGGCCGAGACATGTTCACTAACTTGCACTTTTTGGGCCCCCCTCAATCTTTGCTGTCTTTTAGCGGTACACATTTCTTTTAAAAATTTTGCATACCTTGGAATTTGTTTAACAACATCAAGAAGAGGGATATTTACCTCGCATTTACGAAAGGTTTCGTAAATGTCCTTGTCGACCTCCTTTTTGCGGGTATCTCTCAACGCCGCAGGAAATGGTGGAGATGGTTTGCTAGGAGGCACAGATGGAGTGTTCACACTTGCGTCTTGGCATGGTGGCAGTGGTCCGGTCTCAGACACCGGCTCCTCATGAACAATTGCACTTCCACCCGTATTATTGCGCTCTACTATCAACTCCTTCCCACTTCTCAAAGTGATGGCACTAGCATTAGCTCTCGGATTGGGCTCGGTTTGTGATGGCAGTTTTGCTGAATCCCGAGCCTCTAATCTATTCACGGCACTTGAAACCTGGCTCATCTGCTTCTCCAGATTTTTGATACTAGAGCGGGTCTCCTCTTGAAACTGAACCATGTTACCTTGCATGCTGGTCACATTCTTGGTTAAGGCATTGAGCATATCTTCAGTAGACATTGTAGAATTTTGCCTCATCCCCAAATTCTGACCCTGATTAGCAGGTTGCATAGGAGGTGGGCGCACATAAGGTTGTGCTTGATGGTATTGCTGCGGTGGATGGGTGTCGTGATCATTACCATTACCATACCTCAACCTCGGATTATCTCTCCAACCGGGATTGTAGGTGTTGGAATAAGGGTCATACCTCCTTTGATTCGCTGAACCTTGAAAACCAAGAGCTTTCACCTCCTCACTTTGTTCCTCTTGTAGTTGAGGACAATAATCAGTAGGGTGTTTCGAAGCACATATACCACATGCCTTCACCTGCTGTGGGCTTTTCTTAACAACAAGATCCCTTACCAATGAAGTGAGAGCTTGAACTTGCTCCTCTAGTCTAGAACTTTGAGCACTAGAGCTGCTCACATTTGCCTTCCGGGTGGTGGATCTCTTACTAAAATGACGGGAGCCTTCAGACAACTCCTCTATCAAAGCCCGAGCGTTGTCCGGAGTTTTATTGATAATGGATCCACCAATGGCAGCATTTACCATTCTAACATCCTCATCCGAGAGCCCATCATAAAAGTATAAAATGAGGTCTTGTTCATTGTACCCATGATAAGGACAACTGGCACACAGCCGTTTGAACCGTTCCCAATACTCGTATAGAGGCTCATCATATTTCTGCTCAGTGTTGCTTATTTCCTTCTTCAAAGTAGATGATTTAGAAGCGGGAATATATTTGTCCAGGAACCGCTTTTTCATTTCAGACCAACTGGTGATACATCCCGGTGGGAGATAATAAAGCCAGTCTTTAGCCGTATCCTTTAGAGAAAAAGGAAATGCTCTCATCTTAACCTGCTCCTCCGTGGCATTACTCGGTTTCATGCCTGAGCACACAACATGAAACTCAGATAAGAACTTATTAGGATCTTCACCACTGAGCCCATGAAAAGATGGTAACAGATGAATGAGCCCTGATTTGAGCTCAAATGTAGTACCTTCCGTCAGTGTTGGGAAAGTAATACATAATGGTTGCTGATCAAGATTAGGAGCGGTGAGCTCCCTCAAAGTACGATTCTCCACTCGCGGTGGCATCGCTTCCTCAAAGTGTAAAGCAAATGGAAGTGCTCGAAAATTCGCTCGCAATTCTCTCCTTGACCTGAAAAAATTCAATTCAAGTTCTGGATCGTACTGTAAGTGATCTTGATTAGTGGTACGAGTATCAACCATGTACTAAGAAAAATAATAAGAATTGTAAAGAACTATCTAAAATAAACACGTTTTAGTACTTGCCAGGTCCTCGGCAACGGCGCCAAAATTTGGTGGGACGCGGTCGTACGCGCTACCAAAGATAAAAGTTTATTTTCCTTCTTTCCAATACAAATAAATGTAAGTGGCAAGTAGGGTCGAATCCACAGAGACTTGGGGACTAACTCGTGCTTATAATGGATCAAATGGGGGTTTTGGGATTAAAGAATTGAATAACTAAATATGAAGAACTAAAGAACAATCAAAAAGTAATGTAATCAAGAAGAGAAGAATCTTGAGTTCGGTTAATGGCCACTTCGATTCATACTATTGATCATTGGTTTCTCAAATGTGTAACTTTACTCTTAATTACTCAAAGTTGGAAATCAAATTCCTTTCCCTCAAAAGTACCGTTAAACAATCACAATCAAATGATCATAAAATAAGATTAATCTAATCTAATCAGAGATTAAATTCAAATCAATAGAACATCAACGAACTAGGAAACAATGAGCCAATTAACAAATTGCTAGCACAACATATTCAAATTGGAACTTGTGATTTCTCTAGTGATTAATCAAGAATAATCAGATTCATTAATCAAACCCTAGATTGCTACTCATGAAAGAAGAACAGATGAATCGGCATTAATTCTAAATCCTAGCAAATGATAAATCGAATGTATAAACTAGTAGTAGTCCTAGCAGTACATACCACAATCATAGATTAAAATCAAGAAATCACAATTACAATTAAGAAAAAGTTAACAAAGAGAAACCTCACAATAATCGACCGAAGCTTGATTAACCGTTCTCAAGACTAGATTTAGGCTACAATCGACATAGCATCCATCAAGCAAATCTTCAAACTAATTATTCGAAACTCAAAAAGGGAGAAATAGGGATTAGGGTTCTTCTCTCTATCCTCTCTAATTCAGTCCAGTAATTCCGATCAACTCAAAACAAAACGTTTTCTAATTAATAAAACCTCAGGAAAGCTGAAAACTGCCGAAGAGTCGTAGCCGCGTCGAAGTGCGCGAGTCGGGCATCTATGGCGCGCGACTCGGGCCTTCGATGCTGCCTAATCAACACTCCTCGCTCGAAGTGCGCGGCTCGCTCGAAGTGTGCGGCTCGCGCGAAGTGCGCGGCTCGCGCGAAGTAAGCGGCTCGCGCGATGCTGGTGCGCGGCTCGGGCCTGTCTTGCTGCCAAGCTTCAGCCTTCACTCGATATGCGCAACTCGGGCATGTCTTGCGCGCGAGTCGGGCATGCGACGCTGACATGATCCTGTGTGGCTCGAAATGCGCGGGCCGTGGGAGTGTGGTGCCCAGCTCGGGCACTCGCTACTGCCCGGGATCCGACCTTCTCCATACAATCCCGAGGTGGGCTCTTCAACGCCCCTGGTGGGCAAACAATGCCGTAGAGCCACAAAGAGGATGAACTTGGATGCCTCCACCATATAACTCTAGACTCCAAAGAACTTTGTGATCTCTTTATCGAATATGGTTCAAACTTGTACATTAGAAATCATATAGCCCTCGAAAATAGAGTTGCTGTTGTTTTACATTTTTACCATACCATAGTATTCTGATTTTCTTTTTTCCTTCTTTGGAAAAATTGACATGAATAATCCCAACTTTAACCCGTCTTCTCAAAATAATCCCAACTTTAGATTATTATAGAATAATCCCAAATTTTAAGGGAATCTTCTCAAAATAAGCCAAACTATCCTTTTTAATTACACTAATCCATTTTAGGTCTATAATATGTTCAAAATTAATAGTTCGGATTATTTTGAGAAGGTACCTCCTAAAGTCTGGATTATTATAGAATAATTCATAGTTGTGATTATTTTGAAAAGACTGATGAAAGTTGGGAATACTTGGGATTATTCATGTTAATTTTTCCTTCTTTTTATTCATTTTTTATAATATTAAGATTATGATATTTTAACTAGTTCATAAATAAATATTCAAAACCCCTTTTATTTTCACCATTTATATATTCGATCTCAACTATTGATTTTGAAAATGGACCGTTTATCTCTTCTAGAAAATGGAGAGAATCCCAACTCAAAACCACAAGACTTAACAATCAGTGAAACTATCTTATAAAATATTTTTTTTGTAACAGTATAGATATTAGGTTTGTGGTTTATTGTGGAAACTTCTGGAAAGTGATTGTTAGGTTTAATTCCCTCAATCTCATTGCATGGAGAGTTGGAGTAGTTTCCATTTAATATTATTCATTTTTGCTAGGAGTATAACAAGAGAGAGGGAAAAGTAGGAGGAGAAGAAAGTCGTCTGCATCACACATGAATTGTTAACGAGAGAATTTATAATGCACCTGGGTGTACCATGCTCATGGTACACCTAAGTAAATGCTCATTTGAAATTCTCCAAATGAGCAAAATGAGCAAATGAGCAAATATTTCTACTCATTTAAGAAAATGAGCAAACACTTTTGCCCAAATGAGCAAACTTGGTGTCGAATGAGCAGTTAGGAAAACGAACTAAATGAGCATAGATGCTTGACTCATTTGAACATTAAATTCAAAATTATTTCATAATACATTTGCTCATTCCTTCAATGATAATTCAAAATCAGCACCCATAATGTTGCTCATCAACTAACCAAAGCAACAATGCAAAATAAAGAGTTATATCATATTATTCATGACAAATAATCCTGTAATATGTCACTAAGATTTAAATCAAATAAAGAAACATATATCATATCCTTATAATGAGACATGAATTAAGCAAATACAAAGATATCAGTCCAACTATTGTGATGGAGAGGATATCGGAACATTAGAATTCAAAATGAGCATAGATGCTTCTAAATGAGCATAGATGAAATTTGAACATTAGAATTTCATCATTCGCCTCATCATATGATTGAATCTCCTCAGTCGTTTATCATCATCATCTCGAGTCCGCGTCATCGTCATCTCATCGTTCATCTCGCGAATTTCAGATCTGGAAATTATATCAGATCTGGAAATTTCAGAAGCAGAAGATGAATAAGAGGAGAGAGATTCGGTGATTGTGGTGAAGAATGGCGGGGAATCAGCGAAGAAAGTAGTGGAGATGGAGTGGACAGTGGGAGACAACGAGGATCTGGTGGCGTTGAGGTTTCAGTCGAAGTTAATGGTGGATGAGCGATTATGGCTGATGAGGAAGAAGATCATCCATATTTTGTCATTTAATGCCGCGGAAATTACCAACACGCTCCTGAAGTTCTAATTTGTTACAAAATACCCCTGGGTGTACCATGAGTGAACTCGTTGTTAACACCGAAAGTTAGGTTAATTTACTGAATTATGGGTTGTGGTACTCATTTAAAGCCAAACAAAATTTATAAGTTAGTTTCATTAATAAATATTATATTTCGACCATTTCATAATACTTGAAACGTTTCTCCGATGACGTTTACCAATGATTGACTCAAAACATCAATAAAGCTGATTTCCAATTAGTAAAATTGATAATTTAAAAGTATGAATGAGGTGAATCTAATAAGATCATACATAACTCTATTTTTCCTCACCTAGATTTCACAAAACACGATTAACAGATAGTGTGTTAATAGTGTAAAAGTCAAAACATTTCAGCATTTCTAGAAAAATATACTTCATCCGTTTCTCAATAAGTGAAACTAGAGGTGATCAATCTGGGCCACTTTATTTTGGGCCAAGCCCGACCCGCCCCGCCCCATGATCACTTCTAAGTGAAACATAGAGAAAGTAAGGGAACACCAAGGAATGTAGAGAGAGAAAGTTGGGACCAACAATAGAGTAGGGTAATCAAGTGGAGAAACAAATAAGTTGTGGTCTCCTCTTGCTTCTTGGTGGCATATTTGTAATAATATTGAACCTTTTTTACCATTTTGAGTTTGGTTGCACTTATTGTGACTATTCTAAATGAGGAAAGTTTTTCACTTATTGAGAAACGGAGGAAGTACTAGTTTTTCTTTTACAAAGATTTACTTTTAAAAGGTACTACTCCCTAGGGATGTTCATGGGTGGTTAACCGTCCCAAAATAAAATTTCGGTTCGGTAATCGGAAGTATCGGTTCACCATTTTTTTGTGAACCGTAACCGTCACCGTTCAAATCGGTAACCACATAAATGGTTAGCCGATTTTTCGGTACGGTTTTCCGGTTAACCATTAACCGTTACTCAAGTTTTATCAAATTATTTTACTAATTTTAAATATTAGATTTCAATTTTTTCTCAAAATTAAATAATAATAAAAGGCAAATGCTAATGGGCTCCCCCGAGGCATTAGATAGCACTAATATATTTTACCTATTAATCCTAGTCCCAAAATAAATTACTTTTGTAAGATCAAATACCTTTTACTGAAAATATAAAAAGAAATAGGTTTCATCCTTTCATGATTGGCGACAACTCTACGCGGTTTCGGATTGTTTGACACCCAAATTTAATACACAGAACCAGTTCTACATTCTAAACTAGGAACTGATATTATTGCCTAGGAATTAAAATATTATGCAGTTTAAGCTTAGCAAAACCAACAAATTAAACACAACTTCAACCTAAACATTTTGAAGTCACTGCACAGGTGTTAGTATACTGAACTCGAATAATCTAAACTTGCAGGGACATGGAGAGTAACTGCAGCTGTATGCCTGTATCACCCTAAATAAATGCAAACTTCCACCACCAGATGCATATCCCGCTCTTCCAAATTCTGCCATATGATTTCTGTAATACCCCTCATGATTGCTTTAAAGGGATTGAGCAGGCTACTCATTCCAACAAGATGCATCTTTCTTTTAGAGAGCTTATTTCCTTAGTTACTCTACAGTTAAGCGTGCTTGGCTAGGAGTAGTCCAGGGATGGGTGACCTCCTGGGAAGTTTCTCAGGGTACGCATGAGTGAGGAAAAAATGTACCAGAAGAACTTGTGCTGGTTATTGAGGACAGTTGTTGGCCCTGGATGCGCATTGGTGACAATATACTCGACTCCGTATGGGTCGGGGTGTTACAATTTCAGTTAGCGGGCTCGATAATAAAATAAAATAAATAAATCCAGTTTTTTGGTTAACTGTTTTTCTAAAAATCATAACCGTAACTGTACCATTGAACCGTAATTTTACCGGCTCGGTAACCGAACCGTTTAATCCCAAATTTTCCGGTTCGGTAACCGCCCATTTTGACCGGTTTTTCGGATCGATTTTTCGGTTTCGGTTTTTTATGAACACCCCTACTACTCCCTCCGTTTCTTTTTAATCTACTCACTTTCCTTTTTGGTCTGTTTCTTTTTAATCTACACACTGTTGCTTTTTCTATTCTTGGTAACATGTCACATCTACTTTCTCCTCTTTTTCCACCCATGTCATTCACTTTTTTATATTTTATTCCACTTTTTAGTTTCTTTCTCACACTTTTTCAGTATCTCTCTCCACCTTTTCAGTTTTTTCTCTCATACTTTTGTACTTCCTCCTTGGTTCTCCCCAAAGTGAAGTGAGTAAATTAAAACGAAACTAGGAAAGATACTAGTAAATAACTAAGCGAGCTATGGTCGTTAGACTTCATAAAGTCCATGATGGTCCACTTCAACTATTAAAGCCCAATAACTAAGCGACCGAGCGAGCCTATAGGCTATAATTGACCATATCCAACAATACCATTATGTTGTGTATCCAGCCCCCTTCTTACACAAGCGAGTCTTAAAATAAGTTTTTCAGAGTGAAATGTTGCTGGCAAAATAATGGCAGCAAAAAGAGTGAGATCAGGCAAGAAGGTTTCAAAAGAGCAGCCGTTTTTCCTTATTTCTGTTGAGCAATTTCGGGCAACTCCTCCGATTAAGGGGCAACCGTTGTCCATTTGTGCCTAAAATTTGACAACTTGTTGGGGAGATATAGGGCTACAATCTGAACGGTTGGATCGTCTTTTAGTGCTTCGGTTTGTGAGATCATATTGCTGGATATAGAACCTCTGCATTTGGGTGATATTCTTCACTTTTGCTTCTCTATTTGTTAACTCTCTTATATATCAAATTGTTGACGGGTTGTGAACTTGTGAAATATTGTACAACTGGGTTGGGTTTTTTTTGGTTCGCCCTCAATCTATCATAATAAGAAAACAA
>CANSNZ010000994.1:0-345862 GCA_947646795.1 Beta lomatogona | reverse complement strand
GAACAAACCTCCTATAAAGGAAGCTAAGCCATGGAAGCTCTAACTTGATAGATGGGTAAGGCATGATCTTGGATGGCTTGGATCTTCTTTCATCTGCAATGCACATGAAATGAAAGCGAGAAAAAGTTACTTGGTTAGAAAAAATGACATTTCTCAGGATTTCCGCAGAGTTTTTCTCCCCTGAAGCACTTCGAACACTTGTTGCAAGTGCTCCACATGTTCCATCTCGGTTTGGTTATAAGCGAATATATCATCAAAATGAAGACGACCTCGAATCTACCAAAAATGGCTTCAAGGTTTGGTTCATAAGCCCATAAAAGTGCTTGGGCATTAGGCAAAAGGCATCACTAGCCATTCACTGACAAACCCTCCTTTGTCTTGAAGAGAGCGATTTTTCCTCACATCTCCTTCATGTATTCGGATTTGATGATATCCACTCCTTAGGTCTATTTTAAGAAGACCTTAGCTCCATCTGCAAATCATCCAATAGATCATTTAACCTAGGGATAGGAGAAAAGCGATACTAATGGGTGATTTTATTGATGGCCACACTATCGACACGCATCGCCATTCCGTTTCTTCTTTGGAACAAGTAAGGTAGGCACGGCCACGAGGGGCTTGATGACTCTCGAAATCGTTTCCTTTAGACAGCAAACTCCTCCATGCCTTGTATCTCCTCGGTTTCCTTAGGGTTGGTCATAAGGCTGGTTTGTTGGGAAGGCTAGCACCGGGGATAAGGTCGTTTTTATGTTGTATGTCCCACGCTTTGGAGGTAGGCGGGGGGGGTATTTGGTGGAAAGGCACATGAGAGCATATGTCCAAGCAAGGCGTGAGCAAGCGTGTGTTGGTTTCTTGTGGTGTTGGTATGTCGACTAGGCCCTCCAAAAATCAACTCCTTGAATGAGTTGTATTCTTGATAATTGAGATTTCATCAAAGTTGTGAGGATAAGGTTTTCTTGTTTTGATGCTTTGTTTGACGGGTAGCAGGAATGAGAGGGGGAGTAGGGTGATTCTTTGTGGTCTTTTGTGAAGGAATAAGTGTTTTTATAACCATGCATGATTCACTGCTTATCGAGAACATCCATGGTCGTCCAAGGAGCACATGACAAGCGTCCATGGGAATCACATCACACCGACACGTCCTTTTCGTATGTTCGACCAATACTAAAGGAAAAGTAAAACTCGTGAAGTTACATGTAATCCTTTTCCTTGATTAAGCCATTGCTGAATTATATAAGGTGAGGGATGAGGGTTGGTTGTTAAAATTCCGGTTTAGTTACGAGGGTTTGAGAAGCAGACATTGGTACAGCTTCCACCATGCATGATCACCGATAGACATGCCTTTCCCCGATGGTGCATCAAGTGCTTGAAAGATGGCTTCTCTTTGGAGCTGGTCCTCTTGGATAGGTAGACTACTAAGGTTGCGTCTCACCACCAAGCATTCTCCTTCATATGGTCGAGCAACTCGTCCTTCTTCATACTCCTCTCCAGTTCCTCCTCCTCTTCTTGATCGGCAAATACATCCTCAAGGCTTCATATTCCATGAGGCCTGATCACCTTTTGTTAGGACACTCGGTTACGAAGTGTGCCCTAGTCCTTGGCACCTATAACATCTCCTTGGTGCCTTGCCTAAGGAAGGAATAGTGTCGGGTTTTGTGTTTGGTTTAGGAGTATAAGTGGTAGGTTGGTTAGGCTTTTGAGTTGTAGTGGTTGGCTTGGTATATGGTGTGGTTTTGGTAAGGTGCGTAAGGCATCCCATTTACCTTTGCCTTTAGTCTTTTGTTGGCGTTCCACCTTGTGGGCTAATAAGACTAGCTCCTCCCCAATGTAGTGTAGGTGTGAAGCTCCACTACATTAGCTATGTGAGCTCCAATCCTCAAAGGGAAACGAACCAAAGTTTGTGGTTCATCCTCCTCGCATCACACTTCATCAAATAGGCCCCGAATTCTCGGCATAGTCTTCTACACTCGAAGTTCCTTGTTGCAAATGGTGGAACTTAGCAAAGTTCTCTTGGACATAGTAGGTAGGAAGAAATTTTTGCTTGAGGAGTTTCCTCATTTTCTCCACGTTCTCACCTTCTCTTTGCCCATTCTTTCCCTCTTGAGTGCATACAACTCTAGCCCGCCAAGTAGAGGCGTACTTGCGTAGTTTCAATGCAACAAGTTTAACCCTCTTTTCTTCGGGGAACTTGCTTGTAATCAAAAAGCTCGTTCCACGGTTCTTAGCCATTCAATGAAACCATCGGCGTCAGAGTCTACCATCATAGTCGGGGATATCAGCCTTGATATCATTAGAGTTATCCCATGATTGGGGACTCCTCTTGGAGCGGCATTTCTTTGTTCAAAATTGAGCAAGGTATGCTCGCTCTCTTCATCAGAGTGATCTCTATCTTGATCTCCTCGATTGATTCTTAGTCTCAATGAGAGTTGTCTAACTTGATCTTGCAACAACTCCATTCTAGCATTAGACTCTCTTTTCTTCCTCTAGGGCTTTGAGAAATTCTCTCCAATTCTCAGGGGGATCATTGGATGCAGCCATGGGTGGTGGTGGGTGTTTGGTTGTATTTGGGCGTGTGTTTGGGATGGATTTAGGTTAGGAATTCCTGTGGCTCCGATACCAAGATGTTGTATGCGTGACTAACAAGTGACACATACAAGGTTTAAGGTGATTTGATGATAGAACAAGTTTCGGACTTAAAGGGATTAAACCCCAAAACTCGAGCAACTCTAGCTAACTCAAAGATAAGGCACACCACTTTGAATTATCTAAAGGTCCTAAGATCACCACTTAACGTGCTAAGTTAAGCTAGCATAGGCGAATTCAAGTGTTTCCAATCCAAGAAACGAAATGAAGACAAGTGTGAATACTCACGGTTTTTCAGTCATAAAATTCTCTAGTTGTTCTCATTGATCTCCAAGCTGCTTTTTATAGTACAACCTAAGTATTACAACTGAAGTTTTTGATAATTAAAATAAAAGAAATAAGCCACGAAATTAGGGCCACTAACAGCACTAATAGCCGGCACTAACTAACAACTAGAAAGTTGAAAATCCTAGCAACTAACTCCTACAAATAAGGCGCCTACTTCCAGCATGTTGCACGCCCTTTGAAAGGTAGTTAGAAGCTCCATGATGCACGTCCCACCCTCCTACAATCAAGGAAGTTGTTGAAGATGCTTGGAAACGCCACTTCGCACGTCCAAGCTAAGTGATTCAAAAGCCTTCCACTTCTTTTGCACGTTCAAGCCATGCCCTCCACCTTTCTCCTTGTTTGTAGTAACTTAATGCACATCATTACATCCTATTTGAATGAATTACATAACTAACTGATTACATCAATCACTTACATAATCCGGCTAAAACAAACGACTCTAACTTATTCATTCTCCTAAGAACAGAAAGAAAATAAAGCACTAAGAAACCATACTAACAAAGGACTCTAAAGAAGAATCAATGCTAGTAAGAACCGGACTTTGAAAGATAGAATGAATGGTTTCTCCAACCAAACTAATGAACTTGTAGTCCTTGACAAGAAGTAATGGAGAGGCCCCGCCATCACAAAGCGTCTATAAAACGAAGCAAGACCATGAAGCGAGCATTACCTCGGTGATGGATGAAGGAATAGGCCACGTTTTTTTATGGCGGCTACTTTGGAAGGATCAACGAACGCCTTCACTTGACACGATGTAACCAAGGAAGGTCACACTTGGCACCAAAGCGGACACTTCTCTAACTTGCCATAGAGCTTTTGCTTCCTCAAGCCTCGAACACAGCCCCCAAATGGCTCAAATGATCCACCACACTTCGACTATACACGAGTATATCCTCGAGATACACCACCACATACTTGCCAATGAAAGGTTTCAAGACTTCGTTCATCGATCGCATAAATGTACTAGGAGCATTTGGAAACCCAAAAGGCATTACCAACCACTCGTACGGCCCCTAGTTTAGTCTTAAAAGCCGTCTTCCACTCGTCACCTTCTCTCCTTCCTAATTTGGTGATAACCACTACGCAAATCAATTTTAGAGAAACGGTGGAACCATGCAATTCATCAAGTAAATCATCTAACCTTGGGATCGGAAATCTATACTTGATGGTGATGTTGTTTATAGCCCTCGAATCATACACATGCGCCATGTACCATCCTTCTTAGGCTCCAAAAGTGTAGGAACCGCACACGGGCTCATGCTCTCTCTTACATAACCTCTTACCATGAGCTCTTCAATTTGACGTTGCAACTCCTTTGTCTCTTGAGGATTGCACCTATAAGCCGCTTTATTTGGCAATGAAGCACGGGAACTAGATCGATTTGATGCTCAATACCTCGAATGGGTGTGATACGAGATCAAGATAGATTTAAATTGCTTTCTTAGGGTTGTTGCATGGTTTTACTTTCTCCTAAAGTAGAGGTTTTACATGTAACGAAAATATGTCTTTTAGTTAAATTAGTTAATTAAGTTGTTTTTATTTTTAGTTGGTTGTAATAAGGTTGGCGGAAATTCGATGAGTTGTAATAGCTTGAGGATAGGCGTGTGCTTCTTGTAAGGTTTATGGAAAGTTTTTGCAAAGCTTTCCTAAATCACTAGTTTCCTTATTTTGGTGCTAGATTCAAGGCTTAATTTTAGGAGAGAGTTTCCTTATTTTCTTCTATGTTAGGCGTGTGACTTGATGTACTTGGGGAGGCGAGGTTTTCTTGCTTCTTCTTCTTCAATAAATACATGCCTAGTCCCATGAGGCTAAGTAAGAATTGATTATTGAAATTTTTGGACTTGTTAGTCTTTGAAGGATTGGACGTATTTTCCAAGACTTGATTGTTTTAGGGAGTGAACCTAAACCGCCAGACCCTTAGTTTTAGGCGAGTGAAACCTAAAACTAAGCGAGATTTGAGTGAGTTAGTGAGTGAAGCTAACAAACTTAGTCTCGAAACACGTCCTAACTTGAACCTTTGGTGAGTGAAGCCATTGAATTAGAGTTAGAACCCTTGGTGGAGATTAGCTGAGTGAAGGTTATTCGAAGCTAAGCTAGGTTCCGTTCACGGAATCATATCAAGTTTTTTATTTTCGTTCATAATTATAAAACACAAAAAAACAAATTCGTACATTAAGCTTTCGCACTCTCATATCGGGGTGGCAAACCGGGTGGCAAGTCTTAGGAAATACATCCTTAACTCCTCCCAGTACTCGTTGCAAACACTTTGGAAACTTCGAATCTACTTCGTTAGTCGTAGGATTGGCGAGAAGAATGAAAGCCACTTCCCTCTTGTGCAAGCTCATGCTCAATTGTTGCTCGTTCAAGAATAGTACCTCCTTAGGTTTAGCTAGGGTGCTCAAAGGCTTGAGGGCTGTCCTCTTTTCCCCACCTTAGCTATGTAGACATTCGCCCTACCATCATACTTGACATACCTATCATATTGCCAAGGTCGCCCCAAAAGGGAGGTGACAAGCATCCATGTCACGCACATCACATAAGACTTCATCTTTAAATTTGCCTATAGAGAAGGCAATCAAGGAACTTGCTTCGTGACTTGCACATCACTACCATCACTCAACCAATGTAGCTTGTACGGCTTAGGGTGAACCGTAGTAGGCCACTTCAACTTGTCTACTAAGGTGGAAGAAACCACATTAGTACAACTACCAGTATCAATAATGAGCTCACATACTCCATCCTTCACCAAGCATCGAGTAAGAAAATTACGTTCCACTGCGTCTCCAATGGCATAGGTTTTAGTGTACAATGTGCGCCTAAGAATAAGGTGTCTCCCCCTTGCTCCAGCTCTTCCTCGAGATCAGCCACAAAATCTTCTTCCTCGTCCTTTGGCTCGCCATCCTCTTCCTCTACATCTCTCGCCTCTCCCTTTCGTGCAAGTTCTCCCTCGATTTCTCGTATGTCACGCAAGGTCATAACCCTATTACTAGGGCGATCTTTAATAACATGGCCATAACCCTTACATTTAAAGCATACCTTCCTATCATCCGGTGTTAAGGGTGTATTTTCCTCTCCCTTGTCCTTCTTGAACTTCTCAAATCGTGTTGGAGGCTTAGTATAGGTCGAACTCCCTCCACTTGTCTTCCATGGTCTTGAAAAGTTTCGTACATAGGGTTTAGAATACGTAGCCTTCTTTCCTTTTGCGTGTTTTTCGACCTTCATGGCCACCTTGAAAACCTCTTCAAACGACCGGTAGGGTTGTAGATCCACCTTCTTTGCAATGGATTTGTCGAGACCGGTGATAAATCTTGCGATCTTGTGCTCGGTCCTTTCCTCCAGTCACACATCATGCATGGTTTCTCGAACTCAACTACGTACTCCTCAGCGGTAAGGGAGTTTTGTTTTAATCCTTGCAACTTCAATTACATGTCTTGAGCGAAGTCGCTAGAGCAAAAACCGTTTCTTTAGTCGAGTCTTCAAAGCTTCCCAGGAATTCTAGCCGTGGCTTTCCTCACTTGCTTACTCTTATTTTTGAGATTTTCATCCCATAGACTCGCATAACCCGTGAGTTTCAAAGCAGCAACCTTGAATCTCTTGTGATCGTCATAGTCCTTATAGTCGAATACTCGCTCGATTCGTTGCATCCATTCGAAAGGAATTTTCGGGTTTCATCGTCTACGAAATCGGTTGCAAATCAAGAGGTATTACTAAGTACTAATCTCAATCACAACAAAGGAGAGATTCATGGCTTAAAGATTAGTACTAACGTAATCATGCTAAGCAATAATGGAAGAGAAGCTAAGTAAGCTAGCGGCTGCCCATGGGTGTTGGGGAGGGGTGTGTGCTTGAGGTGCTTAATATTAGTTAGTGTTAGTTTAGTCTTAAACATGCTTAACTCTCACTAAACATGCTTTGAAATCACTTAGCACCAAGAAAGATAAATCGGTCATTTTTGTTAGAAGCTACGGTTTTCATGATGGTTTTTGTGATGCAATGGATGATCTAATGAAGCTAGTAGGTGAAGCACCTTGCTTATACATGCTTACCAAGAAGCCTACAGCAAGGGGGTCCAATTACAACCTTTCCTAAGCAAGGAGGAAAGGACATGAATGGAGGAAAGAAAAAGGGGCTGCATTGCAGCGTTTTCTGTCCCTCCTTTCTTCTGATTTGGGCAGCCACATTTTAGGCAACAATGATGATGATTCACACATGGAAAGAAGCTACTTCAAGTATAGGTTATCTTTGCATTGGTTTGCAGCCATTTTAAAGCATCCAATAAGAGCAAAAGGTTAGGAGAATAGAGGTGCTGATTTCGGCTAGCCTTAGAAGATCTTTTGTACTTTAAATGCTTTGTTTAATTCTCTTTAGTGTATTAGATGTAATAGCTGGTGTTTTAAGCTTTTAACTCTTGTACTATAAGTATGTAATCTTGATTATGAATGAAGATTAGATTTGGTTGTTGAAAAACATTGTTATAAACGTTGTGTTTAAAGATTAA
Source organism: Beta lomatogona (assembly GCA_947646795.1). Taxonomy (NCBI): domain Eukaryota; kingdom Viridiplantae; phylum Streptophyta; class Magnoliopsida; order Caryophyllales; family Amaranthaceae; genus Beta; species Beta lomatogona. Next base: position 338,433 of record CANSNZ010000994.1, on the reverse strand, counting down.
GAACCGAGGTGTTTTAACTCTAATTTGCACGAATTTCTTGGGAGGTAAAACTACAAGAGTTCAAACCCAATTAACAAGATTTGAGAGTGATTCACTTATTTTGTTAATTAAAATCCTTTTAGATTAAGGTCGAGTGATTCGCTTCCTTAACTAAAAACCGAATTACTAGCTTTAAGAGTGATTCTTTTAGCTTGAATTCAATTCTATCCTAAACACTATTCTTAGTTGAGTCGTGTTCGTATCAAGTGGTATCAAGAGCTCGGTTAAAATGGGAGACGAGATAAGTGATAATGCTGGGAGAGACGCCATGTTAGAAGCATTAGCTAGGCAAAACGAAGCATTACAAGAGATGATGACCCAATTAACCTTAGAAATGTTCAAAAGAAATCTAATGAGGAAGAGAGGAGTTCTAAGGCTGATGATAGAGGGTAAAAGATTGAAGTTCATGAATTTGATGGAACTAGTGATCCGAGAAGTGTATTTTGAATGGGAGCGGTCTTTAGAACGTTTCTTTGAATACAAAGACACTCCGAATGAGAGGAAGTACAAGGTAGTTGTTTTGAAGTTAACCAAATATGCATCCATTTGGTTAGAAGGTATGAAGAGACAAAGGGTGAAGGAGAACCAATCCAAGATTGCTACATGGGAGAAATTGAAGAAGCGGATTGAGGAAGCGTTTTGTTCCAACTAACTACAAGCAAAATCGGTACGTTAGATGGTCTACCCTCAAGCAGGCGCCATGTCCATGGAAAAGTACATCCAAGGAATTTGAGAAGCTTTCCATTGTTTGTGAAATAGAAGAGATGGAGGAGTAAAAAAACTAGGCCGGTTCTTAGGAGGCCTAAACGAAGATGTACGAGAGAAAGTCGAGGTGTATCCATACCTTACTTTTGAGTGAAGCTTGCAAAGTGGCTCTCAAAATCGATAGCCAAAAGAAGAAAGCGGTTACAAGTAAGTCTTATTCAAAGCCATTTAGTACTTTTAAAGCTAATTCTAGTACTAGTAGCTTTGATAAGAACAAAAACTGATTTCACTAAGAAAGACAAGGAGAAAGTTTCAGATGATAAAACTTTGAAAGTGAAATGTTTTAAGTGTCGAGGTTGTGGTTATTTCCAAGCTAATTGTCCTACTAAAAAGAATCATGACTATAAGGGATATAGAGGAGATAGACGAGTTGGAAAAAGAATCTCTTTTGGAGATAGAACATGATAAAAGTGAAAGTGAGGAGGGAGGACGTGTGTAATCGGAAATGGAAGGTGAAATGTTGGTTCTTAGGAGGTCCTTATATTGTAGTGTCGTGGCAAAAATGAGGAACAAAGAGAAACCATTTTTCATTCGAAATGCTTAGTGAATAAGAAGCTATGCCGCGTTAATCATAGATGGGGGGTAGTTGTACTAATGTAGCTTAAATCGAACTTGTAGAGAAGTTAGCATTACCTACTACTAAACATCCACATCCTTATAAACTGGAAATGGTTAGATGATAATAGTGAAGTGAGGGTGAAAAATAGAGTTTTGAGTTACGTTGTCAATTGGAAATTATGAAGATGAAATTCTATGTGATGTAATCCCCCTATGTTGCTTGTCACGTATTACTTGGTAGACCTTGGCAATTTGATCGACAAGTTATTCATGATGGTTCTACTAATGTGTATAAGGTGAATAAGGATGGCAAAATCAAAACCTTACTACCATTACCCCCTTCAAAAACCGAAACACAAAGCCCAAACCAAAAAAAACCTAGTGTGTGGAAGTGTGTTTTTAGGAAGAAAAGGATTCGAGAGGGAGTTGGGGGAGCTAATCAGGTTGTATACATTCTGGTTGCTAAGGAGGTGAACGAGGGAGTGGAGGTTGAAGATTCGGACTTGAGGGAGTTGTTAGAGGAGTTTGGAGATGTGTTTCCTAGCGACCTACCACCTGGCCTACCCCCTAACCGTGGAATTGAGCACCAAATTGATCTCATTCCCGGAGCACCAATTCCAAATAAACCTTCCTATAGATGTAATCCTAAGGAAGTGAAGAATTACAAAGCCAAATCAGTGAGTTGATGAAGAAAGGCTACGTGAGGGAGAGTAAAAGTCCATGTCTTAGTTCTGCTTACCTTAGGCCAAAAGACGGAACTTGGAGGATGTGTATTGATAGCCGTGCTTTGTGAATAACATAACCATAAAATACATGATTTCCTATCCCTAGATTAGATGACATGCTTAGATGAATTGAGTGGGTCCAAAGTGTTTTGAAAGTTGATTTGAGGAGTGGATATCACCAAATATGCATGAGAGAGGGAGATGAAGTGGAAGACGGCTTTCAAAACGAAGTATGGGTTGTATGAATGGGTGGTTATGCCATTTGGTCTCACAAATGCCCCTAGGACAATCGTGAGATTGATGAATGAAGTACTTAGGCCATTTTTTGGGAAAGTTCGTGGTTAGTATATTTGGATGATATTCTTGTTTCACGGTTCTAACAAGGATGATCATTTAAATCATTTGCAACAATTGTTCGAAGTCTTAAAGGAGCAAAAACTGTACGCAGAGCTTGAAAAGTGCACGTTTATGCAAAGAGAGATTGGTTTTCTTGGCTTCATCATTTCGATGAGGGTGTGAAAGTGGATCCATCCAAAGTAGAGGCGATTTCTTCTTGGCCGGTTCTACAACTATCACTGAGGTGAGATCTTTTCATGGTTTAGCTTCATTTTATAGGAGATTTATAAATAATTTCAGCACTTTATTAGCTCCCTATAGCCGAATGCACTAAACATGGAAAATTTGCATGGAGTGGCCTGCGGCTCACAAAGGCGTTTGAACTTGTAAAAGAGAAAATGTGTAAAACGCCTATCCTAGCTTTACTCGATTTCACTAAACCATTTGAAGTTGAGTGTGACGCAAAGTGGAACGAGTATTGGAGCCGTTTTGATTCAATGTGGCAAGCCCATTTTGCTTATTTTAGTGGGAAGCTTAATCATGCTAAATTGAATTATTCCACCTATGATAAAGAGTTTTATGCTATGGTTAGAGCTCTTAATCATTGGAGTCACTATCTGCGACCACAAGCTTTGTTCTTCATTACGATCATGAATCATTAAAATACATTCATGGACAACATAAGCTTAGTGCTCATCATGCTAAATGGGTAGAATTCTTACAATCTTTCAATTTTGTTGCTAAGTACAAAAGCTGGAAAATCTAACATTGTGGCGGATGCTTTATCTCGGAGGCACGTATTCACCGAATGTAATAGACTCCAAGGTGCTTGGTTTTGAATTGATTAAAGAGTTCTATGTTCTTGATGATGAGACACGTGACCTGTTCGTGGCTACTAAAAATGGTCCGAAAGACCATTATCATCGAGATGGAGGGTTCTTATTCAAGGGAATAAACTTTGTGTTCCTAAGTGTCCGTTCGGGATTTGCTGGATTAGAGAAGCTCATGGAGGGTGGTTTGGGATGGCCATTTTGGCATTAGCGAAACCATGGGGTTATTACGGGAACATTTTTCATGGCCACATATGATTAAAGAAGTGCACGCTGTTTTGGCTCGTTGCGGTGTTTGTCAAAGAGCTAAGAGCACGTTTCATAAAGGGTTGTACACTCCTTTACCAGTACCGGAGAGGCCATGGGAGGACATTAGTATGGATTTCATTGTGGCACTTCCTAGAACGCAAAGAGGGAAAGATCGGTCATGGTGGTGGTGGGCCCGTTTCTCAAAAATGGCACACTTCATGCCTTGCCATAAAACAGAAGATGCTATTAACGTTTCTTGTTTGTATTTCGGGAAATTGTTCGTTTACATGGAGTACCAAGAACTATTGTCTCGGATCGAGATAGTAAGTTTTTGAGTCACTTTTGGAGGTCCTTATGGAGAATGATGGGTACTAAATTGCTGTTTAGTACTTCACATCACCCCCAAACAGATGGTCAAGCCGAAGTGACCAACCGAACTCTGGGCACCTTGTTAAGGGGCTTAGTGAGCAAAAGCAGGAAAAGATTGGGATGTCGAAGCTATGTCATGCGGGAGTTTGCTTACAACGAGAACTCCAACTTTGGCAACGAAACATTCACCATTAAAGTAGTATATGGGGTAAATCCTTATGTACCTATTGATCTTATTTCATTACCCAAGGATTCTTATGTCCATGGAGATGCTAGGCAACAAGCTGAAATAATGGTGAAGATTCACAAAGAAATACGCACCAACATAGAAAGCAAATGAGATATACAATAAGAAGGCCAACAAAAGCCGAAAACCAAGGGTGTTTACTCCGGGAGATTTGGTGTGGATTCACTTAAGGAAGGAAAGATTTCCAAGCAAAGGAAGCATAAACTCGTACCTCGAGCCGAAGGACCATTCAAAGTTCTTGAACGTTATGGAGACAATGCTTACAAAATAGACCTTCCCCCGGAGAATATGGCGTGGCAGCAACCTTCAACCATAGGTGATTTGTCCCCCTACTTAGAAGATGAAGATGTACAAGAATTGAGGACAATTCCTTTGAAGAAGGAGAGGATGATACGAAATCGGACGTGAAATCAAGAGGTATTACTAAGTACTAATCTCAATCACAACAAAAGAGAGATTCATGGCTTAAAGATTAGTACTAACGTAATCATGCTAAGCAATAATGGAAGAGAAGCTAAGTAAGCTAGCAGCTGCCCATGGGTGTTGGGGAGGTGTGTGCTTGAGGTGCTTAATATTAGTTAGTGTTAGTTTAGTCTTAAACATGCTTAACTCTCACTAAACATGCTTTGAAATCACTTAGCACCAAAGAAAGAAAAATCAGTCATTTTGTTAGAAGCTACGGTTTTCATGATGGTTTTTGTGATGCAATGGATGATCTAATGAAGCTAGTAGGTGAAGCACCTTGCTTATACATGCTTACCAAGAAGCCTACAGCAAGGGGGGTCCAATTACAACCTTTCCTAAGCAAGGAGGAAAGGACATGAATGGAGTGAAAGAAAAAGGGGCTGCATTGCAGCTGTTTTCTCGTCCTCCTTTCTTCTGATTTGGGCAGCCACATTTTAGGCAACAATGATGATGATTCACACATGGAAGGGAAGCTACTTCAAGTATAGGTAATCTTTGCATTGGTTTGCAGCCATTTTAAAGCATCCAATAAGAGCAAAAGGCTAGGAGAATAGAGGTGCTGATTTAGGCTAGCCTTAGAAGATCTTTTTGTACTTTAAATGCTTTGTTTAATTCTCTTTAGTGTATTAGATGTAATAGCTGGTGTTTTAAGCTTTTAACTCTTGTACTATAAGTATGTAATCTTGATTATGAATGAAGATTAGATTTGGTTGTTGAAAAACATTGTTATAAACCGTTGTGTTTAAAGATTAAGAACCGAGTGTTTTTAACTCTAATTTGCACGAATTTCTTGGGAGGTAAAACTACAAGAGTTCAAACCCAATTAACAAGATTTGAGAGTGATTCACTTATTTTGTTAATTAAAATCCTTTTAGATTAAGGTCGAGAGTGATTCACTTCCTTAACTAAAAACCGAATTACTAGCTTTAAGAGTGATTCTTTTAGCTTGAATTCAATTCTATCCTAAACACTATTCTTAGTTGAGTCGTGTTCGTATCACATCCCTCCATCAAACTCTGGCATATCTAGTCTTAAGCCTCGATCATCCTCTTGTCTTCGTTGTGGTCTTTGTCGAGGGTGGTACTCCTCATCCGAGTTGGATGAAAGATCATCATGGATACTCTAACAGGACTAGGAGACTCGTGGCGCCTTCCCTTGATTTTGCCCTACTTGGAGCAATCTTAGCACCTCATCCATGCGCACTCTCAATTCCTCCAGCTCTCTATCACGTCGTAAGTTGTTTGCTTGGTCTAAAGTCAAGCCTCGAGGCACCCTAGGTTGGCCCTCATCGCCCTCGACAGGATCGTCCCCCATGTCCAAGGTCCAAACAGTACTTGGACGCCGCTTTCTTGGTGGTTCTTGTGGATCTTGGACGAATTTTTTTCAACACTAAACTCCTTGGATGGTTTATCTTTGATAGAACTTTGTAAAATTTCTGGAATCTTTAGGAAAAGATACGTTCTTGGTCGAGTTCTTGAAAGATCTTGAACCGTTAATACAAACGTACAACGTTGGTCTTCCCCTTGTGGAGGGAAAAATTCGGCTGTTAGTAGGATGTTCTTCCCTAGCTCGTGATACCATATGATGTATCTAATCTTGTGGGATTAAATACTTGTGCGGAAATTATGATTACGGTAACAAAAAACGAACGATAGATCCTAAATCAATTGATAAAGCAAAGCACCACAATGTGATTTAAGGGTTTTGAAGCATAAAGGCTAAGCCACCAACTTCAAGAGATTTGATTAACACTCAAGGTTAAACACGAAATAAAACTTTCAATCATTCATTAATTCTAAATCACGTACATCATAAACTATTTATAAGAAAACAAAAACCAACTCCTACTATGCTTAGGACAAGTCCCTAAGTCATAATCCTAATCCAACTCTAAAAGATAGATAAGAAACTCTAAGGTTGAATCTTATAATCTATCTCCTTGAGAACATAGACTCCCAACATAACTCAAATACCAAACACTTAAAGATATGAAGAGTTCTAGCTGAACTCAACTACGTATGCTTAGCATACCAAGACACACACGCCACTCCTACACTCCTAACAGAACTAGAAGTGTAACATGGATGTATTACGCACCTTGCCCCCAGTTAGTGATCATGCACACGCACTCTTTGGTAACAAAGAATCCAACTAACACGCCATGCATAGAATCCAACTCCAAGCGAGGAACCTTCGAACCAAGAGCAACCAATTGAGCAACTTGATCCTCATCTACTGCTTAGTATCAAAAACCGGCCCTCCTTCCCCTTTTAGTCAACAAAACACACAACAACACTATTCCTCTTACACCTTGGTTGGAATTTTGAGATATTTGTTGTTTATTGCTTTGTTTAATCTTTTAAGTACTTATATGTTTTGGGATTGATTAGCTTGTAATATATATATGTAATGTTGATCATGAATGGAGATTAGATTGGATTATTGAAATTTAAGCTTTGTGCTTCAATTAAAACACGTTGTGTTAAAGATTAAAAACCGTGGTTTTTATTCTAACTTTGAACCGATTTTCTTGGGAGGTCAAACTACGAGAAAGTCAACCTAATTGACATATTCGAGAGTGGAGATTCTCGTTCTTTGTTAATTAAAAACCGTAATTGAGGAAGAGAGCGGAGATTCATTTCCTTAGTTATAAAGCTGAATTGTAAACTTGAAGTGGAGGCTTTTAGTTTATTGTTCAACTATCGAAACGCAATTCTCATTTTGAAGTGTGTTCGGTATCGAAGTGGTATCAAGAGCTGAGTTACGGAAATGGACGATGAAATGAATGATAATGCTAGAAGAGATGCAATGCTAGAAGCTTTAGCTAAGCAAAATGAAGCATTACACGACATGATGGCAAAGATAACCTTAGAATTGTTTAAGAAGAAACCCAATGAGGAAGAAAGGAGTTCTAGGGCTGATGATGGGGGTTTAAAAATCGAAGTTCCAGATTTTGACGGAGCTAGTGATCCGGAATTATACATTGAATGGGAACGTTCTTTGGAGCGTTTTTTTTTGATTACAAAGACACTCCGAATGAAAAGAAATACAAGGTTGTCTGTATTGAAGCTAACCAAATATGCATTCATTTGGTTAGAAGGCTTGAAGAGGCAAAGGGTGAAAGAGAACAAATCCAAGATTGCTACTTGGGAAAAATTGAAGAAGCAATTGAGGAAACGTTTTGTTCCAACTAACTACAAACAAAATCAGTATGTTAGGTGGTCCACACTCAAGCAAGGCGCCATGCCTATGGAGGAGTACATCAAGGAATTTGAGAAGCTTTCCATTGTTTGTGAAATCGAAGAAATGGAGGAGCAAAAGTTAGGCCGATTCTTAGGAGGCCTAAACGAAGAGGTGCGTGAGAAAGTGGAGGTGTTTCCATACCTCACATTCGATGAAGCTTGCAAAGTGGCTCTCAAAATGGATAGCCAAAATAAGAAATCAGTAGCAAGTAAGTCTTATTCCAAGCCATTTAGTACTTTCAAAGTTAATCCTAGTACTAGTAATCTTGATAAGAACAAAAAACGATTTCACTAGGAAAGACAAGGAGAAAGTCGGAGATGACAAAACCTTAAAAGTGAAATGTTTTAAGTGTCAAGGCTATGGCCATTACCAAGCTAATTGTCCGACTAAAAGAATCATGACCATAAGAGATATAATAGAAATAGATGAGTTGGAAAGACAATCTCTTTTAGCGATGGAACATGATAAAAATGGAAGTGAGGATGAGGAGGACGTGTGCAATCTCGAAATGGAGGGTGAAACCTTAGTGATTAGGAGGTCCTTATACTCAAATGTGGTGGCCGAAAATGAGGAACAAAGGAGACCATTTTTCATTCGAAATGCCTAGTGAGAAAAAAAACTATGCAATTTGATCATAGATGGTGGAAGTTGTACTAATGTAGCTTCAACTGAACTTGTAGAGAAGTTAGCATTACCTATGACTAAACATCCAATTCCTTATAAACTGAAATGGCTAGATGATGATAGTGAAGTAAGGGTAAAAAATAGAGTTTTAATCACATTCTCCAATTGGAAATTATGAAGATGAAAATCTATGTGATGTAATCCCTATGATTGCGTGCCATATACTACTTGGTAGACCGTGGCAATTTGATCGCAAAGTGATGCATGATGGTTTTAAGAATGTGTATAAGGTGAACAAGAATGGCAAAAATCAAAACCTTACTACCATTACCTCCTTAAAAATCCGAAACACAAAACCAACACCAAAAGAAAACCCGATGTGTAGTGGCGTGTTCTTAGGGAAAAAACGATTCGAGAGGGAGTTGGAGGAAAATCAGTTGGTGTATATTCTGGTTGCCAAGGAGGTGAATGAGGGAGTGAACGTTGAGGATCCGCATTTGAGGGGTTGTTGGAGGAGTTTGGAGATGTGTTCCCTAATGATCTACCAAATGGCCTACCCCCTAAACGTGGAATTGAACATCAAATTGATCTCATTCCCGGAGCACCAATTCCAAATAAGCCTTCCTATAGATGTAATCCCAAAGAGAATGAGGAATTACAAAGCCAAATCGGTGAGTTGATGGGCAAGGGTTACGTGAGGGAGAGCAAGAGTCCGTGTGCCATTTCGGCTTTGCTTGTGCCGAAAAGACGGTTCATGGAGGATGTGTATTGATAGTCGTGCTTGTGAATAACATCACCATAAAGTACGATTTCCCATCCCTAGATTAGACGACATGCTAGATGAGTTGAGTGGATCCAAGTTGTTTTCGAAAATTGATTTGAGAAGTGGATACCACCAAATATGCATGAAGGAGGGAGATGAGTGGAAGACGGCTTTCAAGACGAAGTATGGGTTGTATGAATGGCTGGTTATGCCATTTGGTCTCACGAATGCCCCTAGTACTTTCATGAGATTAATGAATAAAGTACTTAGGCCGTTTTTGGGGAAAGTTCTTAGTTGTATATTTGGATGATATTATTGTTTTTAGTGCTAACAAGGATGATCATTTAAATCATTTGCAACGAGTGTTCAAGTTTTGAGAGAACAAAACCGTATGGGAAGCTCGAAAAGTGCACGTTCATGCAACGAGAGATTGGCTTCCTTGGGTTCATAATTTCGGATGAAGGGGTGAAGGTGGATCCATCCAAAGTTGAAGCAATTTCTTCTTGGCCAGTTCCTACAACTATCACCGAGGTGAGGTCTTTTCATGGTTTAGCTTCGTTTTATAGGAGGTTTATAAACAATTTCAGCACCTTATTAGCTCCTATAACGGAATGCACTAAACATGGAAAATTTGAATGGAGTGACGCAGCTCAAAAGGCGTTTGAGCTTGTAAAAGAGAGAATGTGTAAAACGCCTATCCTAGCTTTTACTGATTTTGCAAAACCATTTGAAGTTGAGTGTGATGCAAGTGGAACGGGGTATTGGGGCTGTTTTGATTCAATGTGGCAAGCCTATTGCATATTTTATCGAAAAATTAAATCAGGCTAAGTTGAATTATTCCATGGTTAGATCTCTTAATCATTGGAGTCACTATTTTTACGACCACAAGCTTTTGTTCTTCATTCCGATCATGAATCACTAAATATATTCATGGACAACATAAGCTTAGTGCTCGACATGCTAAATGGGTAGAGTTCTTACAATCGTTCAACTTTGTGTTGCTAAGTACACGGTCGGAAAGCTAACGTGGTAGCGATGCTTTATCTCGGAGACACGTATTGCTTAATATGGTGGATTCCAAGGTACTTGGGTTTCAACCGATTAAAAGAATTTTATGTTCTTGATGACGGAACACGAGATCTGTTCGAGGCTACCAAAGATGGTCCAAAAGACCATTATCATCAAATGGAGGGTTCTTGTTCAAGGGGAACACACTTTGCGTTCCCAAATGTCCCGTTAGATTTGCTCATAAGAGAGGCTCATGGTGGCGGATTGGCTGGCCATTTTGGCGTTGCCAAAACCATGGAATTATTACAAGAACATTTTTTGGCCTCATATGATCAAGGAAGTGCACGCTGTTTTGGCTCGTTGTGGTGTTTGTCAAAGAGCCAAAAGCACGTTCCATAAGGGGTTGTATACTCCTTTGCCGCACCGGAGAGGCCTTGGGAGGGATGTTAGTATGGATTTCATCGTTGTACTTCCGAGAACGCAAAGAGGAAAGGATTCGGTCATGGTGGTGGTGGACCGTTTCTCAAAAATGGCACACTTTGTGCCTTGCCATAAAACAGAAGATGCTATTAACGTTTCTTGTTTATATTTCTGGGAAATTGTTCGTCTGCATGGAATACCAAAAACTATTGTCTCGGATCGAGATAGCAAGTTTTTGAGTCATTTTTGGAGGTCCCCTGTGGAGGATGATGGGTACTAAGTCGCTGTTTAGTACTTCACATCACCCCCAAACCGACGGTCAAACGTAAGTGACAAATCGAACTCTAGGCACCTTGTTAAGGGGGCTTAGTGAGCAAGACCGGGAAAGATTGGGATGTCAAGCTATGCCACGCGGAGTTTGCTTACAATAGGACTCCCACTTTTGCAACAAGACATTCACCGTTCGAAGTGGTATATGGGGTAAACCCGTATGTACCTATTGATCTCATTTCGTTGCCTAAGGACTCTTATGTCCACGCGGGATGCTAGGCAACAAGCTGAAACAATGGTGAAGGTTCACAAAGAAATACGCACCAACATCGAAAAGGCCAATGAAATGTACAAGAAAAAAAGCAAACAAGGGCCGAAACCGAGGTTGTTTGCTCCGGGAGATTTGGTGTGGATACACTTGAGGAAGGAGAGGTTTCCAAGTAAAAGAAAGCATAAACTCATGCCCCGAGCTGAAGGACCTTTCAAGGTTCTTGAACGTTACGGAAATAATGCTTACAAAATAGACCTCCCCCGGAGACTATGGCGTGGCAGCCACATTCAACGTAGGGGACTTATCCCCTATTTTGAAGATAACGATGTGCAAGAATTGAGGACAATTCCTTTTTGAAGAAGGGAGAGGATGATCCGAAACTAGTTGCTAGTTCTGGAATTCTACTAAGTACTAATCTCAATCACAACAAGGGAGAAATTCACGGTTTAAGGATTAGTACTAGTTTAATCAATGTTGAGCAACATAGGAAAGGAAGTTAATTAAGCGAGTTAGTTAAATTAACGTTTTTGTAATTTTCGGTTTTTGTAAAACCGAATTATTTTGCTTAGCGTAAGTTGTGATATCCACGAAACATGCTTGGGGATGCGATCTACACTTGGGGCGTGTGAAAGGAGGTCCTTGAAGATATTTGTGGAGCTTGTGTTGCAAGCTAAGGGAGGCCATCCACTTGGTGTGGAAAACCCAGCCCTCCTTCCCCCTTTTAGTCAACAAAACACACAACACTATTCCTCTTACACCTTTGTTGGAATTTTGAGATATTTGTTGTTTATTGCTTTGTTTAATCTTTTATGTACTTAGATGTTTTAGGATTGATTAGCTTGTAATATATATATGTAATGTTGATCATGAATGGAGATTAGATTGGATTATTGAAATTTAAGCTTTGTGCTTCAATTAAAACACGTTGTGTTAAAGATTAAAAACCGTGGTTTTCATTCTAACTTTGAACCGATTTTCTTGGGAGGTCAAACTACGAGAAAGTCAACCTAATTGACATATTCGAGAGTGGAGATTCTCGTTCTTTGTTAATTAAAAACCGTAATTGAGGAAGAGAGTGGAGATTCATTTCCTTAGTTATAAACCGAATTGTAAACTTGAAGTGGAGGCTTTTAGTTTATTGTTCAACTATCGTAAACGCAATTCTCATTTTGAAGTGTGTTCGTATCACCTTTACCTTTCATAAGCAACGTATGGTTGGTTTCTTCTTCCTCCAATGTATTAAACATGGCAGCCGTCATCACTCTCCTATTAGGACACTCGGATTTGTAATGCCCCCTACCTTGACATTTGAAGCATTTGATCTCATCCTTCTCTCCTTTTGAAACTTTTGAGACACCTCACCCTTCACATGTTCCGAACCGTATTTTCCTTTGTCCAAAGTTTTAGGTTTTTACAAAAGAAAAGGAAGTTTCATTTTAGGAGTAAAAGAAAAACGAGAACTCTTACCCTTAGCCTCCTTTTTGCTTGCCTTTCCACCTTACTTGCTAATTGACACAACTCATCAAATGTGTTATAATTTTGCAATTCAACAAGATTAGCAATAGATGTGGTCCATACCAAACAGAAATTTTGCCATCTTTTGTTCCTCCTCTTCCTTGCACCCACATGCCAAATATATCTTCTCAAATTCAATCACATATTCGGCCATGGACGATGATTTTGTTGAAAAGAATTTAGTTTAAGGTACAACTCTTGCTTATAGGACTTGGGAACAAACCGTTTTCTCATTTCAGTTTTAATGAAGCCCAAGTTGTAATCTTTTCCTTCCCATCTCCACTCTTTGGACTTGAAAAGATGCCTACCAATCAGATGCATAATCAATAAATTTAAGTATAGCATGATTAAAACGCCGAGATTCATCCATACCTTTACGATCAAAGAGGCGTTCTATTTTTCTTTCCCAATTCAAATAGGCTTGAGGATCTTTCAAACCATTAACCTCAGGAAGGTCTCCAAGCTTAATCAACTCGTCCCTTTGTGAACGTGTCTCATCCCCCTTCTTCTTCTTAAACACCTCCAATGCCGGTTGGGTGATCATGTCTTGCAAAGTTTCGTTTTGTTTGGCAAGTGCTTCCAACATGGCATCCCTTCGTCGATCCTCTTCACTTTGTCTCCCATGAGAACGTCGGATTGTTTGCTTTCGTGACTTCGTTACTACTTGGATCAAGCTGAAATTTTGACACAACGTAGGCCCTGTATGTTAGCTTTCCAACGAACCAAGAAAATCACAATTTGGAGCTGAAACACGCCCTCACACACCGTTTTAGTGGCGCTGCTCTGATACCAACTGATATGAATGCGGAAGCTTAATGTACGAATTTGTTTTTGATGTTTTATAATTATGAACGAAAATAAAAAAAGCGATATGATTCCGTGAACGGAATCTAGCTTAGTTCCTCACAAGCTTCACTCACTTATGATTCCCTAAGGGTTCTAACTCTAATTCAATGGCTTCACTCACCAAAGGTTCAAGTTAGGATGTGTTTGAGACTAAGTTTGCTAGCTTCACTCACTAACTCACTCCAAATCTCGCTTAGTTTTAGGTTTCACTCGCCTAATACTAAGGGTCTTGTGGTTCACTCCCTAAAAACAAACAAGTCTTGGAAAATACGTCCAATCCTTCAAAGACTAACAAGTCCGAAATTTCAATAATCAATTCTTCTTAGCCTCATAGGACTAGGCATGTATTTATAGAATAAGAAGCAAGAAAACCTTGCTCCCTAAGTACATCAAGTCACACGCCTAACATAGAAGAAAATAAGGAAACTCTCTCCTAAAATTAAGCCTAGAATCTAGCACCAAAATAAGGAAACTAGTGATTTAGGAAAAGCTTTGCAAAAACTTTCCATAAATCTTACAAAAAGCACACGACACTCCCCTTCCCTTTCTTTCCTAATTACAACTCATGACAACTCATCTACTTGGAGCTAAGTAAATGAATTACAAGCTGATTTTCGGAACTTTATTAATTAAGCTACTTTAACTAACTAACTTAACTAACAATAACAATAAACACATATTTTTGGTTACATGTAAAACTTCTACTTTAAGAGTAAAGTAAAACCATGCAACAACCCTAAGAAAGCACATTAAACCTATCTTGATCTCGTATCACCAAAGAAGACCAAAAAGATCAACCATAAATATATAACACACTAAGCTAATAAACAAAAAGCATTAAGCTATAAATATCCCACAAAACAAGTTGATCAACAAGTGGGGTGAATAGTGCAGCATAGTGTTCTTGTGGTGTATTGTTGACCGGTTTTCTTCACGCAAGTGGGAGGCTTCTCTTAGCTTGCAAGGAAAGCTTCAACTGATCTCCAAGAGTCCACATTAGCTGCTGCCCCATGCCTCACACGTCCAAATACAACTTAAACTAAGCAAAATAAAACCGGTTATGCAAAACCGTAAAACTGATCCAGACTGACGTCTCAATTGAAAGGCTACCGTAACTTCGTTTCTTCATGAAATCTCACCAAATTTTGTAGGATGAAACTTCAAGATGTTAGTGAACCAATGTAATTGGAATCACTGAAAATTCCATGTAACTTGTTCGGAATCATCAAAATGAACTACTATTACAATGAATACAAACAGAAGAAAAAAAAAAACAATCCGCCTAGAAACTGCCCAGAATTTTCCCCAAAAACTCGAGCTTCAAACCCTAATCAAATCAACTTGAAATTGAATGAAATTTTGTCACAACATAGCCCTAGGTGTTTTAAGCACTCGACCAAAATTTCATAAAAAAATAACAAACCAATTGATTGCAGTTTTTATTTCTCTAAAGCTGGTCCAGATCAATCCGGTTTTAGACCACATAAGAAAACGCTGATTATGCTAGCAAATGACCACCAAAAGTTATGAAATTTTACAGGCCAAAACTAGACATAAAAATAACCACTTTCAAAAACGAATCACCCAAAAACACGATCTGAGATGTGAGAACCTCGCGTTCAAAGTTACCTCAAAAAACTGTCTTTTTACGGGTTGCTTCCTTTTGCTTCTTTTGTGGTTTTCCTTCTTCTCCAAGAACGTCTAAGTGCCAAGAGGACTTAGAGGCTGGAGCTCTGATACCACTTGATGCGAAATTGAACTCCTCTCACGTGTGTTTAGGAGACCTAATACCAGGGAAACTATCGAACAATGGATATAGACTTATAGTCGTAAGAACAGCTCTCTTAAAACTAAAAGAATTGGTTGATAAACACAACTCAATGAAGAATGGTGTTGAGGATAGATTGAACACAAGCTAAAAGACTCCTCTTAAAGCTTATAATTCGGGTTTAGCTAAGGAAGTGAATCTCCACTCGAACCTTAACTAAGGGTTTTAATTAACAAATAACGAGAATCTCCACTCTCAAATCTGTTAATGGGTTGAATTCTTGTAGTGTTACCTCCCAAGAAATTCGTTTCAAAGCTAGAATAAAAACCTCGATTTTTAGACTTTAAACACAACGTGTTTTGAATAAGCAACAAAGCTTAAGTTTTCAACATTCAAATCTCTTTTTCCATTGATGAACCATATTACATATATATAGCAAAGAGCTAAAAAGGCTTAACAAATCAGCCATAAATATCTAATACACTAAGGTAATTAAACAAGCAATTAAACAACAAATATCTCTTAATCCAACAAAGTCGTAGAAGGAATAGTGTTGTTGTGTGTTTTGTTGACTTTGGGGGAAGAGAGGGCCGGTTTTCCACACCAAGTGGGGGGCTTCTCTTAGCTTGCAAGTAAAGCTCCAAAATATCTCCAATAGTTCCCTTTACCGTCCCAAGTGTAATTCACGTCCCCAAGCATGGTTTGTCCCATATTACAATTTACGCTACACAAAATAATTTCCGGTTTACAAAACCGTAAATTACAAAACTAATTAAGATTAGTACTTAGCTAAACTTCTAACAAGTGATCCTAATCCATGATAAGAGCCATATCCAACGGATCTTGTTAGGTAGAACAGGTGATACTAAATCAAGGTTAGGATGATCATGTGTGCATCCTTAATAATCTTGGTACCTTCCCATTTCGTACCATTCTCTCTTTCTTCAAAAGAATTCGACCTCGAATTCTGTTGTTCGAGCTTGAAGGTTGTGCATAATCTTTCTTGTTCACCTCCATGCTCTTTAGAATTGGTGCTGCATCATTTTGTGGTGGTAGGGTTGGTGCAACCTCCAATAAGACTTCCTTCAAATCAGGATTTTTTTACCTCCACTCCCTCGTTTGTTTTTGCATCCAATTCATACACATTTGTGTTTTCTTCTTCTTCTTGTTCAGCACTAACTTCACTTTCTCCATTCGATTAAGCTTGTCTACTAATAGAGACACTTTCTTCTTGTGAAGTTTTTGCTTCTGTATCTTCTTGCATTTGTTGCCTCAAGAATCGAACCTTTTGATTAGCTTATTGCATCCGTGCAAAAGCTTCAACTAGTTCATCCATATTAACAACAACACACTTATAGAAGTTCAAGATGAACTACTATTACAATGAATACAAACAGAAAGAAAAAAACAATCGCTTAGAACGCCCAAGAATTTTCACCAAAAATTCGAGCTTCAAACCCTAATCAAATCAACTTGAAATTGAATGAAATTTTGTCACAACGTAGCCCTAGGTGTTTTAAGCACTCGATCAAAATTTCATAAAAAATTAACAAACCAATTGTGATGCGGATCCAATGGCATCAAGTCAAGAAGACCTTTTTTACTTTTGATGGAACACACGGGTTTCAATTTGATGGCTAACAGCATGCATTTGTGTCGTGTGTCACATGGCTCGAGGAAGAAACCGATTAGCATTTTAAATTAGTGTCATTATTAGTTTAAAATGTTAGTTAATTAGTTGAGTTGTTTTTAGTTCAATAAAGGTCTCGAAAATCCCTTAGAGATTTCGGTGGTTAAGTGTTTAGTTATCATGGCTGTATTTTAGGAAAGTTTCCTTAATTTGGTAGATTGGAGTGGCGTGCAAGGTAGCTTTAGCCTTGGGCGTGTGATTGAAGTTGTAATTAAGGAAAGTATTTGTTTGTCTTTCCTTAAGTTAGAGTTTCCTTAAGTTTAGCTTGATTTTAGGCTAGAATTAAGGAGGAGATACTTTCCTAATTTACTAGGTTAGCCGTGTGGTTTGGTTTGCTGCGAGGGCAAGGTCTTCTTGCTGATTCCCTTATAAATAATAGGTGCCTAACCTCTTCAAGGGTTAGAGTGATTTTTATGATTAAATATTGTTAATGTTTGTGAATTAATTCATAAGCTTTAATCTTCCATTAATTGATATTCGGAGTGTTTATTAATTAGTGTTTAAACAACTTAATTCCGGGAGTGGTTCGAGTGTGTTTAAGATTTCTTGTGGGTGTTTCCGGAGTGATCATTCATTAAGAAATATCCCTTGTTACTTGTTCTTATTTTCGATTCTTCATTGTCCCCGCTTTCAATTGGACGTGTTCCTTTGAGTGTTTGACTATCCTAGTTGAACATTCATATCAAGTGGTATCGATTTTCCAGGCGGGGAGAGGATAGAAGGGATTCTACTCTTCAAAGATCCAAGGTAAATTGTTACTTTTCTTCTTAAAGTTTCGATCTTTACATTGGGATAAGTGGTACTGGGGTTCTTTTGTGCTTCCCAAAGGCTGCGAAGTGTTTTTATTTGTTGAGATAATGTCGAGTGAATTGGAAAATTAGCTAAGGCTATTGAGGACATAGCTAAGAGGCAATTTGATTTCCAAGCAAAATATAATGCTGATTCGAATCATGTTAGTAGACTTGAAACTAGAATGGATCTATACCTTCTATTATCACTAAGAAGTTGGATAAAAACAGTGTTGATTACATTGGACTTTCGGATGAAGAGGATGAAGTTAGGGTTGTTAAACCTAATTTCAATGATGATAGAGGATTAAAGTTGGATAATTTCACCGGGTGATTCTAGTCCGGAAGATTTACTTGAGTGGATTAGACAACTGGAGAAGTTGTGTGACTATAGAGGGTTCGATGATCAAAGGAGATTCAAGATAGCCTCGATTAGATTAACCCAAATACGCTGGTATTTGGCTCGAAAATTTGAAAGGCCAAACGTGCAAGAAAAAAGAAAGAAAAGGCTTAGTAGTTGAGACTAAGTTGAAGAGAAGCTCAAGGAGAAATTTTTGCCAAGTGATTACGAGCAAAAACAATACATAAGGTTGAATACTTTGTGTCAAGATACGATGAGTGTACATGAGTACACTATGGAGTTTGACAAATTAAGCCTTATTTGTGACTTGGAAGAAAAGGAGGCAATGAAAGTTGCTCGTTACATTAGAGGCCTAAACCGTCCTATTACAAGGAAGGTAGAGGGTGTCAACTTACACTACGTTTGATGAAGCATGTAGATTGGCACTTAAATTTGAATCTCATGAGAACGAGGACAAACCGAAAACTTCCTATGCTAAATCTGGTAACTCGTTCAAACCTTCTTCTTCTTATTCTTCTTATTCATCTTCTAACAAGAACTATGAAGGGTCTAAGAAAGAACATGCAGCGAAAGATTATAAAAGGGTCGAAAAGCGAGAAGTTTTCGTTCCTTGGGGAAAAGTTTCAAGAAAATTGGAGATGTTTCAAGTGCCAAGGAAAGGACACATTGCTAGTAATTGTCCAACAAAGAAAGCTCTCACCATGAGGCAATACATGGAATTGAATGAAGAAAGAGAGTTGTGCGAATTTGTGCCTAAAGATGACACGGTTGAGAGTGAGGAGAGGATGCATATGCCGAAGATGACAGTAGGCTTATTGGTGTTGTTATGAGGGTTTTACATGTTGATTGCCTTCCAAGCAAAGAACAAAGAGAGAACTTGTTCCGTACTCGTTGCAAAGTGGGTGAAAACACTTGTAACATGATCATTGATAGCGGGTCTTGTACCAATGTAGTTGCGGCAGATTTGGTGAGCAAATTGATTCTTATTGTGAGAGATACCCTACAAGTTGAGTTGGCTTGATGATACGGGACTTAGGGTGAAGAAGCAAGCGTTACTTTCTTTCTCCATAGGGACTTACAAGGATGAGCTATGGTGTGACGTACTTCCCATGAATGCTTGTCATGTTTTACTTGGGAGACCATGGCAATTTGATAGAAAGGTGATACATGAAGGGGACTCCAACGTGTATATCAGTTTCGGTGGGTTCCAAGAAGATTAGGTTGCATCCTTTGGCTCCTAGTGCCGTGATTCATAAGAAGGAAGAGAAAAAAGACTAGTTTGTTTCTTTCTTTCAAAGAGTTCGAAAAAGAGATTGAAGATGAAGGTGTGTGCTATGCTTTAGTCATCAAACATGCTGCAAGTGAAGTGAAGTCAAGTAATCCACAACTTGATTCGCTCATGAAGGAATTCCGGGATGTATTTCCGGAAGAGCCTCCCACAAGGGCTGCCACCCCTAAGGGGAATTGAACACGCCATTGACTTAATTCCGGGAGCTCCTTTGCCTAATAAACCTGCTTATAGGTGTGATCCAAGTGCTTCCAAAGAACTTCAACGACAAATTGAAGAATTGATCGAAAGAGGGTATGTAAGAGAAAGCATGAGTCCTTGTGCGGTTCCCGCTTTACTTGTGCCTAAGAAAGATGGTACATGGAGAATGTGCATTGATAGTAGGGCCGTGAACAATATCACTTGAAGTATCGATTTCCCCATGCCTAGATTGGAGGATATGCTTGATGAACTTAATGGAGCCTCGATTTTCTCCAAGATCGATCTTAGAGGTGGTTATCATCAAATGAGGATTCGCGAAGGGGATGAGTGGAAAACAGCATTCAAGACTAAACTAGGTCTTTATGAATGGATGGTGATGCCTTTTGGCATATGCAACGCCCCTAGTTCTTTCATGCGACTTATGAATGAGGTACTTCGTTCCTTTTTAAACAAATTTGTTGTTGTTTATTTGGATGATATCCTTGTTTATAGTAAGAGTGTTGATGATCATTTGATACATTTGAGAAGTTTGTTTGAGAAGCTTAGAGAACAAAAACTTTTCGGCAAGATGGAAAAGTGTGAGTTCCTTGTGTCGAGCATAGCGTTTCTTGGTTACATTGTTTCCAAGGAAGGAGTTCATGTTGATCCTTCGAAAGTGCAAGCAATTTCTTCATGGCTGGCCCCTACTAATGCTAGTGAATGTCGAAGCTTCCATGGTTTGGCTTCGTTCTATAGAAGATTCATTCGAAACTTCTCTTCCATTATGGCTCCTATCACCGCTTTGTTGAAAAAAGGTGAGTTTGAATGGTCTCCTTTGGCGCAAAAAGCTTTTGAAGAAGTGAAAGAGAAGTTGTGTAGTGCTCCTATACTTGCTTTGCCGGATTTCAACAAATTGTTCGAGTTAGAATGTGATGCAAGTGGATTGGGAATTGGTCTTTGTTTTGATCCAAGAGAAGCGCCCTATCTCATACTTTAGTGAGAAGCTCAATGGTGCCAAGTTGAACTACTCTAATTATGATCGTGAGTTTTATGCTATTGTTCGAGCTTTGGACCATTGGTCACATTATTTGAGGCCTAAACCATTCATCCTTCATTCGGATCATGAGGCGCTCAAACACATTCCATGGCCAATAAAAACTCAATCATAGGCACGCCAAGTGGGTCGAGTTTCTCCAATCCTTCACCTTCTCGTCCAAGTATAAAGAAGGAAAGAGCAACATTGTGAGCGTATGCACTTTCAAGGAGATCTTATTTGTTAGCTATGGTGGATGCAAGAGTAATGGGGTTCGAACACTTGAAGGAGCTTTATAAAGAAGATGGTGAACTTGGTTCGATTTTTTGTTGCTCCTCAAGGGTTGTTCATGGTTCAAGAGGGTTTTCTTTTAAAGGAAACAAGTTGTGTGTCCCAAAGTGCAAGGTACGTGAACTTCTAGTTCATGAAGTACATAGTGGAGGTATTGTTGGTCATTTTGGCATTCAAAAGACACTTGATACTTTGAGTGAACATTTTTATTGGCCTTAGCATGATCAAAGATGTGCATATGGTAGTAAGCAAGTGTGCAACGTGCCAAAATTCCAAAAGCACCTTTCATAAAGGGGCTTTACACGCCTCTACCAGTTCCAGGATCATCCTTGGGATAGTGTGAGCATGGATTTCATTGTTGGTTTGCCTAGAACTCAAAGAGGCAAAGATGCTATCATGGTGGTTGTGGATAGATTTTCGAAGATGGCTCATTTCATTCCCATGCACAAGACGAATGGCGCTTCCCATGTTGCTGATTTGTATTTCAAAGAGGTAATTCGACTTCATGGCATTCCTAGAAGCATTGTTTCGGATAGGGATTCTGAATTCCTTAGCCACTTTTGGAGGTGTTTGTGGAAGATGGTGGGAACGAAACTCCTATTTAGCACGAGTCATCATCCTCAAACGGATGGTCAAACTGAAGTCACAAACAGAACTCTTGGTTCTTTGTTACATGGCCTTGTGAGTAAGACGCAACAAGATTGGGATGTGAAGCTTGCACATGCGGAATTTGCTTACAACCGTTCACATTCAGCCACAACTTTACGTTTCTCCATTTGAGATCATTTATGGAGTTAATCCTTTTCTCCCTATTGATCTTGTTACTCTTCCTAGAAGTGAGATACATGCGGATTCAAAGAAAAGGCTGGAAGCTTTTAACAAGACTTGTGCGCAAGTTAAAGCTCAAATTGAGAAAATGAATCAACAATACAAGGAACGAGGCTAACAAGCATAGGCGCCAACCTAAGTTCAAGGAAGGTGACCTAGTATGGATACATTTGAGGAAGGAAAGGTTTCCGAGCAAACGAAAAAACAAGTTGATGCCTAGAGCTGATGGTCCTTTCGAAGTCATTGGAGTCGTGGGTGATGGAGCTTACAAAATCGACTTACCAAGTGATTATGGAAATGTGAGTGCTACTTTCAATGTTGGTGATCTTTCTCCCTACCATGAAGATGAGAATTTGAGGGCTAATTCTTTTGAAGAAGGGGAGAATGATGCGGATCCAAAGGCATCAAGTCAAGAAGAGCCGGTTTTACTTTTGATGGAACACATGGGTTTCAATTTGATGGCTAACAAGCATGCATTTGTGTCGTGTGTCACATGGCTCGAGGAAGAAACTGATTAGCATTTTAAATTAGTGCCATTATTAGTTTAAAATGTTAGTTAATTAGTTGAGTTGTTTTTAGTTCAATAAAGGTCCGAAAATCCCTTAGAGATTTCCGGTGGTTAAGTGTTTAGTTGTCATGGCTGTATTTTAGGAAAGTTTCCTTAATTTGGTAGATTGGAGTGGCGTGCAAGGTAGCTAGCCTTGGGCGTGTGATTGAGCTGTAATTAAGGAAAGTATTTGTTGTCTTTCCTTAAGTTAGAGTTTCCTTAAGTTTAGCTTGATTTTAGGCTAGAATTAAGGAGGAGATACTTTCCTAATTTACTAGGTTAGCCGTGTGGTTTGGTTTGCTTGAGGGGCAAGGTCTTCTTGCTGATTCCCTTATAAATAATAGGCGCCTAACCTCTTCAAGGGTTAGAGTGATTTTATGATTAAATATTGTTAATGTTTGTGAATTAATTCATAAGCTTTTAATCTTCCATTAATTGATATTCAGGAGTGTTTATTAATTAGTGTTTAAACAACTTAATTCCAGGAGTGGTTTGAGTGTGTTTAAGATTTCTTGTGGGTGTTTCAGGAGTGATCATTCTTTAAGAAATATCCCTTGTTACTTGTTCTTATTTTCGGATTCTTCATTGTCCTTGCTCAATTGGACGTGTTCTTTTGAGTGTTTGACTATCCTAGTTGAACATTCATATCAAATTGATTGCAGTTTTTATTTTCTAAAGGTGGTCAGATTAATCCGGTTTTAGACCACTTAAGAAAAACGCGCTGATTATGCTAGCAAATGACCACCAAAAAGTTATGAAATTTTTACAGGCCAAAACTAGACATAAAAATAACCACTTTCAAAAAAGAATCACCCAAAAACACGATCCGAGATGTGAGAACCTCGCGTTCAAAGTTACCTCAAAAAACTGTCTTTTACGGGTTGCTTCCTTTTTGCTTCTTTTTGTGGTTTTCCTTCTTCTCCAAGAACGTCTAAGTGCCAAGAGGACTTAGAGGCTGGAGCTACGATACCACTTGATGCGAAATTGAACTCCTCTCACGTGTGTTTAGGAGACCCAATACCAGCGGAAACTATCCGAACAATGGATATAGACTTATAGTCGTAAGAACAGCTCTTAAAACTAAAATAATTGGTTGATAAACACAACTCAATGAAGAATGGTGTTGAGGATAGATTGAACACAAGCTAAAAGACTCCTCTTCAAAGCTTATAATTCGGGTTTAGCTAAGGAAGTGAATCTCCACTCTCAACCTTAACTAAGGGTTTTAATTAACAAATTACGAGAATCTCCACTCTCAAATCTGTTAATTGGGTTGAATTCTTGTAGTGTTACCTCCCAAGAAATTCGTTTCAAAGCTAGAATAAAAACCTCGGTTTTGAGACTTTAAACACAACGTGTTTTTGAATAAGCAACAAAGCTTAAGTTTTCAACATTCAAATCTCTTTTCCATTGATGAACCATATTACATATATATAGCAAAAGAGCTAAAAGGCTTAACAAATCAGCCATAAATATCTAATACACTAAGGTAATTAAACAAAGCAATTAAACAACAAATACCTCTTAATCCAACAAAGATGTAAGAAGGAATAGTGTTGTTGTGTGTTTTGTTGACTTTGGGGGAAGGAGGGCCGGTTTTCCACACCAAGTGGGGGGCTTCTCTTAGCTTGCAAGTAAAGCTCTAAAATATCTCCAATAGTTCCCTTTACACGTCCCAAGTGTAATTCATGTCCCCAAAGCATGGTTCGTCCCATATTACAATTTACAGCTACACAAAATAATTTCCAGTTTACAAAACCGTAAATTACAAAAACTAATTAAGATTAGTACTTAGCTAAACTTCTAACAAGTGATCCTAATCCATGATAAGAGCCATATCCAACGGATCTTGTTAGGTAGAACAGGTGATACTAAATCAAGGTTAAGGATGATCATGTAAGCCATCCTTAATAATCTTGGTACCTTCCCATTTCGTACCATTCTCTCTTTCTTCAAAAGAATTCGACCTCGAATTCCGTTGTTCGAGCTTGAAGGTTGTGCATAATCTTTCTTGTTCACCTCCATGCTCTTTAGAATTGGTGCTGCATCATTTTGTGGTGGTAGGGTTGGTGCAACCTCCAATAAGACTTCCCTTCAAATCAGGATTTTTTTTTACCTCCACTCCCTCGTGCGGTTTTTGCATCCAATTCATACACATTTGTGTTTTCTTCTTCTTCTACGATCCGAAACTAGTTGCTAGTTCCCGAATTCTACTAAGTACTAATCTCAATCACAACAAGGGAGAAATTCACGATTTAAGGATTAGTACTAGTTTAATCATGTTGAGCAACATAGGAAAGGAAGTTAATTAAGCGAGTCAGCTTTAATTAACGTTTTTGTAATTTTCGGTTTTTGTAAAACCGGAATTATTTTGCTTAGCGTAAGTTGTAATATCCATGAAACATGCTTGGGGATGCGATCTACACTTGGGCGTGTGAAAGGAGGTCCTTGAAGATATTTGTGGAGCTTGTGTTGCAAGCTAAGGGTGGCCATCCACTTGGTGTGGAAAACCGGCCCACCTTCCCCTTTTAGTCAACAAAACACACAACAACACTATTCCTCTTACACCTTTGTTGGAATTTTGAGATATTTGTTGTTTATTGCTTGTTTAATCTTTTAAGTACTTAGATGTTTTGGGATTGATTAGCTTGTAATATATATATGTAATGTTGATCATGAATGGAGATTAGATTGGATTATTGAAATTTAAGCTTTGTGCTTCAATTAAAACACGTTGTGTTAAGGATTAAAAGCGTGGTTTTTATTCTAACTTTGAACCGATTTTCTTGGGAGGTCAATGCTAGAAGCTTTAGCCAAGCAAAATGAAGCATTACACGACATGATGGCAAAGATAACCTTAGAGCTGTTTAAGAAAGAAACCCAATGAGGAAGAAAGGAGTTCTAGGGGCCGATGATAGGGGTTTAAAAATCGAAGTTCCAGATTTTGGACGGAGCTAGTGATCCGGAATTATACATTGAATGGGAACGTTCTTTGGAGCGTTTTTTTGATTACAAAGACACTCCGAATGAAAAGAAATACAAGGTTGCTGTATTGAAGCTAACCAAATATGCATCCATTTGGTTAGAAGGGCTTGAAGAGAGCAAAGGGTGAAAGAGAACAAATCCAAGATTGCTACTTGGGAAAAATTGAAGAAGCAATTGAGGAAACGTTTTGTTCCAACTAACTACAAACAAAATCGGTATGTTAGGTGGTCCACACTCAAGCAAGGCGCCATGCCTATGGAGGAGTACATCAAGGAATTTGAGAAGCTTTCCATTGTTTGTGAAATCGAAGAAATGGAGGAGCAAAAGTTAGGCCCATTCTTAGGTGGCCCTAAACGAAGAGGTGCGTGAGAAAGTGGAGGTGTTTCCATACCTCACATTCGATGAAGCTTGCAAAGTGGCTCTCAAAATGGATAGCCAAAAGAAGAAATCAGTAGGCAAGTAAGTCTTATTCCAAGCCATTTTTGTACTTTCAAAGTGATGTGGATGTGATTCCACACTTTAGTGAAGTTTTAAATTTGCCAAGAATCTTGAAAGAAAGATTGGTTTTTGATGGTTTCTTGGTTGAATCTTTGACGAACAAACTCAAATAACACTCGAACAAAGGATAGTACTATTTGATTGAACACTCCCGAACTATCAAATAGGGTTTTGATTCAATTAGGTCACTCCTGGCCTAATTAATCAAGCACTAAATCCAAATCACTCCTGAATTGAATTCAATGGTTTTTAAACACACTCAAACCACTCCCGGAATTAAGTTGTTTAACACTAACTAATAAACACTCCCGAATATTAATTAATGGTTTGTAAGCAATTAAACTCACGAAATAAACTTTCATAAACTCATAATCTCTGTTTTATTAATGATCGAAATAAAGCCTTTTTATATAGGCATTACAAATACCTAATTATACTAGGACTAGAAAACATAAAAGATAACAAAGAAATAACAAACTCCTAAATCAAGTAGAACAAGCTCAACTTGGCGCCTACTAACTAGACTCTATTAAACATATAACTCTACTCCAATTAGAATCCTAATCCAACTAGGATTTGGATTTCTAACTCAACTAGAATTTCTAAGCTATTATACTCCTAACAAAACTAGGACTTCTAATCCTACTAGGATTAGGGATACTAAGAGTCCTATTCCCTACTGAACTAGGAAAACAACACAAATCCTAATAGAACTAGGATTTGTAGGAAATGACCATCTCTCATATGGATCATTAACAAATAAAATTAACATCAAAACACTATTCACAACCTTCAATTGTAAGATTATCCAAGCCCAATATTTCATAAGATCCACTAATTTAGTTATCTTCAATTGGATTTAGTGCTCGATGCCAATTTGATGTGGATGTGATTCCACACTTTAGTGAAGTTTTAAATTTGCCAAGAATCTTGAAAGAAAGATTGGTTCTTGATGGTTTCTTGGTTGAATCTTTGACGAACAAACTCAAATAACACTCGAACAAAGGATAGTACTATTTGATTGAACACTCCGAACTTATCAAATAGGGTTTTGATTCAATTAGGTCACTCCTGGCCCTAATTAATCAAGCATTAAATCCAAATCACTCCCGAATTGAATTCAATGGTTTTAAACACACTCAAACCACTCCTGGAATTAAGTTGTTTAACACTAACTAATAAACACTCCCGAATATTAATTAATGGTTTGTAAGCAATTAAACTCACGAAATAAACTTTCATAAACTCATAATCTCTCGTTTTATTAATGATCGAAATAAAGCCTTTATATAGGCATTACAAATACCTAATTATACTAGGACTAGAAAACATAAAAGATAACAAAGAAATAACAAACTCCTAAACCAAGTAGAACAGCTCAACTTGGCGCCTACTAACTAGACTCCTATTAAACATATAACTCTACTCCAATTAGAATCCTAATCCAACTAGGATTTGGATTTCTAACTCAACTAGAATTTCTAAGCTATTATACTCCTAACAAAACTAGGACTTCTAATCCTACTAGGATTAGGATACTAAGAGTCCTATTCCTACTAGAACTAGGAAAACAACACAAATCCTAACAGAACTAGGATTTGTAGGAAATGACCATCTCTCATATGGATCATTAACAAATAAAATTAACATCAAAACACTATTCACAACCTTCAATTGTAAGATGATCCAAGCCCAATAATTCATAAGATCCACTAATTTAGTTATCTTCAATTGGATTTAGTGCTCGATGCCAATTTGATGTGGATGTGATTCCACACTTTAGTGAAGTTTTAAATTTGCGAAGAATCTTGAAAGAAAGATTGGTTCTTGATGGTTTCTTGGTTGAATCTTTGACGAACAAACTCAAATAACACTCGAACAAAAGGATAGTACTATTTGATTGAACACTCCGAACTATCAAATAGGGTTTTGATTCAATTAGGTCACTCCCCGGCCTAATTAATCAAGCACTAAATCCAAATCACTCCCGAATTGAATTCAATGGTTTTTAAACACACTCAAACCACTCACGGAATTAAGTTGTTTAACACTAACTAATAAACACTCCTGAATATTAATTAATGGTTTGTAAGCAATTAAACTCACGAAATAAACTTTCATCAAACTCATAATCTACGTTTTATTAATGATCGAAATAAAGCCTTTATATAGGCATTACAAATACCTAATTATACTAGGACTAGAAAACATAAAAGATAACAAAAGAAATAACAAACTCCTAAACCAAGTAGAACAAGCTCAACTTGGCGCCTACTAACTAGACTCCTATTAAACATATAACTCTACTCAATTAGAATCCTAATCCAACTAGGATTTGGATTTCTAACTCAACTAAATTTCTAAGCTATTATACTCCTAACAAAACTAGGACTTCTAATCCTACTAGGATTAGGATACTAAGAGTCCTATTCCTACTAGAACTAGGAAAACAACACAAATTCTAACGGAACTAGGATTTGTAGGAAATGACCATCTCTCATATGGATCATTAACAAATAAAATTAACATCAAAACACTATTCACAACCTTCAATTGTAAGATGATCCAAGCCCAATAATTCATAAGATCCACTAATTTAGTTATCTTCAATTTTCTCATCGGATCCATATCACAAAGTTAATCCTAGTACTAGTAATCTTGATAAGAACAAAAAGCGATCTCACTAGGAAAGACAAGGAGAAAGTCGGAGATGACAAAACCTTAAAAGTGAATTGTTTTAAGTGTCAAGGCTATGGCCATTACCAAGCTAATTGTCCGACTAAAAGAATCATGACCATAAGAGATGATATGATTGCACGTCCAAGTTGAAGAGCAACCAAGGAAATCCGAGCAAAGGTTCGAATTAATGAAGTCCGAAAATTATGATTAAGTCACCGGATATGATAATTAAAATAAACACTCCTGAATATTTTAATTAACTCTTAATCTCACTTACACCACTCCTGGAATAAAGTAGATTAAACACTAAGTAAATAATCACTCCTGAAAATTACTCAATGGCCGAAAGTAATTGATCACACAATTAAATTCAATAACAAAGTTTTTAGGTAAATCTCACATGCCTTGAATGATAGCATGGAACTATTATTTATAATAGAAATAACTTGTCCTCCAAGGACCAAGCAAGGGCCGAAAATCAGCCATAAGAATTAAGGAAACATTCCTTAATTCCTTACATCTTAATCCCTTGATTCTAGGAGAGAATAAAGGAGTAAATAAGGAAACCACAAATCAGCCCCTAAATCCCTTCACACGCCTAACATACTTAAGGAAACAAAGAAATAAGGCAACTCAAGGAATATTACAACTCAATGACAACGTGCAACCTTGGAACACAAGGATCCTACTTCACACGCCTAAGACACGCCTCAAATGGCCGAAATATCACAAGATATTTTCGGACCTTTATTTGCTTAATTAAAATAACTAAGACTCTAGAAATGGTGTCATCTTCATGCTTCACCCATGGACTCATTGTCCCACTTGAGAAATGACACAAATGAGGAGTTTGAATTTAAATTGAACCCGAACACTTCAAGGACTAAACAAATCGGATCATTTGGAGCTTGACCTTGACCTTGACTTGTATCATTCTCCCCCTCTTCAAAAGAATTTGTCCTCAAATTTTCATCATCTAAATTAGGACTAAGATCACCAACATTGAAGGTTGCACTCACACCTCCATAATCACTTGGAAGCTCGATCTTATAAGCACTTTCATTAATCACATCAATAACTTTGAATGGACCATCGCCTTCTAGGCATAGGCTTGTTCTTCCTTCTACTTGGAAATCGTTCTTTCCTCAAATGAATCCAAACCAAATCACCAATCTGAAATTTCGGTTGTCTTCTATGTTTGTTGGCCCGTTCTTTGTATTGAGCATTCATCTTCTCAATTCGTGCTTTCACTTGCTCACAAGTCTTCTTAAAGGCTTCCAACCTCTTCTTTGAATCAACATGAATTTCGAGATTTAGTTAATGACACAAAATCAATAGGAAGGAAAGGATTGATACCATAGACCACCTCAAATGGAGATTTAGAAGTAGTAGAAGAATGAGCTCGATTATAAGCAAACTCGGCGTGAGCTAGCTTTATATCCCAATCCTTTTGTGTCTTATTCACCAAGCCACGTAACAAAGCTCCAAGAGTTCTATTAGTTACTTCGGTTTGGCCATCCGTTTGAGGATGATGACTTGTGCTAAAAGAGTAACTTAGTCCCCACCATCTTCCATAAGCTCCTCCAAAAGTGACTAAGGAACTTTGTATCTCGATCACTAACAATACTTCTAGGAATACCATGCAATCGAATAATCTCTTTGAAGTACAAATCCGCCACATGCAAAGCATCATCAGTTTTATGCATAGGAACAAAGTGAGCCATCTTCGAAAATCGATCCACCACCACCATAATGGCGTCCCTTCCCCCTTTGAGTTCTTGGTAATCCAACAATGAAATCCATACTCACACTTATCCCAAGGTGTATCGGGTACGGGTAATGGAGTATAAAGGCCTTTATGGAAGGTACTCTTCGACCTTTGACAAGTAGCACACTTACTAACCACCATATGAACATCCCTCATCATGTTAGGCCAATAAAAACTCTCATTCAAAGTGTCTAATGTCTTTTGAACACCGAAATGACCAGCCACCCCTCCACTATGAACTTCTCTCACAAGCAACTCCCTCACGCCACTCTTAGGAATGCATAGCTTGTTTCTCTTAAACAAAAATCCCTCTTGTACCACAAACAAACCACTAGGACTCCTAAAGAACTCACAGAAATCATCATCATTATCATACAAATCCTTTAAGTGTTCAAACCCCAACACCCTTGCATCAACCATGGCCAAAAGATAGGAACGCCTAGAAAGGGCATCCCGCAACAATGTTACTCTTACCTTCCTTGTACTTGGACGAAAATGTGAAGGCTTGTAGGAATTCAACCCACTTAGCATGCCTATGGTTGAGCTTTTGCTGTCCATGGATGTATTTGAGTGCTTCATGATCCGAATGAAGAATGAAAGGCTTGGGCCTCAAGTAATGAGACCAATGATCCAAGGCTCTCACAATTGCATAGAATTCACGATCATAGTTGGAGTAATTGAGTTTGGCGCCACTACAACTTCTCACTAAAGTAGGCAATGGGCCTCCTTTCTCGAAACAAAACCGCCCCAACTCCAAGTCCACTAGCATCACACTCAACTTGAACAATTTGTTGAAATCCGGCAAGGCAAGAATAGGAGCGTTGCAAAGTAACTCCTTGACTTCATCAAACGCCTTTTGAGCATGAGAGTTCCATGAAAACTCCCTTTCTTCATCAAATCCGTGATTGGTGCCATGATAGTTGAGAAATTTCGGATGAATCTTTTATAAAAAGAAGCTAGACCATGAAAGCTTCGACATTCATGAGCACTTGTAAGCGCCAACCATGAAGACATGGCTTTGACTTTTTTCGGATCCACATGAACTCCATCCCTAGACACAATGTAACCAAGAAAAGCAATACTAGGAACAAGAAAATCACACTTTTCCATTTTTCCATACAACTTTTGCTCTCTTAATTTTTCAAATAAAGCTCTCAAGTGAAGTAAATGAGACTCAACACTAGTACTATATACAAGAATATCATCTAAATAGACAACAATAAACTTGTTAAGAAAGGGACGTAGTACCTCATTCATAAGTCTCATAAATGAACTAGGAGCATTGCAAAGACCAAAGGGCATCACCATCCACTCATATAGACCTTGTTTGGCCTTGAAAGCGGTTTTCCATTCATCTCCTTCCCGAATTCTCATTTGATGATATCCACTCCTCAAATCAATCTTCGAAAAAATCGAAGCTCCATGTAGCTCATCAAGCATGTCCTCCAATCTAGGCATAGGAAAACGATACTTGATTGTAATGTTGTTGACGGCTCTACTATCAATACACATCCTCCAAGTACCATCTTTCTTAGGAACAAGCAAAGCGGGAACGGCACATGGACTCATGCTTTCTCTTACATAGCCTCGGTCAATCAACTCTTCAATTTGCTTTTGTAGCTCCTTAGAAGCTACGGGATCACATCTATATGCCGGCTTATTTGGCAAAGGTGCGCCTGGCACAAGATCAATAGCATGCTCAATGCCT
This sequence comes from Beta lomatogona, assembly GCA_947646795.1. Taxonomy (NCBI): domain Eukaryota; kingdom Viridiplantae; phylum Streptophyta; class Magnoliopsida; order Caryophyllales; family Amaranthaceae; genus Beta; species Beta lomatogona. The sequence continues at coordinate 306,478 of CANSNZ010000994.1, read as the reverse complement.
CTCAATGGTGGTAATCCTTGAGGTAATTCTTCCGGAAAAACATCACAAAATTTGTCCAATAGAGCTGCAAGTTTCGGACTACTAGAAGAAACACCATTAGTCAAAGCAAGTTTAACGCATAAAGCATAACATTGTCCTTCCAACTCTACCTCTTTCTCGAATTCTTTGGCGAAAGAAACAAGTTTTGTTTCGTTTCAACCACCTTCTTGGGTGCCATGGAACTAGGAGACAAAGGAACCAACCGAATCTTTTTAGAACCCATCAAAACCGGTGTACACATTGGTTTCGCCCTCATAAACAACTTTTCGATCATATTGCCAAGGTCTACCAAGAAGAAGATGACAAGCACTCATGGGTAGAGACATCACCCCACAACTCATCTTTGTAACCCCCAATAGAAAAGCGACACAAGAGCTTGCTTTTTCACCAACAAACCCGTTTTGTCATCCAACCAACTCAACTTATAAGGATGTGGATGGTCTCTAACAATCAAATTCAACTTAGAAACCACATTAAAAGCAACCACATTCGTACATGAACCCTTGTCAATAATCACATTACATATAAACTCACCAATTCGACATCTAGTATGAAACATGTTTTCTCTTTGATCATGGTTAGGAGAATGATCAACATGCAAAGTTCTCCTAATAACCCCAAGCATCCTAGATTCATCTTCGGCATATGCAATCTCATTATCATCACTTTCACATTCTTCCTCCTTTTCACACACAATGTTATACGTTCTTTCTTCCTCCTCTATTTCCATGTATTGTCTCATCGTTAAGGTCTTCCTAGATGGACAATTACTAGCAATGTGACCCCTCCCTTGACACTTAAAACACTTTAGAGTTTCCTCCCATTTTTCTCTAGGAATCACCAATTTAGGACGGTCTCCCTTTTGTTCCCCTTAGAAGGATTATCTTTTTTTCTCAAAGGTTTTAGAAGAGTTAGAAGAAGCCGAAGGGACGAAAGAAGAAGAAGAGCTGGTCTTATTATGGCCGAATTTTCCCCATATGGTTTCTTTTCCTCCAATTCAAGCCTTTCAAATTTTAAAGCCAATCGACACACATCATCAAAAGTACTATAATTCGACACATCAACCTTTCTAGCAATAGATTTATTAAGTCCATTAACAAACCTAGCAATTTTCTCTTGTTAGAGCCTCCTCAACATCACAAATCAAACACAACTTGTCAAATTCAACCATGTAATCATGCACACTCGACACATCTTGAGTCAAAGAATTCTTTCTCATGTATTGTCGTTGAATAAAATCACTTGGAACAAACTTCTCATGCAATTTCCTTTTAAGCTTAGTCCAACTTTTAAGCTTAGGTTTCCCAAGTCTCGCCCTTTTTGCCTTTAGACTTTCTAACCAAATTCCGGCATACTTAGTTAGTCTAATGGTGGCAATTTTAAAACGTTTCTCATCATCAAACCCCTTATAATCACAAATTTTCTCAAGTTGACGAATCCATTCAAGTAAATCCTCGGGACTAGAATCACCGAAAAAGTCATCTAGTTTAATCCCCTATCATTATCATAAGTCGGTTTAACAATTTTAACCTCTTCAACATCGGATTCATAGTCAACGTGATTAGGGTAGTTTTTATTGTTCACTTTACCCGCAAGAATGTTATGAGCTACTGTTAATCTTTCCCTTTTTTCTTTTTCTTCATTTTGAGTGTTAAAGAGTTTCTCAATAAGAGCTTTTATTTCAGCCAATTCCGCCATTATAACCCAATTAAGATGCTACGTCACGAAGAAATAGCAAGCCACAACCACACACAAATCCCCAACAAAGGATCGACAAAGAAGAAGCACTTACCAATGAAAGAAGAATCCCTTCTATCCTCACCCTCCTGGAAAAATCTGATACCAATCGATATGATTGCACGTCCAAGTTGAAAGAGCAACCAAGGAAATCAGAGCAAAGGTTCGAATTTGAAGAATTAATGAAGTTCGAAAATTATGATTAAGTCACCGGATATGATAATTAAAATAAACACTCCTGAATATTTTAATTAACTCTTAATCTCACTTACACCACTCCGGAATAAAGTAGATTAAACACTAAGTAAATAATCACTCACGAAAATTACTCAATGGCGAAGTAATTGTGATATGAATTTCGAAGTCCGAAAATTCACAAACTTTAACCTAGTTTTAAATGACGTCTTTTTATGTTTTTATTATGAATGAATGCTGAAAATAAGAAATAAAAACAAGGATAGTACTCTTGATTCTCGCGAGGAATAAGAGGGTCTCTTCCTAATCGCAATTAGAAGATGAATACAAGTCGCAACAAGTATTGTTTTGGTTAACAACCGAAATAAGCAACGCTCACAATTCTCAAATCAATTCACTACTTTTATTAATGGACTAGGCGCCTATTTATAAGGAGGGCAGCAAGTAATCTTTGCCCTCCAAGGCATTACAACTCACGGCTAGCTTTAAGTAAATAAGGAAAGTTTCCCCTAAATTAAAGCCTAGAATCTAGCACAACTTAAGGAAACATTGGATTTAGGAAAGCTTTGCAAAACTTTCCATAAATCTCACAAAACCACACGCCTAAGCCATCCCTTATTACAACTCCAATTTGGCCAACTTATTACATTCAACTAACAATAAAATAACTTAATTAACTAATTTAACTAACAAACATAATAAAAGACATATTTTTAGTTACATGTAAAACCTTCACTTTAAGAGTAAAGTAAAACCATGCAACAACCTAAGAAAGCAAATTAAAGATAGTCCGACTTGCATCAAATCGAGTAAGTTATAATGTAATTAAATTGAATGAATGAGTTAATCAAATAACTAAATAAAACACTTGAGTAAGTTATAATGTAATTGATTGGAGCGAATGAGTTAATCAAATAACTAAATAAAACACTTGAGTAAGTTATAATGTTATTGAATTGAACGAATGAGTTAATCAAATAACTAAATATAACACTTCAGGTAAGTTTTTATGTAATTGAATTGAATGAAGGAGTGAATCAAATAACTAAATAAAACACTCGAGTAAGTTATAATGTAATTAAATTGAATGAATGAGTTAATCAAATGACTAAATAAAACACTTGAGTAAGTTATAATGTAATTGAATTGAACGAATGAGTTAATCAAATAACTAAATAAAACACTTGAGTAAGTTATAATGTAATTGAATTGAACGAATGAGTTAATCAAATAACTAAATTAAACACTTGAGTATGTTATAATGAAATTGAATTGAACGAATGAGTTAATCAAATAACTAAATAAAACACTTGAGTAAGTTATAATGTAATTGAATTGAACGAAGGAGTTAATCAAATAACTAAATAAAACACTTGAGTAAGTTATAATGTAATTGAATTGAATGAAGGAGTTAATCAAATAACTAAATAAAACACTCGAGTATGTTATAATGTAATTAAATTGAATGAATGAGTTAATCAAATAACTAAATAAAACACTTGAGTAAGTTATAATGTAATTGAATTGAACGAATGAGTTAATCAAATAACTAAATAAAACACTTGAGTAAGTTATAATGTAATTGAATTGAACGAATGAGTTAATCAAATAACTAAATATAACACTTCAGTAAGTTTTTATGTAATTGAATTGAATGAAGGAGTTAATCAAATATCTAAATTAAACACTCGAGTAAGTTATAATGTAATTGATGCGGATCCAAAGGCATCAAGTCACGAAGAGCCGGTTTTACTTTTGATGGAACACATGGGTTTCAACTTGATGGCTAACAAGCATGTATTTGTGTCGTGTGTCACATGGCTCGAGGAAGAAGAGGATGAAACTGGATTTAGCATTTTAAATTCGTGTCATTATTAGTTTAAAATGTTAGTTAATTAGTTGAGTTGTTTTTAGTTCAATAAAAGTCCGAAAATCCCTTAGAGATTTCAATGGTTAAGTGTTTAGTTGTCATGGTTGTATTTTAGGAAAGTTTCCTAAAATTGGTAGCTTGGAGTGGCGTGCAAGGTAGCCAGCCTTGGGCGTGTCATTTGGGTGTAATTAAGGAAAGTACTTGTTGTCTTTCCTTAAGATAGAGATTTCCTTAAGTTTAGCTTGATTCTAGGCTAGAATTAAGGAGGAGATACTTTCCTAAATTGATGGTGAATGCCGTGTGGTTTGGTATGCTTGAGGAACAAGGTTTTCTTGCTTACTCCTTATAAATAATGGCGTCTAACCTCTTCAAGGGTTAGAGTGATTTTATGATTAAACATTGTTATTGTTTGTGAATTAATTCATAAGCTTTAATCTTCCATTAATTGATATTCGGGAGTGTTTATTAATTAGTGTTTAAACAACTTAATTCCGGGAGTGGTTTGAGTGTGTTTAAGATTCTTGTGAGTGTTTAAGGAGTGATCATTCATTAAGAAATATCCCTTGTTACTTGTTCTTATTTTCGATTCTTCATTGTCCTTGCTCAATTGGACGTGTTCTTTTGAGTGTTTGACTATCCTAGTTGAACATTCATATCAAGTGGTATCGAGATTTTCCAGGCGGGAGAGGATAGAAGGGATTCTACTCTTCAAAGATCCAAGGTAAATTGTTACTTTTCTTCTTAAAGTTTCGATCTTTACATTGGGATAAGTGGTACTAGGGTTCTTTTGTGCTTCCTAGTGTGTCGAAGTGTTGTTATTTGTTGAGATAATGTCGAGTGAATTGGAAAAATTAGCTAAGGCTATTGAGGACATAGCTAAGATGCAATTTGATTTCCAAGCAAAATATAATGCTGATTCGAATCATGTTAGTAGACTTGAAACTAGAATGGATGCCATAACTTCTATTATCACTAAAAAATTGGATAAAAATAGTGTTGATTACATTGGACTTTCGGATGAAGAGGATGAAGTTAGGGTTGTTAAACCTAATTTCAATGATGATAGGGGATTAAAATTGGATGATTTCACTTTGGTGATTCTAGTCCGGAGGATTTACTTGAGTGGATTCGACAATTGGAGAAGGTGTGTGATTATAGGGTTTGATGATCAAAGGAGATTCAAGATAGCCTCGATTAGATTGACCAAGTATGCTGGTATTTGGCTCGAAAATTTGAAGGCAAAACGTGCAAGAAAGAAGAAAGACAAGCTTAGTAGTTGGACTAAGTTGAAAGAGAAGCTCAAGGAGAAATTTTTGCCAAGTGATTACGAGCAAAAACAGTACATAAAGTTGACCACTTTGTGTCAAGATACGTTGAGTGTGCATGAGTACACTATGGAATTTGATAAACTATGCCTTATTTGTGACATAGAAGAAAGGGAAGCATTGAAAATTGCTCGTTACATCAAAGGCTTGAACCATCCTATTGCAAGGAAGGTAGAGGTGTCAACTTACACTACGTTTGATGAAGTGTGTAGATTGGCGCTTAAATTTGAATCTCATGAGAAAGAAGACAAGCCAAAAACGTCCTATGCTAAAACTGGGAACTCTTTCAAACCTTCTTCTTCTTATTCTTCTTATTCATCTTCTAACAAGAACTATGAAGGGTCTAAGAAAGAACATACAACGAAAGATGATAAAAGGGGCGAAAAACAGAAAGTTTTTGTTCCTAGGGAAAAGTTTGAAGAAAATCGGAAGTGTTTCAAGTGCCAAGGAAGAGGACACATTGCTAGTAATTATCCAACAAAGAAAGCTCTCACCATGAGGCAATACATGGAATTGAATGAAGAAGAGGAGTTATACGAATTTGTGCCTAGAGATGACACGGTTGAGAGTGAGGAGGAGGATGCATATGCCGAAGATGACAGTAGGCTTATTGGTGTTGTTAGGAGGGTTTTACATGTTGATTGCCTTCCATGCAAAGAACAAAGAGAGAACTTGTTCCATACTCGTTGCAAGGTGGGTGAAAACACTTGTAACATGATCATTGATAGTGGTTCTTGTACCAATGTTGTTGCGGCAGATTTGGTGAACAAATTGAGTCTTGTTGTGAGAGATCATCCACGCCCCTACAAGTTGAGTTGGCTTGATGATACGGGACTTAGGGTAAAGAAGCAAGCGTTACTTTCTTTCTTCATAGGGAATTACAAGGATGAGTTATGGTGTGATGTACTTCCCATGAATGCTTGTCACGTTTTACTTGGGAGACCTTGGCAATTTGATAGAAAAGTGATACATGAAGGGGACTCCAACGTGTATACGGTTTCGGTGGGTTCCAAGAAGATTAGGTTGCATCCTTTGGCTCCTAGTGCCGTGATTCACAAGAAGGAAGAAAAGAAGACTAGTTTGTTTCTTTCTTCTAAAGATTTCGAGAAGGAGATTGAAGATGAAGGAGTGTGCTATGCCTTAGTCATCAAACATGCTGTTGCAAGTGAAGTGAAGCCAAGTAATCCACAACTTGATTCACTCATGAAAGAATTTTGTGATGTATTTCCGGAAGACCTTCCACAAGGGCTGCCACCCTTAAGGGAATTGAACATGCCATTGATTTAGTTCCGGAGCTCCTTTGCCTAATAAACTGATGTGAAATAGAAGTATTAGTTATGTAGAGTTCTAGTTCTGTTAGAATTCTATGTAATTTAGGGCTTTAATTTATAGTTTGTTTAGAGTTTCAATTGCATTAGGACTTTATTTTAATTAGAGTTTGAGTTGTGTTAGGAGTTCTAATCACATTAGGCGTGTGAAATCAGTCACAGCCGTGTGGATTAGATAGATTAGTTTGTTATGTTTTTGTTTATCTTTTATGCTTTACTAGTTCTACTAGGTTTAGGTTAATTTGCTTTATTAGTTCTAATCGGTTTAGGATTATTTGTGCACTATAAATAGACCATTCGGTCATATTAATAAAGGTAGAGTATGTTTACGTTAATTCTTGTGAATTACAGATTTAGGAGAAGAATCCAAAACGAATCCGGAGAGAATCCAAAACCCCCTAGTTGAACTTTGAGACGAAATACGCCTAAGTTCTCCATATCCTGGTTACCAATCGAGTTATTGAGACGAAATACGCCAATATACTTGATTTTTGCTACTGATTTCATTAAAGTTTCGATCTTTCATCTGCAAAAGCCACTAAACTACATCAAAGAGCCTAAATTTCGTGAATCTTGTTTCAAGAATCACATCAAGTGGTGTGGCTGCTGATTTCCACCCCCCACTTCTTGCTTTGCGTCAAATCGACCCCGGGTTCGGTAAAACTGTTCGTCCGGCCACAATTCAATAGTTCGTTGGAAAGCTAACAAAGAGATCTATCTTGTGTTAAAATTTGAGCACATTTGAACCAGTAACGAAGTCGCAGTCATCACATACATCCGAGTCAAATTACGTTTCTTGCGCCCCACATCTCCCATGCCGTGCTATTTTATTTCCCTTCCACCATGCTCGATGAACCCGAAACTTGGTAACAAGCCATCCAACAACTTCTTTGCGCAAATGGCTGCTATGAACAACCAATACCGGACCCTCCAACGCGACACAAATTTCGCCCGACCCCCCACAACATCAACTTAGGCGTGAAGATGACATCAAGTCGGGCCGATTTTGCCTTCGTTTGATGGAGACCTCAACCCCGAATCCTATTTGGAATGGGAAAGAAGGTTGGATCGGTTCTTTGATCATAAGAACTTGAGTGAAGGCTCTCGTTTTCATATGCTATTCTGAAACTCACGAGTACGCTTCCCTTTGGTATGACTCTATGCGGACACGGCGTGCAAGAGAGGACAAACCGGCCATTGATTGCTGGTCATCTCTCAAAGCTAAGATGCGCAAGCGTTTTGTGCCTCGTACCTACAAACAGGGAGCTTTTTGTGCGCCTTAACTCATTGCATCGAGGCCACTTTGAGCGTTGAGCAGTACATTAAGGAGTTTGAACGGCTCCATATGGCGTGTGACATTCAAGAAGTGGACGAACAAAAAATTGCTCGTTTTCTTGTCGGTTTGAGCAAATCCATCGCCAACTTGGTTGAACTGCAGCAATATGTCACATTTGATGATGTTTGCATCCTTGCTTCTAAGATTGAACGCCAACGAAACCGATTCTCGTTTTAAGAAGCCTTCGTGGTTCAAACACCCTGCTGCCTCGTTGGATGCCTCGTCGAGTACTCCTCCCACCACGACAGACTTGGTGCGTGATAAGCCCAAGGAGATCGAGTCCTCCACCACATCTATCACTTGTTCCTTCTAGTGCCACGTTAAAGGCCAAGAAACCTCAATGCTTTCGTTGCCAAGGCCTCGGTCATATTGCTCGCAACTGTCCCAATGCTTCTCTCACCACTCGTGAGGAGTTAGTCTCGCTATTTGGCTCAAGAGATGCACGCACAACAATCTTCTACTTCGGCCTCAACTGATCCACCTATGGATGATGATGACTTTTGGTCGAAGCAACCAATTTGTGCTCCGGAACATGAGCATCCTACTTTGCTCATCCGCCGATCTTTATTTACTTCCAGCCATGATGAGAATGACGATGAGCAACGCAACAATCTTTTTCACTCCAATTGTGTCATCAAGGGTAAAGTTTGTCCCTTTATCATAGATAGCGGATCATGTACTAACGTGTTTGATTTCACTTTGGCTGAATCATTGAATTTGCAAACTCGCAAGCATCCGCATCCATATAAACTGAGTTGGTTGAATGATGATGGCGTTTGGGTGCGTAAACAAGCGTTAGTTGGCTTCCGTGTGGGTGAATATATGGATCAACTATGGTGTGATGCCTTGCCCATGATTGCATGCTCGTTATTACTAGGCCGTCCTTGGCAAAGTGATCGTCATGTGATGCATAATGGCAAAACCAATACTTATTCGGTTTTGATGGGTGATAAACGCATGATCTTGCAGTCTTTGCCTCCTAAAACTAGGCGTCCAAAGCCCATTGATGCTGCTGCCGTTATGGAGGAACCACCACCTAAGCATGGTTCGCATGTTTGCCTTGCTTCTTGCCACCATGAGCTGCTGGACACCGCCAACAACAAGAAGGAACGTCGAGCTAATTACCTCCAATTGCGCCAAGGTAGTAAGCGGCCAAAGGTGATCGTGTTTGGTTGTCTTTAAACGCTCAAAAACTGCATATCAATCACAAGTACGACGAACCGATGGATGAAGGCTCATTCGAAATCATTGAGCAAATTGGGTATGAAACGTTCAAAGTTCTACTTGCGGATGGTATTTGTGCAACTCTCACTTCCAGTGATCTCGTCCCATGTTTTCCGGATGACGAAACTTGAGGACAAGTTTCTTTCAAGAAGGGGAGTTTGATGTGAAATAGAAGTATTAGTTATGTAGAGTTCTAATTCTGTTAGGAATTCTTTGTAATTTAGGGCTTTAATTTATAGTTTGTTTAGAGTTTCAATTGCATTAGGACTTTATTTTAATTAGAGTTTGAGTTATGTTAGGAGTTCTAATCACATTAGGCGTGTGAAATCAGTCACAGCCGTGTGGATTAGATAGATTAGTTTGTTATGTTTTTGTTTATCTTTTATGCTTTACTAGTTCTACTAGGTTTAGGTTAATTTGCTTTATTAGTTCTAATCAGTTTAGGATTATTTGTGCACTATAAATAGACCATCGGTCATATTAATAAAGGTAGAGTATGTTTAAGTTAATTCTTGTGAATTACAGATTTAGGAGAGAATCCAAAACGAATCCGGAGAGAATCCAAAACCCCCCTAGTTGAACTTTGAGACGAAATACGCCTAAGTTCTCCATATCCTGGTTACCAATCGAGTTATTGAGACGAAATACGCCAATATACTTGATTTTTGCTACTGATTTCATTAAAGTTTCGATCTTTCATCTACAAAAGCCACTAAACTACATCAAAGAGCCTAAATTTCGTGAATCTTGTTTCAAGAATCACATCATAAACCTGCTTATAGGTGTGATCCAAGTGCTTCCAAAGAACTTCAACGACAAATTGAAGAATTGATCGAAAGAGGGTATGTAAGAGAAAGCATGAGTCCTTGTGCGGTTCCCGCTTTACTTGTGCCTAAGAAAGATGGTACATGGAGAATGTGCATTGATAGTAGGGCCGTGAACAATATCACTGTGAAGTATCGATTTCCCATGCCTAGATTGGAGGATATGCTTGATGAACTCAATGGAGCCTCGATTTTCTCCAAGATCGATCTTAGAAGTGGTTATCATCAAATGAGGATTCGAGAAGGGGATGAGTGGAAAACAGCATTCAAGACTATAAACAAGGTCTTTATGAATGGATGGTGATGCCTTTTGGCTTATGCAACGCCCCTAGTTCTTTCATGCGACTTATGAATGAGGTACTTCGTTCCTTTTTAAACAAATTTGTTGTTGTTTATTTGGATGATATCCTTGTTTATAGTAAGAGTATTGATGATCATTTGATACATACATTTAAGAAGTTTATTTGAGAAGCTTAGAGAACAAAAACTTTTCGGCAAGATGGAAAAGTGTGAGTTCCTTGTGTCGAGCATAACGTTTCTTGGTTACATTGTTTCCAAGGAAGGAGTTCATGTTGATCCTTCGAAGGTGCAAGCAATTTCTTCATGGCTGGCCCCTACTAATGCTAGTGAATGTCGAAGCTTCCATGGTTTGGCTTCGTTCTCTAGAAGATTCATTCGAAACTTCTCTTCCATTATGGCTCCTATCACGGCTTTGTTGAAGAAAGGTGAGTTTGAATGGTCTCCTTTGGCGCAAAAGGCTTTTGAAGAAGTGAAAGAGAAGTTGTGTAGTGCTCCTATACTTGCTTTGTCGGATTTCAACAAGTTGTTCGAGGTAGAGTGTGATGCAAGTGGATTGGGAATTGGTGCTGTTTTGATCCAAGAGAGGCGCCCTATTTCATACTTTAGTGAGAAGCTCAATGGTGCCAAGTTGAACTACTCAAATTATGATCGTGAGTTTTATGCTATTGTTCGAGCTTTGGACCATTGATCACATTATTTGAGGCCTAAACCATTCATCCTACATTCGGATCATGAGGCGCTCAAACACATTCATGGCCAACAAAAACTCAATCATAGGCACGCCAAGTGGGTCGAGTTTCTCCAATCCTTCACCTTCTCGTCCAAATACAAAGAAGGAAAGAGCAATATTGTGGCAGATGCACTTTCAAAGGAGATCTTATTTGCTAGCTATGGTGGATGCAAGAGTAATGGGGTTCGAACACTTGAAAGAGCTTTATAAAGAAGATGATGAACTTGGTTCGATTTTTTACTGCTCCTAAAGGTTTGTTCATGGTTCAAGAGGATTTTCTTTTTAAAGGAAACAAGTTGTGTGTCCCAAAGTGCAAGGTACGTGAGCTTCTAGTTCGTGAAGTGCATAGTGGAGGTATTGCTGGTCATTTTGGCATTCAAAAGACACTTGCTACTTTGAGTGAACATTTTTATTGGCCTAGCATGATCAAAGATGTGCATATGGTAGTGAGCAAGTGTGCAACGTGCCAAAAGTCCAAAAGCACCTTTCATAAAGGGCTTTACACGCCTCTACCAGTTCCGGATCATCCTTGGGATAGTGTGAGCATGGATTTCATTGTTGGTTTGCCTAGAACTCAAAGAGGCAAAGATGCTATCTGATCCGAAATCAGTTGCGAATTCCGAAATTCTACTAAGTACTAATCTCAATCACAACAAGGGAGAAATTCACGGTTTAAGGATTAGTACTAGTTTAATTTTGTTGAGCAACGTAGGAAAAGAAGTTAATTAAAAGCTAGTTAGTTTAATTAACGTTTTTGTAATTTCCGGTTTGTGTAAACCCGGAATTATTTTGTTAGCGTAAGTTGTAATATTGGACGAACCATACTTGGGAATGTGAATCACCCTAGGGACGTGTGAAAGGAGGTTCTTAGAGATATTTGTGGAGCTTGTGTTGCAAGCTAAGGGAAGCCTTCCACTTGGGTGTGGAAAACCGGCCCCCCTTCCCTTTTAGTCAACAAAACACACAACAACACTATTTCTCTTACACCTTGGTTGGAATTAGAGATATTTGTTGTTTATTGCTTTGTTTAATCTTTTAAGTACTTAGATCTTTTGGGATTGATTTGCTTGTAATCTATATATGTATTGTGGATCATAAATGAAAAATCAGTTTTAGTTTTGATTTGAACTTCATGTTTATTCGGTTTTTTGGACATTGAAATATCCGAAATTTCGCTTGTGATTAAGAAGTAATCTTAATTTCGAAACCCTTGAGTTACGTGAGTGAAACTTAATTTAAGAAGAGAGTTAATATAATTAGTGAGCTTAAACTAATTAAATCCACTCTCAAACACCCTCCTAAATCAGTTTTAAGTAAGATAAACTTCCAAACCGATTTAGAATCCTTAAGCAGAAATAAGTGAGTGAAGCTTATCGAGCTTGAGTTATATTTTTCATATACGTTTTCGCATCAAGTGGTATCAAGAGCTGAGTTCTGAAATGGACGATGAAATGAATGATAATGCTAGAAGAGATGCGATGCTAGAAGCTTTAGCTAAGCAAAACGAAGCATTACACGACATGATGGCAAAGATAACCTTAGAATTGTTTAAGAAGAAACCCAATGAGGAAGAAAGGAGTTCTAGGGCTGATGATAGGGGTTTGAAAATTAAAGTTCCGGATTTTGATGGAGCTAGTGATCCGGAATTATACATTGAATGGGAACGTTCTTTGGAGCGTTTTTTTGATTACAAAGACACTCCGAATGACAAGAAATACAAGGTTGCTGTTTTGAAGCTAACCAAATATGCATCCATTTGGTTAGAAGGATTGAAGAGGCAAAGAGTGAAGGAGAACAAATCCAAGATTGCTACTTGGGAGAAATTGAAGAAGCAATTACGGAAGCGTTTTGTTCCAACTAACTACAAGCAAAATCAGTATGTTAGATGGTCCACACTCAAACAAGGCACCACGTCCATGGATGAGTACATCAAGGAATTCGAAAAGCTTTCCATTGTTTGTGAAATAGAAGAAATGGAGGAGCAAAAATTGGGCGAGATTCTTGGGAGGCCTAAATGAGGATGTGTGTGAGAAAGTGGAGGTGTACCCATACCTTTCTTTCGACGAGGCTTGCAAAGTGGCTCTAAAAATCGACAAAAAGAAGAAAGCAACAACAAGTAAGTCTTATTCAAAGCCAGTTAGTACTTTTAAAGCTAATACTAGTACTAGCAACTTTGATAAGAACAAAAAATCCGATTTCATTCCGAAAGATAAGGAGAAAGTTGTAGATGATAAAGCCTTTAAAGTGAAATGTTTTAAGTGTCAAGGTTATGGTCATTACCAATCGACTTGTCCTACTAAAAGAGTCGTGACTATAAGGGACATAGAGGAGATAGATGAATTGGAGAGGATATATCTCTTAGAAAAGCAACATGATAAATCTGATTTCGGAAATGAAAGTGATGAGGACGTGTGTAATCCAGGAAATGGAGGGTGAAATGTTGGTTCTTAGGAGATCCTTGTACTCTAATGTCGTGGCTGAAAATGAGGAACAAAGAGAAACCATTTTTCATTCGAAATGCTTAGTGAATAAGAAACTATGCACGTTAATCATTGATGGTGGTAGTTGTACGAATGTAGCTTCAACCGAACTAGTAGAGAAGTTAGCATTACCTACTACTAAACATCCACATCCTTATAAACTGAAATGGTTAGATGATGATAGTGAAGTAAGGGTGAAGAATAGAGTTTTAATCACGTTTTCCATTGGAAATTATGAAGATGAAATTCTATGTGATGTAATTCCTATGACTGCGTGCCATATTCTCCTTGGTAGACCGTGGCAATTTGATCGAAAAGTAATGCATGATGGTTGTTTGAATGTGTATAAGGTAAACAAGAATGGCAAAACCAAAACCTTATTACCATTACCCCCTTCAAAAATCCGAGACACAACACCTAAGCAAAAAAAGAACCTCGTGTGTGGTAGTGTGTTTTTAGGGAGAAAAAGATTCGAGAGGGAGTTGGGGACAAACCAGGTCGTGTATGTTCTAGTTGCTAAGGAAGTGAATGAGGGAATGGAAGTTGAAGATTCGAATTTGAGGGAGTTCTTGGAGGGATTTGGAGACGTGTTTCCTAATGACCTACCAAATGGCCTACCCCCTAAACGTGGAATTGAGCATCAAATTGATCTCATTCCCGGAGCACCACTTCCAAATAAACCTTCCTATAGATGTAATCCCAAAGAAAGTGAGGAGTTACAAAGCCAAATCAGTGAATTGATGGAGAAAGGTTACGTGAGGGAAAGTAAGAGTCCGTGTGCTGTTCCGGCTTTATTTGTGCCAAAAAAAGACGGAACATGGAGGATGTGCATTGATAGCCGTGCCGTGAACAATATAACTATCAAATACAGATTTCCCATCCCTAGGTTAGATGACATGTTGGATGAGTTGAGTGGATCCAATTTGTTCTCGAAAATTGATTTGAGAAGTGGATACCACCAAATATGCATGAGAGAGGGAGATGAGTGGAAGACGGCTTTCAAAACGAAGTATGGGTTGTATGAATGGCTGGTTATGCCGTTTGGTCTCACAAATGCCCCTAGTACGTTCATGAGATTGATGAATGAAGTACTTAGGCCGTTTTTGGGAAAGTTCGTGGTTGTGTATTTGGATGATATTCTTGTCTATAGTTCTAACAAGGAGGATCATTTGAGTCATTTGCAACAATTGTTCGAAGTTCTAGGGGAGAACAAATTGTACGGGAAACTTGAGAAGTGCATGTTTATGCAAAAGGAGATTGGCTTCCTTGGTTTCATCATTGCCGATGAAGGTGTGAAAGTGGATCCTTCCAAAGTAGAAGCAATCTCTTCTTGGCCGATTCCCACAACTATCACCGAGGTGAGATCTTTTCATGGTTTAGCTTCATTTTATAGGAGGTTTATAAATAATTTCAGCACGTTATTAGCCCCTATAACTGAATGCACTAAACATGGAAAATTTACATGGAGTGACGCGGCTCAAAAGGCGTTTGAACTTGTTAAGGAGAAAATGTGTAACACGCCTATTTTGGTTTTACCTGATTTCACTAAACCATTTGAAGTTGAGTGTGACGCAAGTGGAACGGGTATTGGGGCTGTTTTAATTCAATGTGGCAAACGTATTGCTTATTTTAGCGAGAAACTAAATCGAGGCCAAGTTGAATTATTCCACGTATGATAAAGAGTTTTACGCCATGGTTAGAGCTCTTAATCATTGGAGTCACTATTTACGACCACAAGCATTTGTTCTCCATTCTGATCATGAATCGTTGAAGTATATTCATGGCCAACATAAGCTTAGTGCTCGTCATGCGAAATGGGTGGAATTCTTACAATCTTTCAATTTTGTTGCCAAGTACAAGGCCGGAAAAGCCAACATTGTAGCTGATGCTTTATCTCGGAGACACGTATTGCTTAATATGGTGGATTCCAAGTGATGCGAAATGAGATTCCTCTCACGTGTGTTTAGGAGACCCAATACCAGCGGAAACAATCGAACAATGGATATTTCTCGGTTAGCTCGATTAGCTTTTTTATGCTCTCATTTTTGTAATAATTAATTAGGCTTAATTAGCAAGTTTAGTGTTAGTTGAGTTCTAAACATGCTTTACTTTCACTAATTATGTTTAGAAGTTGTTTTAAGTAGAAACTGTTTTGTACGTTTGGTTACGTGGCGCGGTAGAATCATTTTGATGATTCCGAACAAGTTACTTGGAATTTTCGAGTGATTCCAATTACAAAAAAGATTTGGTTGTTAAACTTGAGCATTGTGCTTATTCGAACTTTTGGAGTGCAAACCCGAAATTTCCTCTTGTGATTAAGAAGTGATCCTAATCTTGAAATCCTTGTGATATGATTACACGTCCAAAGTGAATGAGCAATCAAGAATCTCGAGCAAAGGATCGAACTTAATGAAGTAATGAAGTCCGAAAATTATGATTAAGTCACCGGATATGATAATTAAAATAAACACTCCTGAATATTTTAATTAACTCTTAATCTCACTTACACCACTCCCGGAATAAAGTAGATTAAACACTAAGTAAATAATCACTCCTGAAAATTACTCAATGGCCGAAAGTAATTGATCACACAATTAAATTCAATAACAAAGTTTTTAGGTAAATCTCACATGCCTTGAATGATAGCATGGAACTATTATTTATAATAGAGTAAACTTGTCCTCCAAGGACCAAGCAAGGCCGAAAATCAGCCATAAGAATTAAGGAAACACTCCTTAATTCCTTACATCCTAATCCCTTGAATCTAGGAGAGAATAAAGGAGTAAATAAGGAAACAACCAAATCAGCCCATAATCCCCCTTCACACGCCTAAACACACCAAGAAATAAGGAAAGTATTACAACTCAATGACAACTTGCAAACTTGGAGCACAAGGACCAAATCACACGCCTAAACCAAATCACACGCCTAATCTTGGTCGAAATATCACAAGATATTTTCGGACCTTTATTTGCTGAAAATTAAAGACTTAATTAAAATAACTATGACTCTAGAAATGGTGTCATCTTCATGCTTCATCCATGGACTCATCGTCCCACTTGAGAAATGACACAAATGAGGAGTTTGAATTTAAATTGAACCCGAACACTTCAAGGACTAAACAAATCGGATCATTTGGAGCTTGACCTTGACCTTGACTTGTATCATTCTCCCCCTCTTCAAAAGAATTTGTCCTCAAATTTTCATCATCTAAATAAGGACTAAGATCACCAACATTGAAGGTTGCACTCACACCTCCATAATCACTTGGAAGCTCGATCTTATAAGCACTTTCATTAATCACATCAATAACTTTGAATGGACCATCAGCTCTAGGCATAAGCTTGTTCTTCCTTCTACTTGGAAATCGTTCTTTCCTCAAATGAATCCAAACCAAATCACCAATCTGAAATTTCGGTTGTCTTCTATGTTTGTTGGCCCGTTCTTTGTATTGAGTATTCATCTTCTCAATTCGTGCTTTCACTTGCTCACAAGTCTTCTTAAAGGCTTCCAACCTCTTCTTTGAATCAACATGAATTTCAGATTTAGTTAATGACACAAAATCAATAGGAAGGAAAGGATTGATACCATAGACCACCTCAAATGGAGACTTAGAAGTAGTAGAAGAATGAGCTCGATTATAAGCAAACTCGGCGTGAGCTAGCTTTATATCCCAATCCTTTTGTGTCTTACTCACCAAGCCACGTAACAAAGCTCCAAGAGTTCTATTAGTCACTTCTGTTTGACCATCTGTTTGAGGATGATGACTTGTGCTAAAGAGTAACTTAGTCCCCACCATCTTCCATAAGCTCCTCCAAAAATGACTAAGGAACTTCGTATCACGATCACTAACAATACTTCTAGGAATACCATGCAATCGAATAATCTCTTTGAAGTATAAATCCGCCACATGCAAAGCATCATCGTTTTATGCATTGGAACAAAGTGAGCCATCTTCGAAAATCGATCCACCACCACCATAATGGCGTCCTTCCCCCTTTGAGTATAAATCCACCACCATAATGGTAATCCAACAATGAAATTCAAATTCACACTATCCCAAGGTGTATCAGGTACGGGTAATGGAGTATAAAGGCCTTTATGGAAGGTACTCTTCGACCTTTGACAAGTAGCACACTTACTAACCACCATATGAACATCCCTCATCATGTTAGGCCAATAAAAACTCTCATTCAAAGTGTCTAATGTCTTTTAAACACCGAAATGACCAGCCACCCCTCCACTATGAACTTCTCTCACAAGCAACTCCCTCACGCCACTTTTAGGAATGCATAGCTTGTTCCCCTTAAACAAAAACCCCTCTTGTACCACAAACAAACCACTAGGACTCTTAAAGAACTCACGGAAATCATCATCATTATCATACAAATCCTTTAAGTGTTCAAACCCCAACACCCTTGCATCAACCATGGCCAAAAGATAGGAACGCCTAGAAAGGGCATCCGCAACAATGTTACTCTTACCTTCCTTGTACTTGGACAAAAATGTGAAGGCTTGTAGGAATTCAACCCACTTAGCATGCCTATGGTTGAGCTTTTGCTGCCCATGGATGTATTTGAGTGCTTCATGATCCGAATGAAGAATGAAAGGCTTGGGCCTCAAGTAATGAGACCAATGATCCAAGGCTCTCACAATTGCATAGAATTCACGATCATAGTTGGAGTAATTGAGTTTGGCGCCACTCAACTTCTCACTAAAGTAGGCAATGGGCCTCCTTTCTTGAAGCAAAACCGCCCCAACTCCAAGTCCACTAGCATCACACTCAACTTCGAACAATTTGTTGAAATCCGGCAAGGCAAGGATAGGAGCGTTGCAAAGTAACTCCTTGACTTCATCAAACGCCTTTTGAGCATGAGAGTTCCATGAAAACTCCCCTTTTTCATCAAATCCGTGATTGGTGCCATGATAGTTGAGAAATTTCGGATGAATCTTCTATAAAAGGAAGCTAGACCATGAAAGCTTCGACATTCATGAGCACTTGTAGGCGCCAACCATGAAGACATGGCCTTGACTTTTTCCGGATCCACATGAACTCCATCCCTAGACACAATGTAACCAAGAAAAGCAATACTAGGAACAAGAAAATCACACTTTTCCATTTCTCCATACAACTTTTGCTCTCTTAATTTTTCAAATAAAGCTCTCAAGTGAAGTAAATGAGACTCAACACTAGTACTATATACAAGAATATCATCTAAATAGACAACAATAAACTTGTTAAGAAAGGGACGTAGTACCTCATTCATAAGTCTCATAAATGAACTAGGAGCATTGCAAAGACTAAAGGGCATCACCATCCACTCATATAGACCTTGTTTGGTCTTGAAAGCAGTTTTCCATTCATCTCCTTCCCGAATTCTCATTTGATGATAACCACTCCTCAAATCAATCTTCGAAAAAATCGAAGCTCCATGTAGCTCATCAAGCATGTCCTCCAATCTAGGCATAGGAAAACGATACTTGATTGTAATGTTGTTGACGGCTCTACTATCAATACACATCCTCCAAGTACCATCTTTCTTAGGAACAAGCAAAGCGGGAACGGCACATGGACTCATGCTTTCTCTTACATAGCCTCGGTCAATCAACTCTTCAATTTGCTTTTGTAGCTCCTTAGAAGCTACGGGATCACATCTATATGCCGGCTTATTTGGCAAAGGTGCGCCTGGCACAAGATCAATAGCATGCTCAATGCCTCTCAATGGTGGTAATCCTTGAGGTAATTCTTCCGGAAAAACATCACAAAATTCGTCCAATAGAGCTGCAAGTTTCGGACTACTAGAAGAAACACCATTAGTCAAAGCAAGTTTAACACATAAAGCATAACAATGTCCTTCCAACTCTACCTCTTTCTCGAATTCTTTGGCCGAAAGAAACAAGTTTTGTTTCGTTTCAACCACCTTCTTGGGTGCCATGGAACTAGGAGACAAAGGAACCAACCGAATCTTTTTAGAACCCATCAAAACCGTGTACACATTGGTTTCGCCCTCATGAACAACTTTTCGATCATATTGCCAAGGTCTACCAAGAAGAAGATGACAAGCACTAATGGGTAGAACATCACCCCACAACTCATCTTTGTAACCCCCAATAGAAAACGACACAAGAGCTTGCTTTTTCACCAACAAACCCGTTTTGTCATCCAACCAACTCAACTTATAAGGATGTGGATGGTCTCTAACAATCAAATTCAACTTAGAAACCACATTAGAAGCAACCACATTCGTACATGAACCACTTGTCAATAATTACATTACATGTAAACTCACCAATTCGACATCTAGTATGAAACAAGTTTTCTCTTTGATCATGGTTAGGAGAATGATCAACATGCAAGGTTCTCCTAATAACCCCAAGCATCCTAGATTCATCTTCGGCATATGCAATCTCATTATCATCACTTTCACATTCTTCCTCCTTTTCACACACAATGTTATACGTTCTTTCTTCCTCCTCTATTTCCATGTATTGTCTCATCGTTAAGGTCTTCCTAGATGGACAATTACTAGCAATGTGACCCCTCCCTTGACACTTAAAACACTTTCGAGTTTCCTCCCATTTTTCTCTAGGAATCACCAATTTAGGACGGTCTCCCTTTTGTTCCCCCTTAGAAGGATTATCTTTTTCTCAAAGGTTTTAGAAGAGTTAGAAGAAGAAGAAGGGACGAAAGAAGAAGAAGAGCTGGTCTTATTATGGCCGAATTTTCCCCCATATGGTTTCTTTTCCTCCAATTCATGCCTTTCAAATTTTAAAGCCAATCGACACACATCATCAAAAGTACTATAATTCGACACATCAACCTTTCTAGCAATAGATTTATTAAGTCCATTAACAAACCTAGCAATTTTCTCTTGTTCGACCTCCTCAACATCACAAATCAAACACAACTTGTCAAGTTCAACCATGTAATCATGCACACTCGACACATCTTGAGTCAAAGAATTTTTTATCATGTATTGTCGTTGAATAAAATCACTTGGAACAAACTTCTCATGCAATTTCCTTTTAAGCTTAGTCCAACTTTTAAGCTTAGGTTTCCCAAGTCTCGCCCTTTTTGCCTTCGAGACTTTCTAACCAAATTCCAAGCATACTTAGTTAGTCTAATGGTGGCAATTTTAAAACGTTTCTCATCATCAAACCCCTTATAATCACAAATTTTCTCAAGTTGACGAATCCATTCAAGTAAATCCTCAGGACTAGAATCACCAGTAAAGTCATCTAGTTTAATCCCCCTATCATTATCATAAGTCGGTTAAACAATTTTAACCTCTTCAACATCAGATTCATAGTCAACATGATTAGGGTCGTTTTTATTGTTCACTTTACCCGCCAGAATGTTATGAGCTACTGTTAATCTTTCCCTTTTTTCTTTTTCTTCATTTTGAGTGTTAAAGAGTTTCTCAATAAGAGCTTTTAGTTCAGCCAATTCCGCCATTATAACCCAATTAAGATGCTACGTCACAGAAGAAATAGCAAGCCACAACCACACACAAATCCCCAACAAAGGATCGACAAAGAAGAAGCACTTACCAATGAAAGAAGAATCCCTTCTATCCTCACCCTCCTGGAAAAATCTGATACCAACTGATATGATTACACGTCCAAAGTGAATGGGCAATCAAGAATCTCGAGCAAAGGATCGAACTTGATGAAGTAATGAAGTCCGAAAATTATGATTAAGTCACCGGATATGATAATTAAAATAAACACTCCTGAATATTTTAATTAACTCTTAATCTCACTTACACCACTCCTGGAATAAAGTAGATTAAACACTAAGTAAATAATCACTCCTGAAAATTACTCAATGGCCGAAAGTAATTGATCACACAATTAAATTCAATAACAAAGTTTTTAGGTAAATCTCACATGCCTTGAATGATAGCATGGAACTATTATTTATAATAGAATAAACTTGTCCTCCAAGGACCAAGCAAGGCCGAAAATCAGCCATAAGAATTAAGGAAACACTCCTTAATTCCTTACATCCTAATCCCTTGAATCTAGGAGAGAATAAAGGAGTAAATAAGGAAACAACCAAATCAGCCCATAATCCCCCCTTCACACGCCTAAACACACCATGAAATAAGGAAAGTATTACAACTCAATGACAACTTGCAAACTTGGAGCACAAGGACCAAATCACACGCCTAAACCAAATCACACGCCTAATCTTGGTCGAAATATCACAAGATATTTTCAGACCTTTATTTGCTGAAAATTAAAGACTTAATTAAAATAACTAAGACTCTAGAAATGGTGTCATCTTCATGCTTCATCCATGGACTCATCGTCCCACTTGAGAAATGACACAAATGAGGAGTTTGAATTTAAATTGAACCCGAACACTTCAAGGACTAAACAAATCGGATCATTTGGAGCTTGACCTTGACCTTGACTTGTATCACCTTGAATTAAGTGAGTTAAACTTAATTTAAGAGAGAGTTAATATAATTAGTGAGTTTAAACTAATTAAATCCACTCTCGAAACCCTCCTAAATCAGTTTCTAAGTGAGATAAACTTCAAAACCGATTTAGAATCCTTAAGTAGAAATAAGTGAGTAAAGCTTATCAAGCTTAAGAAAACCCAATTCTTTTAGTTTTAAGAGTGATTATTTCGACTAAAAGTCTATATCCATTGTTCGATTGTTTCCGCTGGTATTGGGTCTCCTAAACACACGTGAGAGGAATATCGTTTCGCATCAAGTGGTATCGAGCCCAGCCCTCTAAGTCCTCTTGGCACTTAGACGTTCTTGGAGAAGAAGGAAACCACAAAAAAGAAGCAAAAGGAAGCAACCCGTAAAAGACAGTTTTTTGAGGTAACTTTGAACGCGAGGTTCTCACATCTCAGATCGTGTTTTTGGGTGATTCTTTTTTAGAAAATGGTTATTGTTATGTCTAGTTTTGGTGGTCATTTGCTAGCCTAATCAGCGTGTTTTTCTTAAGTGGTCTAAACCGGATTAATCTGGACCAGCTTTAGAAAAATAAAAACTGCAATCAATCGGTTTGTTATTTTTTTATGAAATTTTGGTCGAGTGCTTAAAACACCTAGGGCTACGTTGTGACAAAATTTCATTCAATTTCAAGTTGATTTGATTAGGGTTTGAAGCTCAAATGTTTGGTGAAAATTCTGGGCAGTTTTCTGTCTATTTGTAATTTATGGATGTGAGTGGCTTTTCGCCTGAGTTCTTAAAGGCCTATCAAAGAATTGATAGGGCAAAACAAGTAATGGATGGTCTTAGACATCCACCAACTTTTGAAAAAAGATTTCAAAAGGCTAAAGAGGAGATTGAGTTGTTGATTGAACAACGAAAAGCAAAAAACACATGAGGAAACATCGAGAGATATAATTCTTGTTGATGACGAGCCCACAAAAAAGGTTCCAGAATTTGTTCTTGATGAAGAAGGAGAAAAGACTAAATCTTTTTCAAATTTGGACAATAAAGATTTGATCTTGGAGGTTCCAATCTTTGAAGAATGATTACCTATCTCATGTTTTCCATCTGATTTGCTCAAGAAACATAAACTATTTCATGAACAAGTTAATGTCTATGTTCATAATGGTTCAAATTTTCGAGACATTGGGTTGTTTGTTCAAGGTCGCTTAAATCTTTGCTCGGTCTTTGACTTATTGCAGTTGGCAATCTTGTTAATAATCATTCGATTAATATGGATGATTTCTTGGTTATCTTAGTGCCTTGATTTGATCAAAACTTGAGGACAAGTTTTTTTGAAGATAGAGAGAATGAAGTGAAATCAGTTAGCTCAGTTAGCTTTTTTATGCTCTCATTTTTGTAATAATTAATTAGGCTTAATTAGCAAGTTTAGTGTTAGTTGAGTTCTAAACATGCTTTACTTTCACTAATTATGTTTAGAAGTTATTTTAAGTAGAAACTGTTTTGTACGTTTGGTCTGTGGCGCGGTAGAATCATTTTGATGATTCCGAACAAGTTACTTGGAATTTTCTAGTGATTCCAATTACATTAGTTCACTAACATCTTGAAGTTTCATCCTACAATATTTGGTGAGATTTCATGAAGAAACGAAGTTGCAGTAGCCTTTCAATTGAGACATCAATTCTGGATCAGTTTTACGGTTTTGCATAACCGGTTTTATTTTGCTTAGTTTAAGTTGTATTTGGACGTGTGAGGCATGGGGCAGCAGCTAATGTGGACTCTTGGAGATCAGTTGAAGCTTTTCTTGCAAGCTAAGAGAAGCCTCCCACTTGCTTGAAGAAAACCGGTCAACAATACACACAAGAACACTATGCAGCACTATTCACCCCACTCGTTGATCAACTAGTTTTGTGGGATATTTATAGCTTAATGCTTTGTTTATTAGCTTAGTGTGTGGGATATTTGTAGCTTAATGCTTTGTTTATTAGCTTAGTGTGTTAGATATTTATGGTTGATCTTTTTGGTCTTCTTTGACTCTTGTATTATAAGTAATGGAAAGGCTCAATGGAAAAAAAGATTTGGTTGTTAAACTTGAGCATTGTGCTTATTCGAACTTTTGGAGTGCAAACCTGAAATTTCCTCTTGTGATTAAGAAGTGATCTTAATCTTGAAATCCTTGAGTTATGTGAGTTAAACTTAATTTAAGAGAGAGTTAATATAATTAGTGAGTTCAAACTAATTAAATCCACTCTCAAAAACCCTCCTAAATCAGTTTCTAAGTGAGATAAACTTTAAAACCGATTTAGAATCCAAAAGTAGAAATAAGTGAGTGAAGCTTATCAAGCTTAAGTAAACCCAATTCTTTTAGTTTTAAGAGTGATTCCTTCGACTAAAAGTCAATATCCATTGTTTGATTGTTTCCGCTGGTATTGGGTCTCCTAAACACACGTGAGAGGAGTCTCATTTCGCATCACCAAGGTACTTGGGTTTGAGTTGATTAAGGAATTCTATGTTCTTGATGAGGAGACACGTGACCTGTTCGTGGCTACCAAGAATGGTCCAAAAGACCATTATCATCAAATGGAGGGGTTTTTGTTCAAGGGGAACAAACTTTGTGTCCCTAAATGTCCCGTTCGAGACTTGCTAATTAGAGAAGCTCATGGAGGTGGGTTGGCGGGCCATTTTGGCGTCAGCAAGACTATGGAGTTGTTACAAGAACATTTCTCATGGCCTCATATGATCAAAGAGGTGCATGTTGTTTTGGCTCGTTGTGGTGTTTGTCAAAGGGCTAAAAGCACGTTCCATAAGGGGTTGTACACTCCTTTACAGACACCGGAGAGACCATGGGAGGATGTTAGTATGGATTTCATTGTGGCTCTTCCTAGGACTCAAAGAGGGAAGGATTCGGTCATGGTGGTGGTGGACCGATTCTCAAAAATGGCGTGCCTTGTCATAAAACGGAAGATGCTATTAATGTTTCTTGTTTATATTTCAGGGAAATTGTTCGCTTGCATGGAGTACCAAGAACTATTGTCTCGGATCGAGATAGTAAGTTTTTGAGTCATTTTTGGAGGTCCCTATGGAGGATGATGGGTACTAAGTTACTGTTTAGTACTTCACATCACCCCCCAAACGGATGGTCAAACCGAAGTGACCAACCGAACTCTAGGCACCTTGTTAAGGGGCTTAGTGAGCAAGACGGGAAAGGATTGGGATGTCAAGTTATGCCATGCGGAGTTTGCCTACAATAGGACTCCAACTTTTGCAACAAAACATTCACCGTTCGAAGTGGTATATGGAGTAAATCCGTATGTACCTATTGATCTTATTTCGTTGCCTAGAGACTCTTATGTCCACGGAGATGCTAGGCAACAAGCTGAAACAATGGTGAAGGTTCACAAAGAAATACGCACCAACATCGAGAAGACAAATGAGATGTACAAAAAGAAAGCAAACAAAAGTCGAAAACCGAGGATGTTTGCTCCTGGAGATTTGGTGTGGATTCACTTGAGGAAGGAGAGGTTTCCAAGTAAAAGAAAGCATAAACTCATGCCCCGAGCTGAAGGACCTTTCAAGGTTCTTAAACGTTATGCGGACAATGCTTACAAGATAGACCTTCCCGGAGACTATGGCGTGGCAGCAACATTCAACGTAGGGGACTTATCCCCCTATTTAGAAGATGAAGATGTGCAAGAATTGAGGACAATTCCTTTTGAAGAAGGAGAGGATGATCGAAATCAGTTGCGAATTCCGAAATTCTACTAAGTACTAATCTCAATCACAACAAGGGAGAAATTCACGGTTTAAGGATTAGTACTAGTTTAATTTTGTTGAGCAACGTAGGAAAAGAAGTTAATTAAAAGCTAGTTAGTTTAATTAACGTATTTGTAATTTCCGGTTTGTGTAAACCCGGAATTATTTTGTTAGCGTAAGTTGTAATATTGGACGAACCATACTTGGGAATGCGAATCACCCTAGGGACGTGTGAAAGGAGGTTCTTAGAGATATTTTTGGAGCTTGTGTTGCAAGCTAAGGGAAGCCTTCCACTTGGGTGTGGAAAACCGGCCCCCCTTCCCTTTTAGTCAACAAAACACACAACAACACTATTCCTCTTACACCTTGGTTGGAATTAGAGATATTTGTTGTTTATTGCTTTGTTTAATCTTTTAAGTACTTAGATCTTTTGGGATTGATTTGCTTGTAATCTATATATGTATTGTGGATCATAAATGAAAAATCAGTTTTAGTTTTGATTTGAACTTCATGTTTATTCGGTTTTTTAGACATTGAAATATCCGAAATTTCGCTTGTGATTAAGAAGTAATCTTAATTTCGAAACCCTTGAGTTAAGTGAGTGAAACTTAATTTAAGAAGAGAGTTAATATAATTAGTGAGCTTAAACTAATTAAATCCACTCTCAAACACCCTCCTAAATCAGTTTTAAGTAAGATAAACTTCCAAACCGATTTAGAATCCTTAAGCAGAAATAAGTGAGTGAAGCTTATCGAGCTTGAGTTATATTTTTCATATACGTTTTCGCATCAAGATCACCAACATTGAAGGTTGCACTCACACCTCCATAATCACTTGGAAGCTCGATCTTATAAGCACTTTCATTAATCACATCAATAACTTTGAATGGACCATCAGCTCTAGGCATAAGCTTGTTCTTCCTTCTACTTGGAAATCGTTCTTTCCTCAAATGAATCCAAACCAAATCGCCAATCTGAAATTTCGGTTGTCTTCTATGCTTGTTGGCCCGTTCTTTGTATTGAGTATTCATCTTCTCAATTCGTGCTTTCACTTGCTCACAAGTCTTCTGAAAAGCTTCCAACCTCTTCTTTGAATCAACATGAATTTCAGATTTAGTTAGTGACACAAAATCAATAGGAAGGAAAGGATTGATACCATAGACCACCTCAAATGCAGACTTAGAAGTAGTAGAAGAATGAGCTCGATTATAAGCAAACTCGGCGTGAGCTAGCTTTATATCCCAATCCTTTTGTGTCTTACTCACCAAGCCACGTAACAAAGCTCCAAGAGTTCTATTAGTTACTTTAGTATGTTAGGCGTGTGAGGGAATTAGGGGCAAATTTGTGGTTTCCTTATTTACTCCTTTATTCATTCCTAGAATCAAGGGATTAAGATGTAAGGAAATAAGGAATGTTTCCTTATTTCCTATGGCTGATTTTCGGCCCTTACTTGGTCCTTGGAGGACAAGTTTATTATATTATAAATAATAGTTCCATGCTATCATCAAAGGCATGTGAGATATACCTAAAAACTTTGTTATTGAATTTAATTGTGTGATCAATTACTTTCGACCATTGAGTAATTTTCAGGAGTGATTATTTACTTAGTGTTTAAACTACTTTATTCCAGGAGTGGTGTAAGTGAGATTAAGAGTTAATTGAAATATTCAGGAGTGTTTATTTTAATTATCATATCCGGTGACTTAAGATATAAATTTTCGGACTTCATTAATCATTCAAGTTCGAACCTTTGCTCGGAATTTGGTTGCTCATTCGACTCTTTGGACGTGCAATGATCCAAGTATGGATGAGGATGTGCTAGCCTTAATGCATAAGAGTGTCATTTTGGATGTGGAGTCAATTGAGGCTATGCATGGAAGATTCCTAGGATCATCATCACACTCACACGTACTAGTATGCATGGTAAAGCTTGATTATGACCAGCAACTAGGAGTGTAGTGTTTGATTTGCTTTAGGCGTGTTTTCCTAACTAGAATCGGTTTTTAGAGTAGAGTTTGATATTCTTAGGAGTGTTAGCCTAAGTGGCGGTTTTTAAGGAGGTTGTTAGGTGTTTGATTTCTTTTAGGAGTCTAGGATTTAGGGAATTGTCCTAAACCTATTAGGATTTACGTTTTATGTGTGCTTATAAATAGCTTAAGTTGTACGTGTGATTTAATTAATGAAATTCAGTTTATGCTTTGTGTTTTTTTCGAATACTTTGAGTATTCATCTCTCTTGATTGCTGGTGGCCTTGCCTTTACGCATCAAAACCCTTAGTTTGTTCCTTGTGGTGGCCTTGCCTTTATCATTGAGCAACTAGGAACTATCCTTGGTTACATTTGTTCGAATTGATATTACAATCTTCCGCACGTTACTCTAGTATTTGGCTTTCCTAGATCAAATACATCATCTTGGTATCCAGAGCTTTGGTTCTCATCCTTGAGAATTTTTTTCGGCCATTGAAGGAGAGTATTCAACCTTCAAGAACACCTTAATGATTGAACCTTTTTTTCAAGATTCCGAAATTTCCACAAAACTTCACTAAAGTACATCCCTCCATTACACAAACACATTCAAAGAAACCTTCCAAGACTCCATCTTTTTCTCAAGATTTTGTGTTTTTCACAAAACTTTACTAAATATCTTCACACTAGAAACGTGAAGGGCAAAAAAATTCGTCCAAGATCCAAGTTCTGTTTGGAGTCTTCATTATGGACGGTGCTCAAAGTGACGAGGACTACGAGGTTCGAGTCCCTCGAGGCCTTACACTCAATCAAGCCAATGAATTGCGTCGAGATAGAGAAATAGCCGACCTAAGAGCACGCATGGATGAACTTGTTCATCTTTTCCGAAATCAACAAGGAGTTCCGCATAGAAATCAATCTCCTAGTCCTAGTAGGAGTGTGCCTTCTATACATGAGTCTAGTTCGGAAGGGGAGCAACCCCAAGGGAGACCTCGACGAAGGCAACAGCAGCATGATGATGATAGGGGATTGAGACTTGATCTCCCGGAATTTGATGGCAGCATGAAACCTGAAAAGTTCTTAGAATGGCTACAAAGGATTGAACGCGTTTTTGATTATAAGGATTATGATGATCACAAGCGTTTTAAGGTGGCTGTGCTAAAACTAACATCCTATGCAAGCCTTTGGTTCGAAAATCTCAAAAACAAACGGAGGAAGGAAGGGAAGCCACGCCTTGATTCATGGAAACAACTCAAGGTTCGTATGAAGAAACGATTTTTGCCCACGGATTTTATCCAAGACATGTACATAAAGCTTCAAGCTTTCAAGCAAAACACCCTTAGTGTCGAGGAATATGTGGCTGAATTTGAAAGATTGACCATGATGTGCGATGTGGAGGAGAAAGTTGAGTTTAAAATAGCACGATTTATTGGGGGTCTTGACAAGAAAATATCGAAGAAGGTTGATTTGCAACCCTATTGGAGCTTTGAGGAGGTATGTCAAGTAGCCATGAGAGTTGAGAAACATGCCAAAGCTAAGAAGGCATCGTTTCCAAAGCCGTTTGTGAGGAGTTTTGAGAAAACTCAAGGAGAGAAAAGTGGGGGCAACACGTCCAAATTCACGCCCAAGTTTGACAAATTCAAGCAAGACAAGGGCAAGTCATCACAACCCTTACCCACGGAGGAGAGACGAATTTGTTTTAAGTGCAAGGGGTATGGCCATGTGATCAAAGATTGTCCAAACAATCGTGTCATGACATTGAGGGACATTCGTGTGATTGACGAGGCATATGCTTCCAAGGAGGACCCAAGCTTCGAAGAAGAGGAGTATGGGGGCAATGAGGAGGACGCATATGTAGCTGATTCGGAGGAGGAACCGGTGATGGAGGGCCAAGCACTCATCATGCGCACCCTTCACTCCAAAGCAGCACCCTTGGAGACTCAAAGGGACAATATCTTCCTTACACGTTGCCTTGTGAAGGAAAGATTGTGTGATTTGATCATTGACACGGGAAGTTGCACCAATGTGGTCTCTACTACGTTGATTGATAAGCTTAAATGGCCAACCACACCTCATCCAAAACCTTACAAATTACATTGGCTAAGTGATGGCAACGATGTTAAGGTAAAAAAACAAGCCCTTATTTCTTTTGAAATTGGTAAATTTAGGGATGAAGTGTTATGTGATGTGGTGAATATGGACGCATGTCATGTCTTATTAGGACGTCCTTGGCAATATGATCGGTTTGTGAAGTATGATGGACGTGCCAATGTGTATATTGCCAATATTGGGAATAAGAAAACCGCCTTGAAACCTCTTGTTGTCTCTAAACCCCACGCCAAAGAGAGTTTGTTGTTGACTGAAAAACAAATTACTCATGAGTTAGAGAAGGAGGGAGGTGGGTATTTGTTGGTTCAAGTGAGTGAGGAGAGCACCACAAACTCACAACCAACCGTTCCTAAGTGTGTAGCTCGGATTTTGGAGGACTTTGTGGATGTGTTCCCTAATGATTTACCCCCGGGATTACCACCTATTAGAGGCATTGAGCACCAAATTGACCTTGTTCCTGGAGCTTCTTTACCAAACAAGGCAGCCTATAGGTGTAACCCTCAAGAGACGAAAGAGCTTCAAAGACAAATTGAGGAGTTGATGGAGAGGGGATATGTGAGGGAAAGTATGAGCCCTTGTGCTGTTCCGGCTTTGTTGGTGCCAAAGAAGGATGGGACTTGGCGCATGTGCATTGATTCTAGAGCTGTGAATAATATAACTATCAAGTATAGGTTTCCTATTCCTAGACTTGATGATTTGCTTGATGAATTGCATGGTTCGACAGTGTTCTCCAAGATAGACTTGAGAAGTGGTTACCACCAAATTAGAATGAGGGAAGGAGAT
Source organism: Beta lomatogona (assembly GCA_947646795.1). Taxonomy (NCBI): domain Eukaryota; kingdom Viridiplantae; phylum Streptophyta; class Magnoliopsida; order Caryophyllales; family Amaranthaceae; genus Beta; species Beta lomatogona. The sequence continues at coordinate 276,065 of CANSNZ010000994.1, read as the reverse complement.
GAGTGGAAGACGGCTTTCATGACTAAGGTGGGTCTTTATGAATGGCTTGTGATGCCATTTGGTCTTACTAATGCTCCTAGTACTTTCATGCGGTTGATGAATGAAATGCTCAAACCTTTCTTGGGCAAATTTGTGGTGGTATACCTCGATGACATTTTGATTTATAGTCGAAGTGTTGCTGAACATATGGGCCATTTGAGGGCCGTATTCGAAGTGTTAAGGAGGCAGCAACTCTATGCTAAGGTGGAGAAGTGCTATTTCCTTGTTCCCAGCGTCACTTTTCTTGGTTATATAGTTTCTAAGGATGGCGTTTCGGTTGATCCCTCCAAAGTGGAAGTCATAAATTCGTGGCCTACGCCTACTACTATCTCCCAAGTAAGGTCTTTTCATGGTCTTGCTTCTTTTTATAGGCGTTTTGTGAAGAATTTCAGTAGCATTATGGCTCCCATGACCGAATGTATTAAGCAAGGGAAGTTTGAGTGGAGTAGGGCAGCCCAACAAGCCTTGGAGACTATTAAACAACTATTGTGCAACACGCCCATCCTAGCTTTGCCTGATTTTTCACAACCTTTTGAGGTGGAGTGTGATGCTAGTGGAGTTGGCATTGGAGCAGTTTTGGTGCAAGGTAAGCGTCCCATAGCTTACTTTAGTGAGAAATTGAATGGCGCAAGGTTAAACTATTCTACCTATGACAAGGAATTCTATGCAATAGTGAGGGCGTTGGATCATTGGAGTCATTATTTACGTCCTAGTCACTTTGTGTTGCATTCGGATCATGAGGCTCTTAAGCATATACATTGGCAGCAAAAGCTCAATCCACGGCATGCAAAATGGGTTGAGTTCCTTCAATCTTTCAACTTTTCTTCCAAGTACAAAGAAGGCAAAAATAATGTGGTAGCTGATGCTCTTTCAAGGAGGCATACTTTGATTGGTGTGTTACAATCCAAGTTGTTAGGGTTCGAGCTTCTTAAAGAGTATTACAAGGAAGATGTTGATTTTGGGCCTATTGTTGGTGAATGTGTCAAAGGGGCCGTGGGATCCTATGTCATGCACGAGGGTTTCCGTTTCAAAGGTAACAAGCTTTGCATTCCATCTTGTTCAATTCGTGAATTACTTGTTAGGGAGGCTCATGGGGGAGGCATTGCTGGCCATTTTGGTATTACCAAGACACTTGCAATGTTGCAAGAGCATTTTTATTGGCCAAAGATGCAAGGAGATGTCCAAGGAGTTATTGCTAGATGTGCTACTTGTCAGAAGGCAAAGAGTACGTTTCATCAAGGATTGTATACTCCCTTACCTGTTCCGGAATTCCCTTGGGAGGATGTCTCCATGGATTTCATTGTGGGTTTGCCTCGTACACAAAGAGGTAAGGACTCCATTATGGTGGTGGTGGACCGTTTTTCTAAAATGGCTCACTTCATTCCTTGCCACAAAACGGATGATGCATCAAAAGTGGCTGATTTGTATTTTAAAGAGATTGTACGTTTACATGGGGTGCCTAAAACAATTGTGAGTGATCGAGACACCAAGTTCATGAGTTATTTCTGGAAGACTTTATGGAAGATGCTTGGTACTAAGCTTTGTTTTAGCACTTCTCATCACCCTCAAACTGATGGGCAGACGGAAGTGACAAACCGAACACTTGGGGCTTTGGTTCGAGGCTTGGTTAGCAAGAGTACTAAGGATTGGGATGTCAAGTTATCTCATGCTGAGTTTGCATACAATAGATCTCCTACTTATGCAACTCGTCATTCTCCGTCTGAAGTAGTGTATGGTGTCAATCCAAGATTGCCTATTGATCTCATTCCTTTGCCAAAGGGTGATTACGTGCATGGAGATGCTCGAAGCTAAGGCGCAAGCCATGTTGAAGTTGCACGCCCAAGTACGCGCAAGGATCGAGAAGGTAAACGACAGGTACAAGGTGTTAGCCAACAAGAACCGCAAGCAACATGAGTATAAGGTTGGTGATTTGGTATGGCTACATTTGCGTAAAGAAAGGTTTCCAAATATGCGAAAAAACAAGTTGATGCCTAGATCAGAAGGACCTTTCAAAATCATTGAGAAGTATAACGACAATGCCTTCAAGTTGGAGCTACCGAAAGACTATGGTGTAAGTTCTACATTCAACATTGGCGACTTATCACCCTATGTTCATGATGATGATGTAGCTCAATTGAGGACAATTGTTTTCGAAGAAGAGGAGTATGATCCAAGTATGGATGAGGATGTGCTAGCCTTAATGCATAAGAGTGTCATTTTGGATGTGGAGTCAATTGAGGCTATGCATGGAAGATTCCTAGGATCATCATCACACTCACACGTACTAGTATGCATGGTAAAGCTTGATTATGACCAGCAACTAGGAGTGTAGTGTTTGATTTGCTTTAGGAGTGTTTTCCTAACTAGAATCGGTTTTTAGAGTAGAGTTTGATATTCTTAGGAGTGTTAGCCTAAGTGGCGGTTTTTAAGGAGGTTGTTAGGTGTTTGATTTCTTTTAGGAGTCTAGGATTTAGGGAATTGTCCTAAACTTTGAAGCTTAAAATTTGAATATAGTTTGAATGTGTTTGAATATGTGTTTGTAGTATGAGAATATATGTATGTGTATGAAGTGATATGATTGCGGAAGCTTAATGTACGATTTATTTTTGGTGTTTTATAATTAATAACGAAAATAAAAAGATAGGCTCTTGTTCCCTCGAGAACTAGAAGATCTCTTACTAACCTCGACTAGGAGATGCACAAAAACCATGATTTGTATGTTCTTGGTACGACGACCAAATGTTCAATGCAGCAAGCATTCGAATAACTCAAACAATTCATTCAACTCTAACCTTTTTTATTAATTAGGCGTGCCTATTTATAATAAGAGCAACAAGAAAACTTGCTCTTCAAGGCATTACATCACACGGCCAACGAGCAAATATTTTTAGGAAAGTGATCAAAGTCCGTTCTTTAACATCAATGGGTCTTCGACCATGGAACCCATAAAGCCTCCTTAAACTGAATACATGGAATACAACATTTGAAGAGCCCAAGTTCTGTTTGGGTTGCAAGCAAGGATGTAAAGGAAGCCCAAGTTCTGTTTGGATCCTATTTATTTTTGTTGTTTTATTTTCAAGCTTAAAATAAAGCCTAGTGATTACTTATGACACTAAGTGATGTGAAATAGAAGTATTAGTTATGTAGAGTTCTAGTTCTGTTAGAATTCTATGTAATTTAGGGCTTTAATTTATAGTTTGTTTAGAGTTTCAATTGCATTAGGACTTTATTTTAATTAGAGTTTGAGTTGTGTTAGGAGTTCTAATCACATTAGGCGTGTGAAATCAGTCACATCCGTGTGGATTGGATAGATTAGTTTGTTAAGTTTTTGTTTATCTTTTATGCTTTACTAGTTCAACTAGGTTTAGGTTAATTTGCTTTAATAGTTCTAATCAGTTTAGGATTATTTGTGCACTATAAATAGACCATTCGGTCATATTAATAAAAGGTAGAGTATGTTTAAGTTAATTCTTGTGAATTACAAATTTAGGAGAGAATCCAAAACGAACCCGGAGAGAATCCAAAACCCCCTAGTTGAACTTTGAGACGAAATACGCAGGTTCTTGATGGCGTCAACAAGGATCATTCTCTCATTGCTATGGTAAGTGAAACTATGTTGGAGTTCAAAACTATGTCCAATGTCAAGTCTAGTGAGTTCGAAGTTCTTGTGAGCTTGGTTCTTACTTAGTTGATTCGTCCATCTGTCCCTTTCTTTGTTTAGTTGTTTTTAATCATGTTTTAGTTGTTGTTTTGAGTTGTTTTTCAATTCCCTAAAACTTGTACTCCTAAGTATCATTGAGTTGTAATGAGAACTAGTTAAGTACAAGAGTCCTAGTTTGGTAGGAGTGTGCAAATGCTTGCGCATGAAGAGTCCTTGATGCATGTTGGACTATCTTTAATTTGCTTTCTTATGTTGTTGCATGGTTTTACTTTACTCTTAAAGTAGAGGTTTTACATGTAACGAAAAATATGTCTTTTATTATGTTTGTTAGTTAAATTAGTTGATTAAGTTGTTTTTATTTTTTAATCGATTGTAATAAGAGTCGAAAATCTGAGTTGTAATAAGGTTTAGGTTTAGGCGTGTGATTTTGTAAGTTTTATGGAAAGTTTTGCAAAGCTTTCCTAAAAGACTTGTTTCCTTAAGTTGTGCTAGATTCTATGCTAGTTTTAAGGGGAATGTTTCCTTATTTCTTGCTTAGGAGATCCGGTCCTATTATAGCTTGGAGGGCAAGGTTGTTTGCTCATCCTATATAAATACATGTCTAGTCTTTAATAAAAAGCAGAGATGAATTGATTTGAGAATTGTGAGCGTTGCTTATTTCGGTTGTGAACCAAAACAATACTTGTTGCGACTTGTATTCATCTTCTAATTGCGATTAGGAAGAGACCCTCTTATTCCTGCGAGAATCAAGAGTACTATCCTTGTTTTTATTTCTTATTTTCAGTTTTCATTCATAAAAACACCATAAAAACGTCACTTTATTCCTAGGGTAAACATTGTGAATTTTCGGACTTCGAAATTCATATCAGTTGGTATCAGAGCAGTAAGGTTGTAGACGAGCGTGAGGGCGCGTGAGAAGGCGGATTGTTGTGAAATTTTGTGTGGACCAACTAGACATCTTGAAGTTTGTTGTGTCAAAATTTCAGCTTATTCCGATCAATAACGAAGTCACAGCAAGCGGAAACTTTTGACGAAAATTCCTGACAGATTCGAGCAGTTATCAGGTAAACTTTGAGCAATTGGTTCTCCTTGCATACAACTAATTTTTGAGAGTTTCTTGGCTTAAAATTGGACTAATTTTTGTCTAGTTTAAGACTGGAAAGTTTCATAATTTTTGAAGAAGGTTTGCTAATTAATTGAGCACATTTTGTATAATTGGTCAAAACCGAACTATTCTGGACCAGTTTTGTGAGAATTAAAACTGCAAACAATTGGTTGGGTATTTGTTGATGAAATTTTGGTCGAGTGTTCCAGACATATAGGGCTATGTTGTGACAAAATTTCATGAAATTTCGAGCTGGTTTACTTACGTTTTAAATCTCGGACTTTTATTGAAATTTTCTGGACAATTTCTCCATTATATTAAACCAACTATGAATTGTCGCTTTTATTATTATGATGTGTTAACAACTAATGAAATTCTTGAGGAATTATCACTACGACTACAACCAAAGTGGGATTTGATGTATGACTCTAATCAATATTTGGATGAAAAGCTTAATAGTTATCTTGAAGATATTCCTTGCACAATAGAGGAAGAAATTTTAGATTTGGTTTTCATTGTTCAAGATGACGAAAAGATTGAAACTTTATCTTGTTCCAAAGATGAAGATTTGATTTTTACAATTTTCCATGATGATAAGGATTTGATTCTTGTTGATGATGCTCAAGAAGAGGAAAAGAATGGATCTTTTCCATGTCATGTTTATAAAGATTTGATTTTGCAGAAAAGATTTAATCTTTTTCATAAGAAGGCAAGTTCTAGAGACATTGAGTTGTTTGTTAATCATTGCTCAATCTTTAATATATTGTCGTTGGTGATCTTGTTGGTGACCATTCGATTCATATGGATGATTTCATGGAGTGGTTTGAAGAAACTTGAGGTCAAGTTTTTTTTCAAGAGAGGGAGAATGATGCATGTTGGACTATCTTTAATTTGCTTTCTTATGTTGTTGCATGGTTTTACTTTACTCTTAAAGTAGAGGTTTTACATGTAACGAAAAATATGTCTTTTATTATGTTTGTTAGTTAAATTAGTTGATTAAGTTGTTTTTATTTTTTAGTCGATTGTAATAAGAGTCGAAAATCTGAGTTGTAATAAGGTTTAGGTTTAGGCGTGTGATTTTGTAAGTTTTATGGAAAGTTTTGCAAAAGCTTTCCTAAAAGACTTGTTTCCTTAAGTTGTGCTAGATTCTATGCTAGTTTTAAGGGGAATGTTTCCTTATTTCTTGCTTAGGAGATCCGGTCCTATTATAGCTTGGAGGGCAAGGTTGTTTGCTCATCCTATATAAATACATGTCTAGTCTTTGATAAAAAAAGAGAGATGAATTGATTTGAGAATTGTGAGCGTTGCTTATTTCGGTTGTGAACCAAAACAATACTTGTTGCGACTTGTATTCATCTTCTAATTGCGATTAGGAAGAGACCCTCTAATTCCTGCGAGAATCAAGAGTACTATCCATATTTTTATTTCTTATTTTCAGTTTTCGTTCATAAAAACACCATAAAAACGTCACTTAGAATCTAGGGTAAACATTGTGAATTTTCGAACCTTCAAAATTCATATCAGTTGGTATCAAAGCAGTAAGGTTGTAGACGAGCGTGGGGGCGCGTGAGAAGGCGAATTGTTGTGAAATTTTGTGTGGACCAACTAGACATCTTGAAGTTTGTTGTGTCAAAATTTCAGCTTATTCCGATCAATAACGAAGTCACAGCTAGCGGAAGCTTTTGACGAAAATTCCTGACAGATTCCAGCAGTTATCAGGTAAACTTTGAGCAATTGGTTCTCCTTGCATACAACTAATTTTTGAGAGTTTCTTGGCTTAAAATTGGACTACTTTTTGTCTAGTTTAAGACTGGAAAGTTTCATAATTTTTGAAGGAGGTTTGCTAATTAATTGAGCACGTTTAAGATAATTGATCAAAACCGAACTATTCTGGACCAGTTTTGTGAGAATTAAAACTGCAAACAATTGGTTGGGTATTTGTTGATGAAATTTTGGTCGAGTGTTCCAGACATATAGGGCTATGTTGTGACAAAATTTCATGAAATTTCGAGCTGGTTTACTTACGTTTTAAATCTCGGACTTTTATTGAAATTTTCTGGACAGTTTCTCCATTATATTAAACCAACTATGAATTGTCGTTTTTATTCTTATGATGAGTTAACAACTGATGAAATTCTTGAGGAATTATCACTACGACTACAACCAAAGTGGGATTTGATGTATGACTCGAATCAATATTTGGATGAAAAGCTTAATAGTTATCTTGAAGATGTTCCTTGCACTATAGAGGAAGAAATTTCAGATTTGGTTTTCATTGTTCAAGATGACGAAAAGATTGAAACTTTATCTTGTTCCAAAGATGAAGATTTGATTTTTACAATTTTCCATGATGATAAGGATTTGATTCTTGTTGATGATGCTCAAGAAGAGGAAAAGAATGGATCTTTTCCATGTCATGTTTATAAAGATTTGATTTTGCAGAAAAGATTTAATCTTTTTCATAAGAAGGCAAGTTCTAGAGACATTGAGTTGTTTGTTAATCATTGCTCAATCTTTAATATATTGTCGTTGGTGATCTTGTTGGTGACCATTCGATTCATATGGATGATTTCATGGAGTGGTTTGAAGAAACTTGAGGTCAAGTTTTTTTTCAAGAGAGGGAGAATGATGCATGTTGGACTATCTTTAATTTGCTTTCTTATGTTGTTGCATGGTTTTACTTTACTCTTAAAGTAGAGGTTTTACATGTAACGAAAAATATGTCTTTTATTATGTTTGTTAGTTAAATTAGTTGATTAAGTTGTTTTTATTTTTTAATCGATTGTAATAAGAATCGAAAATCTGAGTTGTAATAAGGTTTAGGTTTAGGCGTGTGATTTTGTAAGTTTTATGGAAAGTTTTGCAAAGCTTTCCTAAAAGACTTGTTTCCTTAAGTTGTGCTAGATTCTATGCTAGTTTTAAGGGGAATGTTTCCTTATTTCTTGCTTAGGAGATCCGGTCCTATTATAGCTTGGAGGGCAAGGTTGTTTGCTCATCCTATATAAATACATGTCTAGTCTTTAATAAAAAGCGAGAGATGAATTGATTTGAGAATTGTGAGCGTTGCTTATTTCGGTTGTGAACCAAAACAATACTTGTTGCGACTTGTATTCATCTTCTAATTGCGATTAGGAAGAGACCCTCTTATTCCTGCGAGAATCAAGAGTACTATCCTTGTTTTTATTTCTTATTTTCAGTTTTCATTCATAAAAACACCATAAAAACGTCACTTTATTCCTAGGGTAAACATTGTGAATCAAGGCAATGCTTAAAAATAGGAACCACTTCCTATTGTTAAGCCACACCAACGCCCCACTCTCAACCACTTAGTGGTACGTGCAAGAGGAAGAGTTTGAACGTGCAAGGAGAGCCAAGGAAGTGGAAGTTGTTCCACAATTCAAGCAAGGCATGCTGATCATGCCTTGGTGCCTCAACGCCACTCCTCCTTGTCCTAACACCATGATTCCTCCATGATCTAATCCATGTTCGACATTTTAGACTTAGTGGATGTAGTGCTTTATTTTGTTAATTTATTTTAATCATTAAATCAGAAAATTAGGACATGGAACTTGTGTATTTAAGCATTCGAATCATCAATGAAAAATCAGATTGAAGTTTATACCTAAAAAAACCGAGTTAATTCTCAAACACTTGAATTGTTCTTGTTTCTTGGATTTGGAAACATTGAGTGATTTGCCTTTGCTTAATTAGTCCTAGCTAGACTAATTTGTGATCTTAGGAACTTTAATTAACTAAGGTGGTGTGTCTGTATCCTTAGAAGGTTAAACAAAGCTAAACTATCCCTCTAACACTTAGTCGAAGTTCCCTACTTCTCCTTTGTGTTTGTGTTGTTCGAAATTGTTCCTTGTGAGCTTCGAGTGTTACTCCAAGCCTACAACATCTTGGTATCAGAGCTGGAGGTTGAAGATACACTCTTTAATCACCTTAAAACACCCCTAAACACGCTTCCATTACAATCCCCAACCCCCACCTTAAAACCGAAAACAAAAACAGCCCTATCCATGGAGATTGGTGATCAATCCGAACCTCCAAGCAATTGGCGAGCCACATTGAAATTTATGGAGGATGAAAAGAAGGAGAGTGATGCAAGGATGGCCTTATTGCAAGAGCAAGTTAGGCAACTCTCCCTTAGATTGCAAAATCAACGAGGAGATAGAAGTGGTGATGAACATTCTGATCGAGAAAGTGATGACACTTTCTTAGCCTTTAGAAGACCTCCACAACAACACCAACGCTATAACAATGATATCAAGGTTGATATCCCTGATTATGATGGCAGGTTGGATGCTGATGAATTCATAGAATGGATGAGAACGGTGGAAAGAGTATTTGATTACAAACAAATACCGAAGATAAGAGAGTGAAGTTGGTAGCTCTTAAGTTGAGGAAGTATGCCTCTACTTGGTGGGCTAGTGTATGTACCAAAAGGGAGAGAGCTAGAAAAGAAAAGGTACGTACATGGGAGAAGATGAAGAAGCTTCTCAAGCAAAAGTTCTTGCCAACCTACTATGTGCAAGAGAACTTTGCTAAGCTTCATAACATTCAACAAGGTTCGAGAAGTGTTGAAGACTATGCAAGAGAGTTCGAGTCTTTCTTGATGAAATGTGAGCTACAAGAGGATGAACCTCAAACTCTTGTTAGGTTCTTGGGAGGATTGGACTCCAAGATTGCCAATGTGGTGGAACTTCACCATTATTCGACCCTTGAAGAACTTGTCATCTTGGCTCATAAGGTGGACAAGCAACAAAAGACCAAAGGTAAATGGGACTCCTCACGAGCCTTTACCAAAACCACACCCTATTCTAAGCCAAACACATTCACTCCTAAACCTACCCCTTCTACTACTGCTAAACCACCCTTCAAGAAACCCGAAACCAATCCTATTCAAACTAAGGCTCCTAGGAGATGTTTTAGGTGCCAAGGATTAGGACACTTTGCATCCGAATGTCCTAATACAAAAGTGGTGACCTTGATGGAATATGAAGCCTTAGAAGAAGATTTCGAGGAGGAGGAGCATGAAGAAGAACAAGAGGAGGAGGAAAGAGTACTCGGCCCTGATGAAGGGGAGTGCTTGGTTGTTCGAAGAGCCCTTAGTGGGATGGCTGTCCAAGAGGAGCAACTTCAAAGGGAATCCATCTTTCATACTCGATGCACAATTGGAGGAAAGGTATGTACTTTGATTATTGATGGTGGAAGTTGTACTAATGTAGCCTCTCAAACCCTCATAACTAAGCTCAACTTAAACACAACCCCTCACCCTAACCCTTATGTCATTCAATGGTTGAATCAAGGTAAAGGAATACATGTCTCAAATCGTGTATTGCTTAACTTTAGTATTGGAAAGACTTATGAAGAGGAGATTTGGTGTGATGTCATCCCAATGGACGCATGTCATGTGTTACTTGGGAGACCTTGGATGTTTGATAGGAGAGTCTTACATGATGGTCACAAGAATACGTATACTTTCATGAAAAATCACAAGAAAATTGTTCTTGCCCCCCTTGTCCCCAAACCAAAAGAACCCCAAACACTTCAATCCAAAAGAAAGATAGCCTTAACCACCTTGATGAAATCTGATTATCATGAATATGCGCCCATGAAGGAACTCATCCTTAGTGGTATTGATGAACCTCCACCTCCACAAAACAACCATCACCCTTTACTCACCCCTTTGCTTGACAAGTATGTTCACGCATTTCCACAAGAAATACCCCCTGGTTTGCCTCCTAAACGTGACATACAACACAAAATAGACCTCATTCCAGGAGCTAGCCTACCTAATAAACCTGCTTATCGAACTAACCCTAGAGAAACCGAAGAGATAAGAAGGCAGGTGGAAGAATTGAAGTCTAAAGGGTTGATTAGAGAATCCTTGAGTCCATGTGCTGTACCTACACTATTGGTACCAAAGAAGAATGGCGAGTGGCGCATGTGTGTTGATAGCTCTATCAACAAGATCACCATCAAATATCGTTTTCCCATTCCCAGGTTAAATGATCTTCTTGATGATCTTCATGGTTCTAAAGTCTTCTCTAAGATTGATCTTAGAAGTGGCTATCATCAAATTAGAATCTATGAAGGAGATGAATGGAAAACTGCATTTAAAACAAAAGAAGGGTTATATGAATGGCTTGTCATGCCATTTGGCTTGTCTAATGCACCTAGCACATTCATGAGGCTCATGAACCAAACACTTCGGCCATTTCTTGGAAGATTTGTTGTGGTTTACTTTGATGATATTCTTGTTTATAGCAAGAATGAGGAAGAACATGCTTCTCATTTGGAGCAAGTGTTCGAAGTTATGGAGAAAGAGATGCTCTATGGGAACCTCGAAAAATGTCACTTCTTTTCCAACCAAGTGATCTTTCTCGGTTTCTTGGTCTCTAATGAAGGTATCAAGGTTGATGACAAGAAGGTGCAAGCAATAAGAGATTGGCCTACCCCCACTTCCATTCAACAAATTCGAAGCTTTCATGGCTTGGCATCATTCTATAGGCGTTTTGTGAGGGATTTCAGCACCCTCATGGCACCCCTAACTGAACTCACGAAGCTCAAGCACTTCCAATGGAACTCTCAAGCTCAATTAGCTTCGAGGAAGTGAAGAGAAGGTTGACTACAACACCCATCTTAGCCCTACCTAGCTTTGATGAAGTGTTTGAGGTAGAATGTGATGCATCCGGCGTGGGAATAGGTGCGGTCTTGTCTCAAAATGGTCGTCCATTGGCCTATTTTAGTGAGAAACTAAATGAAGCCAAGCGTAAGTACTCAACCTATGACAAAGAGTTTTATGCCTTGGTTCGTTCATTGGATCATTGGCGCCATTACCTTATTGCTAAGGAATTCATCCTACACTCTGATCATGAAGCTTTGAAGTACTTGCAAAGCCAACAGAAATTGCAAGCAAGGCACGCCAAATGGGTCGAGTTCCTACAAGCATTTCATTTTGTTATCAAGCACAAATCCGGCAAAATGAATAAAGGGGCAGATGCTTTGTCAAGAAAGTATGTCCTATTGAATTCATTAAGGAGTCAAGTCATTGGACTTGAAGTTTTGAAGGAGAATTACAAAGAAGATCCGAATTTTGGTGAGATGTTCATGAAGTGTCAAAATCATGCTCAAGGAGAATACCATCTCTTCAATGGCTTTCTATTCAAAAACAACCAACAATGTGTCCCTAGGCATAGTGTGCGTGAATCTCTCATCAAAGAGTTCCATGAAGGAGGCTTGGCTGGTCACTTTGGCATTGAGAAGACAACCACCATGGTAAGTGTCTACTTCTATTGGCCACGTTTAAAGAGAGATGTGGAATATTTGATCAAACGATGCAATGTGTGTGAAAGGGTAAAAGGTCATTCTTTGCCTCAAGGCCTTCATTTGCCATTACCAACACCTCAAGCTCCATGGGAGGATGTGAGTCTTGATTTCATCACGGGATTGCCACGAACACAACACCATAAAGATGCTATAATGGTTGTTGTTGACCGTTTCTCTAAAATGGCTCACTTCATTGCTAGCAACACCACTCATGATGCTGCTCAAACCGCCTTGTTGTACTTCAAGGAAGTGGTTAAGTTGCATGGTGTTCCGAGGTCCAATGGTTAGTGATCGAGACTCCAAATTCTTGAGTCACTTTTGGCTCACGTTGTGGAAGAAAATGGGTACAAAGCTGAAGTTTAGCACCTCAAGCCATCCACAAACCGACGGACAAACTGAAGTTGTGAATAGAACTCTTGGCACGTTGCTTAGAGTTCTAGCCACCAAGGGTCCAAGGCAATGGGAAGAGCTTCTTCCTCATGCTGAATTTGCCTACAATCGAGTCCCTCACAAGGTAACTGGTCTTAGTCCTTTTGAGATTGTCTATGCATTAAATCCTTGTAATCCACTTGATCTTTCACCACTTCCAATTCAAAACAAGTTTAGTATGGAAGCTGATGAGAGAGCAAGAGAAATCAAGAAATTACATGAACTTGTTCGAGCTAGGATCATGAAGGCTAATGAGAGGTTGAAGCTACGCTTGGACAAGAAAAAGAAAGATGTTCAATTTGCACCAGGAGATTTCGTATGGATACATCTAAGGAAGGAACGATTTCCTTCCAAGAGGCGTTCCAAATTGAGTCCAAGATCAGATGGACCATTCAAGGTGCTTGAAAAAATCAATCCTAATGCATATAAGATCGAGCTTCCTGGAGATTATGGAGTTTCAGCTACCTTCAATGTCTCGGATCTTAGTCCATTTCATGAGGATTTTGGTGCCATTCCCAGTTTGAGGTCAAACTCTTTTCAACAAGGGGAGGATGATGGCGATGCATCTTCATCATTGAACATCAACAAGGATCATTCTCTCATTGCTATGGTAAGTGAAACTATGTTGGAGTTCAAAACTATGTCCAATGTCAAGTCTAGTGAGTTCGAAGTTCTTGTGAGCTTGGTTCTTACTTAGTTGATTCGTCCATCAGTCCATTTCTTTGTTTAGTTGTTTTTAATCATGTTTTAGTTGTTGTTTTGAGTTGTATTTCAATTCCCTAAAACTTGTACTCCTAAGTATCATTGAGTTGTAATGAGAACTAGTTAAGTACAAGAGTCCTAGTTTGGTAGGAGTGTGCAAATGCTTGCGCATGAAGAGTCCTAGTACTAGTCGGTTTCTTTGTTAGAGTCCTAGTACTAGTAGGAGTTGTTTGATGTTGTAACATGTGCGGATCATGCTTGAGAATGCCGTTTGAATTGATGAAGCATGAAGGAGGAAGTTCAGCAAGGCAATGCTTAAAAATAGGAACCACTTCCTATTGTTAAGCCACACCAACGCCCCACTCTCAACCACTTAGTGGTACGTGCAAGGAGAGCCAAGGAAGTGGAAGTTGTTCCACAATTCAAGCAAGGCATGCTGATCATGCCTTGGTGCCTCAACGCCACTCCTTCTTGTCCTAACACCATGATTCCTCCATGATCTAATCCATGTTCGTCATTTTAGACTTAGTGGATGTAGTGCTTTATTTTGTTAATTTATTTTAAGTCATTAAATCAGAAAATTAGGACATGGAACTTGTGTATTTAAGCATTCGAATCATCAATAAAAAATCAGATTGAAGTTTATGCCTAAAAAAACCGAGTTAATTCTCAAACACTTGAATTGTTCTTGTTTCTTGGATTTGGAAACATTGAGTGATTTGCCTTTGCTTAATTAGTCCTAGCTAGACTAATTTGTGATCTTAGGAACTTTAATTAACTAAGGTGGTGTGTCTGTATCCTTAGAAGGTTAAAGAAAGCTAAACTATCCCTCTAACACTTAGTCGAAGTTCCCTACTTCTCCTTAGTGTTTGTGTTGTTCGAAATTGTTCCTTGTGAGCTTCGAGTGTTACTCCAAGCCTACAACAGTTCTCCATATCCTGGTTACCAGTCGAGTTATTGAGACGAAATACGCCAATATACTTGATCTTTGCTACTGATTTCATTACAGTTTCAATCTGTCATCTACAAAAGCCACTAACTACATCAAAGAGCCTAAATTTCGTGCTTCTTGTTTCAAGAATCACATCAAGTGGTGTGGCTGCTGATTTCCACCCCCGCACTGCTGCTTTGCGTCAAATCTTACCCCAGTTCGGTAAACTTGTTCGTGTGGCTATGTTTCAAGCCGGAATTCAGATTTTCTTAGTTCGTTGGAAAGCTAACAACGAGATCTATCTTGTGTTAAAATTTGAGCGCATTTGTACCAGTAACGAAGTCGCAGTCATCAAATACATCCGAGTCAAATTACGTTTCTTGCGCCCCACACATCTCACCTGCCGTGCTATTTTATTTCCCTTCCACCATGCCCGATGAACCCGAAACTTGGCAACAAGCCATCCAACAACTTGCTGCACAAATATCTGCTATGAACGACCAATACCAGACCCTCCAACGCGACACAAATTTCGCCCGACCCCCACAACATCAACCTAGGCGTGAAGATGACATCAAGCGGGCTGATTTGCCTTCGTTTGATGGAGACCTCGACCCCGAATCCTATTTGGAATGGGAAAGAAGGTTGGATCGGTTCTTTGATCATAAGAACTTGAGTTAAGGCTCTCGTTTTTCATATGCTATTCTGAAACTCACGAAGTACGCTTCCCTTTGGTATGACTCTATGCGGACAAGGCGTGCAAGAGAGGACAAACCGGCCATTGATTGCTGGGCATCTCTCAAAGCTAAGATGCGCAAGCGTTTTGTGCCTCGTACCTACAAACAGGAGCTTTTTGTGCGATTTAACTCATTGCATCAGGCCACTTTGAGCGTTGAGCAAGTACATTAAGGAGTTTGAACGGCTCCATATGGCGTGTGACATTCAAGAAGTGGACGAACAAAAAATTGCTCGTTTTCTTGTCGGTTTGAACAAATCCATCGCCAACTTGGTTGAACTGCAGCAATATGTCACATTTAATGATGTTTGCATCCTTGCTTCTAAGATTGAACGCCAACAAACCGATTCTCGTTTTAAGAAGCTTTCGTGGTTCAAACACCCTGCTGCCTCGTTGGATGCCTCGTCAAGCACTCCTCCCACCACGACTGACTTGGTGCGTGATAAGCCCAAGGAGACCGAGTCCTCCACCACATCTATCACTGTTCCTTCTAGTGCCACGTTAAAGGCAAAGAAACCTCAATGCTTTTGCTCGCAACTGATACGAAAACGTATATGAAAATATAACTCAAGCTCGATAAGCTTCACTCACTTATTTCGCTTAAGGATTCTAAATCAGTTTGGAAGTTTATCTTACTTAAAACTGATTTAGGAGGGTGTTTGAGAGTGGATTTAATTAGTTTAAGCTCACTAATTATATTAACTCTCTTCTTAAATTAAGTTTCACTCACTTAACTCAAGGGTTTCGAAATTAAGATTACTTCTTAATCACAAGCGAAATTTCGGATTTTTCAATGTCCAAAAAGCCGAATAAACATGAAGTTCAAATCAAAACTAAAACTGATTTTTTCATTTATGATCCACAATACATATATAGATTACAAGCAAATCAATCCCAAAAGATCTAAGTACTTAGAAGATTCAACAAAGCATTAAACAACAAATATCTCTAATTCCAACCAAGGTGTAAGAGGAATAGTGTTGTTGTGTGTTTTGTTGACTAAAAGGGAAGGGGGCCGGTTTTCCACACCCAAGTGGAAGGCTTCCCTTAGCTTGCAACACAAGCTCCACAAATATCTCTAAGAACCTCCTTTCACACGTCCCTAGGGTGATTCGCATTCCCAAGGATGGTTCGTCCAATATTACAACCTACGCTAACAAAATAATTCCGGGTTTACACAAACCGAAAATTACAAAAACGTTAATTAAATTAACTAGCTTTTAATTAACTTCTTTTCCTACGTTGCTCAACATAATTAAACTAGTACTAATCCTTAAACCGTGAATTTCTCCCTTGTTGTGATTGAGATTAGTACTTAGTAGAATTTCGGAATTCGCAACTGATTTCGGATCATCCTCTCCTTCTTCAAAAGGAATTGTCCTCAATTCTTGCACATCTTCATCTTCTAAATAGGGGGATAAGTCCCCTACGTTGAATGTTGCTGCCACGCCATAGTCTCCGGGAAGGTCTATCTTGTAAGCATTGTCCCCATAACGTTCAAGAACCTTGAAAGGTCCTTCAGCTCGGCGCATGAGTTTATGCTTTCTTTTACTTGGAAACCTCTCCTTCCTCAAGTGAATCCACACCAAATCTCCGGGGAGCAAACAACCTGGGTTTTCGACTTTTGTTTGCTTTCTTTTTGTACATCTCATTTGTCTTCTCGATGTTGGTGCGTATTTCTTTGTGAACCTTCACCATTGTTTCAGCTTGTTGCCTAGCATCTCCGTGGACATAAGAGTCTTTAGGCAACGAAATAAGATCAATAGGTACATACGGATTTACTCCATATACCACTTCGAACGGTGAATGTTTTGTTGCAAAAGCTGGAGTCCTATTGTAGGCAAACTCCGCATGGCATAACTTGACATCCCAATCCTTTCCCGTCTTGCTCACTAAGCCCCTTAACAAGGTGCCTAGAGTTCGGTTGGTCACTTCGGTTTGACCATCCGTTTGGGGGTGATGTGAAGTACTAAACAGTAACTTAGTACCCATCATCCTCCATAGGGACCTCCAAAAATGACTCAAAAACTTACTATCTCGATCCGAGACAATAGTTCTTGGTACTCCATGCAAGCGAACAATTTCCCTGAAATATTAACAAGAAACATTAATAATAGCATCTTCCGTTTTATGACAAGGCACGAAGTGCGCCTTTTTTGAGAATCGGTCCACCACCACCATGACCGAATCCTTCCCTCTTTGAGTCCTAGGAAGAGCCACAATGAAATCCATACTAACATCCTCCCATGGTCTCTCCGGTGTCGGTAAAGGAGTGTACAACCCCTTATGGAACGTGCTTTTAGCCCTTTGACAAACACCACAACGAGCCAAAACAGCATGCACCTCTTTGATCATATGAGGCCATGAGAAATGTTCTTGTAACAACTCCATAGTCTTGCTGACGCCAAAATGGCCCGCCAACCCACCTCCATGGGCTTCTCTAATTAGCAAGTCTCGAACGGGACATTTAGGGACACAAAGTTTGTTCCCCTTGAACAAAAACCCCTCCATTTGATGATAATGGTCTTTTGGACCATTCTTGGTAGCCACGAACAGGTCACGTGTCTCCTCATCAAGAACATAGAATTCCTTAATCAACTCACACCCAAGTACCTTGGAATCCACCATATTAAGCAATACGTGTCTCCGAGATAAAGCATCAGCTACAATGTTGGCTTTTCCGGCCTTGTACTTGGCAACAAAATTGAAAGATTGTAAGAATTCCACCCATTTCGCATGACGAGCACTAAGCTTATGTTGGCCATGAATATACTTCAACGATTCATGATCGAATGGAGAACAAAAGCTTGTGGTCGTAAATAGTGACTCCAATGATTAAGAGCTCTAACCATGGCATAAAACTCTTTATCATACGTGGAATAATTCAACTTGGCCTGATTTAGTTTCTCGCTAAAATAAGCAATAGGTTTGCCACATTGAATTAAAACAGCCCCAATACCCGTTCCACTTGCGTCACACTCAACTTCAAATGGTTTAGTGAAATCAGGTAAAGCCAAAACAGGCGTGTTACACATTTTCTCCTTAACAAGTTCAAACGCCTTTTGAGCTGCGTCACTCCATGTAAATTTTCCATGTTTAGTGCATTCAGTTATAGGGGCTCATAACGTGCTGAAATTATTTATAAACCTCCTATAAAATGAAGCTAAACCATGAAAAGATCTCACCTCGGTGATAGTTGTGGGAACCGGCCAAGAAGAGATTGCTTCTACTTTGGAAGGATCCACTTTCACTCCTTCATCGGCAATGATGAAACCAAGGAAGCCAATCTCTTGCATACACGTGCACTTCTCAAGTTTCCCGTATAATTTGTTCTCCCTTAGAACTTCGAACAATTGTTGCAAATGACTCAAATGATCCTCCTTGTTATAACTATAGACAAGAATATCATCCAAATACACCACCACGAACTTTCCCAAAAACGGCCTAAGTACTTCATTCATCAATCTCATGAACGTACTAGGGGCATTTGTGAGACCAAACGGCATAACCAGCCATTCATACAACCCATACTTCGTTTTGAAAGCCGTCTTCCACTCATCTCCCTCTCTCAAGCATATTTGGTGGTATCCACTTCTCAAATCAATTTTCGAGAACAAATTGGATCCACTCAACTCATCCAACATGTCATCTAACCTAGGGATGGGAAATCTGTATTTGATAGTTATATTGTTCACGGCATGGCTATCAATGCATATCCTCCATGTTCCGTCTTTTTTTGGCACAAGTAAAGCCGGAACAAAGACACCTGACTCTTACTTTCCCTCACGTAACCTTTCTCCATCAATTCACCGATTTGGCTTTGTAACTCCTCACTTTCTTTGGGATTACATCTATAGGAAGGTTTATTTGGAAGTGGTGCTCCGGGAATGAGATCAATTTGATGCTCAATTCCACGTTTAGGGGTAGGCCATTTGGTAGGTCATTAGGAAACACGTCTCCAAATCCCTCCAATAACTCCCTCAAATTCGAATCTTCAACTTCCATTCCCTCATTCACTTCCTTAGCAACTAGAACATACACGACCTGGTTTGTCCCCAACTCCCTCTCGAATCTTTTTCTCCCTAAAAACACACTACCACACACGAGGTTCTTTTTTTGCTTAGGTGTTGTGTCTCGGATTTTTGAAGGGGGTAATGGTAATAAGGTTTTGGTTTTGCCATTCTTGTTTACTTTATACACATTCAAACAACCATCATGCATTACTTTTCGATCAAATTGCCACGGTCTACCAAGGAGAATATGGCACGCAGTCATAGGAATTACATCACATAGAATTTCATCTTCATAATTTCCAATGGAAAACGTGATTAAAACTCTATTCTTCACCCTTACTTCACTATCATCATCTAACCATTTCAGTTTATAAGGATGTGGATGTTTAGTAGTAGGTAATGCTAACTTCTCTACTAGTTCGGTTGAAGCTACATTCGTACAACTACCACCATCAATGATTAACGTGCATAGTTTCTTATTCACTAAGCATTTCGAATGAAAAATGGTTTCTCTTTGTTCCTCATTTTCAGCCACGACATTAGAGTACAAGGACCTCCTAAGAACCAACATTTCACCCTCCATTTCTGGATTACACACGTCCTCATCACTTTCATTTCCGAAATCAGATTTATCATGTTGCTTTTCTAAGAGATATATCCTCTCCAATTCATCTATCTCCTCTATGTCCCTTATAGTCATGACTCTTTTAGTAGGACAAGTCGATTGGTAATGACCATAACCTTGACACTTAAAACATTTCACTTTAAAGGCTTTATCATCTACAACTTTCTCCTTATCTTTCGGAATGAAATCAGATTTTTTGTTCTTATCAAAGTTGCTAGTACTAGTATTAGCTTTAAAAGTACTAAATGGCTTTGAATAAGACTTACTTGTTGTTGCTTTCTTCTTTTGGCTGTCGATTTTTAGAGCCACTTTGCAAGCCTCGTCAAAAGAAAGGTATGGGTACACCTCCACTTTCTCACGCACATCCTCATTTAGGCCTCCCAAGAATCCGCCCAATTTTTGTTCCTCCATTTCTTCTATTTCACAAACAATGGAAAGCTTTTCGAATTCCTTGATGTACTCATCCATGGACGTGGTGCCTTGTTTGAGTGTGGAC
Source organism: Beta lomatogona (assembly GCA_947646795.1). Classification (NCBI taxonomy): domain Eukaryota; kingdom Viridiplantae; phylum Streptophyta; class Magnoliopsida; order Caryophyllales; family Amaranthaceae; genus Beta; species Beta lomatogona. Next base: position 255,993 of record CANSNZ010000994.1, on the reverse strand, counting down.
CATCTAACATACTGATTTTGCTTGTAGTTAGTTGGAACAAAACGCTTCCGTAATTGCTTCTTCAATTTCTCCCAAGTAGCAATCTTGGATTTGTTCTCCTTCACTCTTTGCCTCTTCAATCCTTCTAACCAAATGGATGCATATTTGGTTAGCTTCAAAACAGCAACCTTGTATTTCTTGTCATTCGGAGTGTCTTTGTAATCAAAAAAACGCTCCAAAGAACGTTCCCATTCAATGTATAATTCCGGATCACTAGCTCCATCAAAATCCGGAACTTCAATTTTCAAACCCCTATCATCAGCCCTAGAACTCCTTTCTTCCTCATTGGGTTTCTTCTTAAACAATTCTAAGGTTATCTTTGCCATCATGTCATGTAATGCATCGTTTTGCTTAGCTAAAGCTTCTAGCATCGCATCTCTTCTAGCATTATCATTCATTTCATCGTCCATTTCAGAACTCAGCTCTGATACCACTTGATACGAAAACGTATATGAAAATATAACTCAAGCTCGATAAGCTTCACTCACTTATTTCCGCTTAAGGATTCTAAATCAGTTTGGAAGTTGATATACTTAAAACTGATTTAGGAGGGTGTTTGAGAGTGGATTTAATTAGTTTAAGCTCACTAATTATATTAACTCTCTTCTTAAATTAAGTTTCACTCACTTAACTTAAGGGTTTCGAAATTAAGATTACTTCTTAATCACAAGCGAAATTTCGGATTTTTCAATGTCCAAAAAGCCGAATAAACATGAAGTTCAAATCAAAACTAAAACTGATTTTTTCATTTATGATCCACAATACATATATAGATTACAAGCAAATCAATCCCAAAAGATCTAAGTACTTAGAAGATTAAACAAAGCATTAAACAACAAATATCTCTAATTCCAACCAAGGTGTAAGAGGAATAGTGTTGTTGTGTGTTTTGTTGACTAAAAGGGAAGGGGGCCGGTTTTCCACACCCAAGTGGAAGGCTTCCCTTAGCTTGCAACACAAGCTCCACAAATATCTCTAAGAACCTCCTTTCACACGTCCCTAGGGTGATTCGCATTCCCAAGGATGGTTCGTCCAATATTACAACTTACGCTAACAAAATAATTCCGGGTTTACACAAACCGAAAATTACAAAAACGTTAATTAAATTAACTAGCTTTTAATTAACTTCTTTTCCTACGTTGCTCAACATAATTAAACTAGTACTCATCCTTAAACCGTGAATTTCTCCCTTGTTGTGATTGAGATTAGTACTTAGTAGAATTTCGGAATTCGCAACCGATTTCGGATCGAAGAATCGTCCCAAATACTTCTCTCACCACTCGTGAGGAGTTAGTCTCGCTATTTGGCTTAAGAGATGCACGCACAACAATCTTGTACTTCGGCCTCAACTGATCCACTTATGGATGATGATGACTTTTGGCCGAAGCAACCAATTTGTACTCCGGAACATGAGCATCCTACTTTGCTCATCCGCCGATCTTTATTTACTTCCAGCCATGATGAGAATGACGATGAGCAACGCAACAATCTTTTTCACTCGAATTGTGTCATCAAGGGTAAAGTTTGTCCCTTTATCATAGATAGCGGATCATGTACTAACGTGTTTGATTTGTCTTTGGCTGAATCATTGACTTTGCAAACTCGCAAGCATCCGCATCCATATAAACTGAGTTGGTTGAATGATGATGGCGTTTGGGTGCGTAAACAAGCGTTAGTTGGCTTCCGTGTGGGTGAATATATGGATCAACTATGGTGTGATGCCTTGTGTTGTAGGCTTGGAGTAACACTCGAAGCTCACAAACTTATGTTCGAACAAGAACAAACACAAAGGGGAAGCTTGGGACTTTCGACAATGTGTTCAGGGATAGTTTAGCTTTCTTTAACCTTCTAAGGATACAGTCACACCACCTTAGTCAATTGATGATTACAAATTAGTCTAGCTAGGACTAATTAAGCAAAGGCAAATCACTCAATGTTTCCAAATCCAAGAAACAAGAACAATTCAAGTGTTTGAGAATTAACTCGGTTTTTTTTTTAGGCATAAACTTCAATCTGCTTTTCATTGATGATTCGAATGCTTTAAATACACAAGCTCATGTCCTAATTTTCTGATTTAATGAATTAAAATAAATTAACAAAATAAAGCACTACATCCACTAAGTCTTAAATGTCGATCATGGAGTAGATCATGGCTGAACATGGTTGATCATGTCTTGATGGTTGCTTAAGACAAGGAGAGTGGGACGTTGAGGCATAGGGCATGATCAGCACGCCTTCCCTTGAATTGTGGAACAAACTCCACTTCCTTGGCTTTCTTTGCACGTTCAAATTCCTCCTCTTGCACGCACCACAAAGTGGTTGGAAGTGGGACGTTGGCAAGGCTTATCAATAGGAAGTGGTTCCTATTTTTAAGCATTGCCTTGCTGAACTTCCTCCACCATGCTTCACTAATTCAAACGGCATTCTTCAGCATGCTTGGCACATGATTACAACACTAAGCAACTCCTACTAGTACTAGGATTCTAAACAAACAATCCTACTAGTACTAGGACTCTTCATGTGCGAACATTTGCACACTCCTATCAAACTAGGACTCTTGTACTTAACTAGTTCTCATTACAACTCAATGATACTTAGGAGTACAAGTTTTAGGTAATTGAAATACAACTCAAAACAACAACTAAAACATGATTAAAACAACTAAACAAAGAAAGGAAATGATGATCGAATCAAACTAAGTAAGAACTAAGCTCACAAGAACTTCGAACTCACTAGTCTTGACTTTGGACATATTGTTGAACTCCAACATAGTTTCACTTACCATAGCAATGAGAGAATGATCCTTGTTGATGTTCAATGATGAAGATGCATCGCCATCATCCTCCCCTTGTTGAAAAGAGTTTGACCTCAAACTTGGAATGGCACCAAAATCCTCATGAAATGGACTAAGATCCGACACATTGAAGGTAGCTGAAACTCCATAATCTCCAGGAAGCTCGATCTTATATGCATTAGGATTGATTTTTTCGAGTACCTTGAATGGTCCATCTGATCTTGGACTCAATTTGGAACGCCTCTTGGAAGGAAATCGTTCCTTCCTTAGATGTATCCATACAAAATCGCCTGGTGCAAATTGAACATCTTTCTTTTTCTTGTCCAAGCGTAGCTTCAACCTCTCATTAGCCTTTATGATCCTAGCTCGAACAAGCTCATGTAATTTCTTGATTTCTCTTGCTCTCTCATCAGCTTCCATACTAAACTTGTTTTGAGTTGGAAGTGGTGAAAGATCAAGAGGAGTACAAGGATTTATTCCATAGACAATCTCGAAAGGACTAAGACCAGTTACCTTGTGAGGAACTCGATTGTAGGCAAATTCAGCATGAGGAAGAAGCTCTTCCCATTGCCTTGGACCCTTGGTGGCTAGAGCTCTAAGCAACGTGCCAAGAGTTCTATTCACAACTTCAGTTTGTCCGTCGGTTTGTGGATGGCTTCGAGGTGCTAAACTTCAGCTTTGTACCCATTTTCTTCCACAACGTGAGCCAAAAATGACTCAAGAACTTGGAGTCTCGATCACTAACCATAGACCTCGGAACACCATGCAACTTGACCACTTCCTTGAAGTATAACAAGGCGGTTTGAACAGCATCATGAGTGGTGTTGCTAGCAATGAAATGAGCCATTTTAGAGAAACGATCAACAACAACCATTATAGCATCTTTATGGTGTTGTGAGCGTGGCAATCCTGTGATGAAATCAAGACTCACATCCTCCCATGGAGCTTGAGGTGTTGGTAATGGCAAATGAAGGCCTTGAGGTAAAGAATGACCTTTAGCCCTTTGACACACATTGCATCGTTTGATCAAATACTCCACATCTCTCTTTAAGCGTGGCCAATAGAAATAGGCACTTACCATGGTGGTTGTCTTCTCAATGCCAAAGTGGCCAGCCAAGCCTCCTTCATGGAACTCTTTGATGAGAGATTCACGCACACTATGCCTAGGGACACATAGTTGGTTGTTTTTGAATAGGAAGCCATCGAAGAGATGATATTCTCCTTGAGCATGACTTTGACACTTCATGAACATCTCACCAAAATCCGGATCTTCTTTGTAATTCTCCTTCAAAACTTCAAGTCCAATGACTTGACTTCTCAATGAATTCAATAAGACATACTTTCTTGACAAAGCATCTGCTCCTTTATTCATTTTGCCGGATTTATGCTTGATAACAAAATGAAATGCTTGTAAGAACTCGACCCATTTGGCGTGTCTTGCTTGCAATTTCTGTTGACTTTGCAAGTACTTCAAAGCTTCATGATCGAATGTAGGATGAATTCCTTAGCAATAAGGTAATGGCGCCAATGATCTAATGAACGAACCAAGGCATAAAACTCTTTGTCATAGGTTGAGTACTTACGCTTGGTTTCATTTAGTTTCTCACTAAAATAGGCCAATGGACGACCATTTTGAGACAAGACCGCACCTATTCCCACGCCGGATGCATCACATTCTACCTCAAACACTTCATCAAAGCTAGGTAGGGCTAAGATGGGTGCTGTAGTCAACCTTTTCTTCACTTCCTCGAAGGCTAATTGAGCTTGAGAGTTCCATTGGAAGTGTTTGAGCTTCGTGAGTTCAGTTAGGGGTGCCATGAGGGTGCTGAAATCCCTCACAAAACGCCTATAGAATGATGCCAAGCCATGAAAGCTTCGAATTTGTTGAATAGAAATGGGGGTAGGCCAATCTCTTATTGCTTGCACCTTCTTATCATCAACCTTGATACCTTCATTAGAGACCAAGAAACCGAGAAAGATCACTTGATTGGAAAAGAAATGACATTTTTCGAGATTTCCATAGAGCATCTCTCTCTCCATAACTTCGAACACTTGCTCCAAATGAGAAGCATGTTCTTCCTCATTCTTGCTATAAACAAGAATATCATCAAAGTAAACCACAACAAATCTTCCAAGAAATGGTCGAAGTGTTTGATTCATGAGCCTCATGAATGTGCTAGGTGCATTAGACAAACCAAATGGCATGACAAGCCATTCATACAACCCTTCTTTTGTCTTGAATGCAGTTTTCCATTCATCTCCTTCATAGATTCTAATTTGATGATAGCCACTCCTAAGATCAATCTTAGAAAAGACTTTAGAACCATGAAGATCATCAAGAAGATCGTTTAACCTAGGAATGGGAAAACGATATTTGATGGTGATCTTGTTGATAGCTCTACTATCAACACACATGCGCCACTCACCATTCTTCTTTGGTACTAATAGTGTAGGTACAGCACATGGACTCAATGATTCTCTAATCAACCCTTTAGACTTCAATTCCTCCACCTGTCTTCTTATCTCTTCGGTTTCTCTAGGGTTAGTTCGATAAGGTGTTTATTAGGTAGGCTAGCTCCGGGAATGAGGTCTATTTTGTGTTGTATGTCACGTTTAGGAGGTAAACCAGGAGGTATTTCTTGTGGAAATGCGTGGACATATTTGTCAAGCAATGGGGTGAGTAAATGGTGTTGGTTGTTTTGTGGAGGTGGGGATTCATCAATACCACTAAGGATGAGTTCCTTCATGGGTGCATATTCATGATAATCAGATTTCATCAAGGTGGTTAAGGCTATCTTTTTTTTGGATTGAAGGGTTTGGGGTTCTTTTGGTTTGGGGACAAGGGGGCAAGAACAATTTTCTTGTGATTTTTCATGAAAGTGTATGTATTTTTGTAACCATCATGCAAGACTCTCCTATCAAACATCCAAGGTCTCCCAAGTAATACATGACATGCGTCCATTGGAATGACATCGCACCAAATCTCCTCCTCATAAGTCTTTCCAATACTAAAGTTAAGCAATACACGATTTGAGACATGTATTCCTTTACCTTGATTCAACCATTGAATGACATAAGGGTTAGGGTGAGGGGTTGTGTTTAGGTGGAGCTTAGTTATGAGGGTTTGAGAGGCAACATTAGTACAACTTCCACCATCAATAATCAAAGTACATACCTTTCCTCCAATTGTGCATCGAGTATGAAAGATGGATTCCCTTTGAAGTTGCTCCTCTTGGACAGCCATCCCACTAAGGGCTCTTCGAACAACCAAGCACTCCCCTTCATCAGGGCCGAGTACTCTTTCCTCCTCCTCTTGTTCTTCTTCATGCTCCTCCTCCTCGAAATCTTCTTCTAAGGCTTCATACTCCATCAAGGTCACCACTTTTGTATTAGGACATTCGGATGCAAAGTGTCCTAATCCTTGGCACCTAAAACATCTCCTAGGAGCCTTGGTTTGAATGGGATTGGTTTCGGGTTTCTTGAAGGGTGGTTTAGGAGTAGTAGAAGGGGTAGGTTTAGGAGTGAATGTGTTTGGCTTAGAATAGGGTGTGGTTTTGGTAAAGGCTCGTGAGGAGTCCCATTTACCTTTGGTCTTTTGTTGCTTGTCCACTTTATGAGCCAAAATGACAAGTTCTTCAAGGGTCGAATAATGGTGAAGTTCCACCACATTTGCAATCTTGGAGTCCAATCCTCCCAAGAATCTAACAAGAGTTTGAGGTTCATCCTCTTGTAGTTCACATTTCATCAAGAAAGACTCGAACTCTCTTGCATAATCTTCAACACTTCTCGAACCTTGTTGAATGTTATGAAGCTTAGCAAAATTCTCTTGCACATAGTAGGTTGGCAAGAACTTTTGCTTGAGAAGCTTCTTCATCTTCTCCCATGTACGTACCTTTTCTTTTCCAGCTCTTTCTCTTTTGGCACATACACTAGCCCACCAAGTGGAGGCATACTTCCTCAACTTAAGAGCTACCAACTTCACTCTCTTATCTTCCGGTATTTGCTTGTAATCAAATACTCTTTCCACCGTTCTCATCCACTCTATGAATTCATCAGCATCCAACTTGCCATCATAATCGGGGATATCAACCTTGATATCATTGTTATGGCGTTGGTGTTGTTGTGGAGGCCTTCGAAAGGCTAAGAAAGTGTCATCACTTTCTCGATCAGAATGTTCATCACCACTTCTATCTCCTCGTTGATTTTGCAATCTAAGGGATAGTTGCCTAACTTGCTCTTGCAATAAGGCCATCCTTGCATCACTCTCCTTCTTTTCATCCTCCATAAATTTCAATGTGGCTCTCCAATTGCTTGGAGGTTCGGATTGTTCACCAATCTCCATGGTTAGGGTTGTTTTTGTTTTTCGGTTTTAAGGTGGGTTTTTGGGATTGTAATGGAAGCGTGTTTAGGGGGTTTTAAGGTGATTAAAGAGTGTATCTTTAACCTCCAGCTCTGATACCAAGATGTTGTAGGCTTGGAGTAACACTCGAAGCTCACAAACTTATGTTCGAACAAGAACAAACACAAAGGGGAAGCTTGGGACTTTCGACAATGTGTTCAGGGATAGTTTAGCTTTCTTTAACCTTCTAAGGATACAGTCACACCACCTTAGTCAATTAAAGTTCCTAAGATCACAAATTAGTCTAGCTAGGACTAATTAAGCAAAGGCAAATCACTCAATGTTTCCAAATCCAAGAAACAAGAACAATTCAAGTGTTTGAGAATTAACTCGGTTTTTTTTTTAGGCATAAACTTCAATCTGCTTTTCATTGATGATTCGAATGCTTTAAATACACAAGCTCATGTCCTAATTTTCTGATTTAATGAATTAAAATAAATTAACAAAATAAAGCACTACATCCACTAAGTCTTAAATGTCGATCATGGAGTAGATCATGGCTGAACATGGTTGATCATGTCTTGATGGTTGCTTAAGACAAGGAGAGTGGGACGTTGAGGCATAGGGCATGATCAGCACGCCTTCCCTTGAATTGTGGAACAAACTCCACTTCCTTGGCTTTCTTTGCACGTTCAAATTCCTCCTCTTGCACGCACCACAAAGTGGTTGGAAGTGGGACGTTGGCAAGGCTTATCAATAGGAAGTGGTTCCTATTTTTAAGCATTGCCTTGCTGAACTTCCTCCACCATGCTTCACTAATTCAAACGGCATTCTTCAGCATGCTTGGCACATGATTACAACACTAAGCAACTCCTACTAGTACTAGGATTCTAAACAAACAATCCTACTAGTACTAGGACTCTTCATGTGCGAACATTTGCACACTCCTATCAAACTAGGACTCTTGTACTTAACTAGTTCTCATTACAACTCAATGATACTTAGGAGTACAAGTTTTAGGTAATTGAAATACAACTCAAAACAACAACTAAAACATGATTAAAACAACTAAACAAAGAAAGGAAATGATGATCGAATCAAACTAAGTAAGAACTAAGCTCACAAGAACTTCGAACTCACTAGTCTTGACTTTGGACATATTGTTGAACTCCAACATAGTTTCACTTACCATAGCAATGAGAGAATGATCCTTGTTGATGTTCAATGATGAAGATGCATCGCCATCACCTTGCCCATGACTGCATGCTCTTTATTACTCGGCCAACCTTGGCAAAGTGATAGGCATGTGATGCATAATGGCAAAACCAATGCTTATTCCGTTTTAATGGGTGATAAACCCATGATCTTGCAGTCTTTGCCTCCTAAAACTCGGCGTCCCAAGCCCCTTGATGCTACTGCTGCCGTGATGGATGCACATCCACCTAAGCATGGTTCGCATGTTTGCCTTGCTTTCTTGCCACCATGAGCTGCTGGACACCGCCAACAACAAGAAGGAACGTCGAGCTAATTACCTCCAACTGCGCCAAGGTAGTAAGCTGGCCAAAGGTGATCATGTTTGGTTGTCTTTAAACGCTCAAAAACTGCATATCAATCACAAGTACGACGAACCGATGGATGAAGGCCCATTCAAAATCATTGAGCAAATTGGGTATGAAACGTTCAAAGTTCTACTTGCGGATGGTATTTGTGCAACTCTCACTTCCAGTGATCTCGTCCCATGTTTTCCGGATGACGAAACTTGAGGACAAGTTTCTTTCAAGAAGGGGAGTTTGATGTGGAATAGAAGTATTAGTTATGTAGAGTTCTAGTTCTGTTAGAATTCTATGTAATTTAGGGCTTTAATTTATAGTTTGTTTAGAGTTTCAATTGCATTAGGACTTTATTTTAATTAGAGTTTGAGTTGTGTGAGGAGTTCTAATCACATTAGGCGTGTGAAATCAGTCACAGCCGTGTGGATTGGATAGATTAGTTTGTTAAGTTTTTGTTTATCTTTTATGGTTTACTAGTTCTACTAGGTTTAGGTTAATTTGCTTTAATAGTTCTAATCAGTTTAGGAATATTTGTGCACTATAAATAGACCATTCGGTCATATTAATAAAAGGTAGAGTATGTTTAAGTTAATTCTTGTGAATTACAGATTTAGGAGAGAATCCAAAACGAATCCGGAGAGAATCCAAAACCCCCTAGTTGAACTTTGAGACGAAATACGCCTAAGTTCTCCATATCCTGGTTACCAGTCGAGTTATTGAGACGAAATACGCCAATATACTTGATCTTTGCTACTGATTTCACTACAGTTTCAATCTTTCATCTACAAAAGCCACTAACTACATCAAAGAGCCTAAATTTCGTGCTTCTTGTTTCAAGAATCACATCACTAAGGCTAGTAGGTGTGTGTTTAGTGGCTGATTAGGCATGTAATTAGGGGTTGTTTACAGCTCCATAGTTGCTGATTGCTTTCTTTTGTAACAGCCCCTTAAATGAGGCTTAATTAGGGCTTGAATTTAGGAGTTTTGTAACTCCTCAAAACCATTCCTCTTAGGACGGTTTTTAGGGTGTTTTTAGCTCATCCTTGCTGCTCCCTATCTCTATATAAGGAGTGCAAATGATAATAAAAATCAGTTTTTGAGTTTGAAGTTAAAACCTTTGTGTTTTCAGTTTTTAGCTTTGAGTTTGTCTCAAGTTTGAAACTAACCCTTATTACTTTGAGTGAGTCCTGAGTGATAAGATTAGGGGAGTTTGAGTGAGTCTTGCCTCTGGCCTAAGATCCCAAATCATTGAGTTTGTCTTGTGATTTGGTCATATATCCTAAAATTGTGAGTTACAAAGTGTTCTTGTGAGTGTTCTTGTTCTTGAGTTTAAAAACATCGTCCAACTCTTGGAAGGGTGCTTTTAGATTCACATCATCTGGTAATTCGGAGAATGTTGTATGGTGAAGCAAATTGTGATGCGAATGCAAAGGCACTTGTACTTGAAGAACCTATTGACTTGGTTATGGAGCAAATGGGATTTCAGTTTTGAGGAAATAAGCAAGTGTTGGCGTGTGTTGTTACTTGGCTTGGTGAAGAAGAGGCGTGAAAGATGGAGGAGAGCTCGAAGGAAGGAGTCCTAGTTCTGTTAGGACTTGGTTGGAGGAGTCCTAGTTCTGTTAGGGCTTGGTTGTTGCATAGACTTCTAGTTATGTTAGAAGTACTATGTGTTTTAATTGCTTTTAGTTAGTTATTTCGGTTGTTAGGAGTTATATGCTAGTTAGAACTCTAGTGAACATCAACATGTTAAAAGATATGAAGCGTGTGGTGTTTAGGAGTTTTATCTTGTTTTGTTTTATTCTTATCTTATTAGAGTTCTAGTTATCATAGGAGTGTAGCCTATATAAGGCGATTTTCATTATTAATGAATAGAGATTACGTTTTATTTGTCAAAGAATTACTCTTGATTACTGTTTTGCTTGTGAGCAACATTAATCGAACCATTAAAGACTTTTCAGGAGTGTTAAGTGTTTAGTGTTAAACATCTTAATTTCAGGAGTGATCTTGAGAGTGTTTAGATTCTTGTTTAGAGTTCAGGAGTGATCTTTAAACCAAGAAATATCCGGATACTTGCTACTTTGTTCGAGTTAATTGATTCTTGAATCCAAGAAAGTTCAAGATTCGTGCTTCTAGTTGGTTATTAAGTGTTCTTGGCTTAGTAATCATATCAAATTGTTGTTTCAGTTTTTAGCTTTGAGTTTGTCTCAAGTTTGAAACTAACCCTTATTACTTTGAGTGAGTCTTGAGTGATAAGATTAGGGGAGATTGAGTGAGTCTTGTCTCTGGCCTAAGATCCCAAATCATTGAGTTTGTCTTGTGATTTGGTCATTTATCCTAAAATTGTGAGTTACAAAGTGTTCATGTGAGTGTTATTGTTCTTGAGTTTAAAAACATCGTCCAACTCTTGGAAGGTGATCCAAGTATGGATGAGGATGTGCTAGCCTTAATGCATAAGAGTGTCATTTTGGATGTGGAGTCAATTGAGGCTATGCATGGACGATTCCTAGGGTCATCATCACACTCACACGTACTAGTATGCATGGTAAAGCTTGAATATGACCAGCAACTAGGAGTGTAGTGTTTGATATGCTTTAGGAGTGTTATCCTAAGTAGAATCGGTTTAGAGTGGAGTTTGATATACCTTAGGACTGTTATCCTAGGTGGAGTCGATTTGTTAGTAGTTTGTTAGGTGTTTGATTTCTTTTAGGAGTCTAGGACTTAGGGACTTGTCCTAAGCCTATTAGGATTTACGTTTTGTTGCTATAAATAGTTTAAGATGTACGTGTGTTTCAATTAATTAATGAATTCAGTTTATGCTTTGTGCTTTTCGAATGCTTTGAGTATTCATCTCTCTTGATAGCTGGTGGCTTTGCCTTTACGCGTCAAACCCTTAGTTTGTTCCTTGTGGTGGCCTTGCCTTTATCATTGAGCAACTAGGAACTATCCTTGGTTAGTTTTGTTCGACTTAATACTATAACCTTCCGCACATTACTCTAGTATTTGGCTTTCCTAGATCAAATACATCATCTTGGTATCCAGAGCTTTGGTTCTCATCCTTGAGAAAGTTTTTTTCGGCCATTGAAGGAGAGTATTCAACCTTCAAGAACACCTTAAAGATTGAACCTTTTTTTCAAGATTTCGAAATTTCCACAAAACTTCACTAAAGTACATCCCTCCATTACACAAACACATTCAAAGAAACCTTCCAAGACTCCATCTTTTTCTAAAGATTTTGTGTTTTCCACAAAACTTAACTAAATACACTCACCCTAGAGACGTGAGAGGCAAGAAATTTCGTCCAAGATCCAAGTTCTGTTTGGAGTCATCATTATGGACGGTGCTCCAAGTGACGAGGGCAATGAGGTTCGCGTCCCTCGAGGTCTTACACTTGATCAAGCCAACGATTTGCGTCGAGATAGGGAGCTAGCAGAACTACGAGCACGCATGGATGAACTTGTTCATCTTTTTCGCAATCAACAAGGGGTTAGAAATAGAAATCAATCTCCTAGTCCTAGTTCGGAGGAGGAGTCTAGTTCGGAGGAGGAGCAACCCCAAGGGAGACCTCGACGAAGGCAGCAGCAGCATGATGATGATAGGGGATTGAGACTCGATCTCCCAGAATTTGATGGCAGCATGAAACCCGAAAAGTTCTTAGAATGGCTACAAAGGATTGAACGCGTTTTTGATTATAAGGATTATGATGATCACAAGCGTTTTAAGGTGGCTGTACTAAAACTAACATCCTATGCAAGCCTTTGTGATGCAAGTTGGACTATCTTTAATCGCTTTCTTAGAATTGTTGCATGGTTTTACTTTACTCCTAAAGTAGAGGTTTTACATGTAACTAAAAATATGTCTTTTATTATGTTAGTTAAGTTAGTTATTTCAAGTATTGGTTGTAATAATGTCCGAAAATCTTAGAGTATTTCGGTTCATTGGAGTCTAGTTGTCAAGAGTTGTATTTTAGGAAAGTTACCTTAAGTTGGGAAGAACAAGAGTGGCGTGCAAGGTGATGGTTGTTAGCCGTGAGTTTTGGTGTAATTAAGGAAGGTATGAATATCTTTCCTTAAGTTTTTGTTTCCTTAAATTTAGCTAGATTGTAGGCTAGAATTAAGGAAGGATACTTTCCTAAATTCCTTAATATGGGACGTGTGGTGTAAGAGTCTTGGAGAGCAAGGTTTTCTTGCCTCTTCTACTATAAATAAAGGTGCCTATCCTCCTAAAAAGAGGTAGACTGATTTTGAGAATTGTGAGCGTTGCTTATTTCGGTTGTTAACCAAAACAATACTTGTTGCGACTTGTATTCATCTTCTAATTGCGATTAGGAAGAGACCCTCTTATTCCTGCGAGAATCAAGAGTACTATCCTTGTTTTTATTTCTTATTTTCAGCATTCATTCATAATAAAAACATAAAAAGACGTCACTTAAAACTAGGTTAAAGTTTGTGAATTTTCGGACTTCGAAATTCATATCAGTTGGTATCAGAGCCTAACAACATGCTCTTTTACAACTCTTGACAACTAGACTCCAATGAACCGAAATACTCTAAGATTTTCGGACATTATTACAACCAATACTTGAAATAACTAACTTAACTAACATAATAAAAGACATATTTTTAGTTACATGTAAAACCTCTACTTTAGGAGTAAAGTAAAACCATGCAACAATTCTAAGAAAGCGATTAAAGATAGTCCAACTTGCATCACATTGGTTCGAAAACCTAAAAAACAAACGTAGGAGGGAAGGGAAGCCACGCCTTGATTCATGGGAACAACTCAAGGTTCGTATGAAGAAGCGATTTTTGCCTACTGATTTTATCCAAGACATATACATAAAGCTTCAAACTTTCAAGCAAAACGCCCTTAGTGTCGAGGAATATGTGGCTGAATTTGAAAGATTGACCATGATGTGCGATGTGGAGGAGAAAGTGGAGTTTAAAATAGCACGATTTATTGGTGGTCTTGACAAGAAAATATCGAAGAAGGTTGACTTGCAACCCTATTGGAGCTTCGAAGAGGTATGTCAAGTAGCCATGAGAGTCGAGAAACATGCCAAAGCTAAGAAGGCATCGTTTCCAAAACCGTTTGTGAAGAGTTTTGAGAAAACTCAAGGAGAGAAAAGTGGGGGTAATACGTATTCACGCCCAAATTTGACAAATTCAAGCAAGATAAGGGCAAGTCGTCACAACCCTTACCCACGGAGGAAAGACGGATTTGTTTTAAGTGCAAGGGGTCATGTGATCAAGGATTGTCCAAACAATCGTGTCATGACCTTAAGGGACATCCGTGAGATTGACGAGGCATATGCTTCTAAGGAAGACCCAAGCCTCGAAGAAGAGGAGTGTGGAGGTGACGAAGAGGAGGCATATGTAGCTGATTCGAAGGAGGAACCGGTGACGGAGGGCCAAGCACTCATCATGCGCACCCTTCACTCCAAAGCAGCACCCTTGGAGACTCAAAGGGACAAGATCTTCCTCACACGTTGCCTTGTGAAGGAAAGATTGTGTGACTTGATCATTGACACGGGGAGTTGCACCAATGTGGTCTCTACTACATTGATTGGCAAGCTTAAGTGGCCAACCACACCTCATCCTAAGCCTTACAAGTTGCATTGGCTAAGTGATGGCAGCGATGTTAAGGTAAATAAACAAGCTGGTGTGATCGCGGAAGCTTTTAAAACAAGAATAATATGAAGAACACGCTAATCTCACGTTTAATGGATGAAAGGTTCGAACTTTGTAACAAATAGACTATAAAGATTGGATCTTTATAAGGATAGGCTCTATATGTTCCCTCGAGAACTAGAGGATCTCTCACTAACCGCAACTAGGAGATGCACACAAACCTCGATTTGTATGTTTGTGGTACGACGACCAACATTCAATGCAAACAAGCACTCGAATTTCTTTACACAAAAACCACTGTCTATTATTAATGGTCGAATAGCCTATTTATAAGGAACAAATTATCTAAACTGATTAGAACTATTAAAACATAGTAACCCAAACCTAGTAGAACTAGCAAAGCATAAAAGATAAACAAAAACAATAACAAATTAACCTATCTCTAATCACACGGCTATGTGATTAGAATCCTTTTGCCAATCAAACTCTAATCAACACAAAGTCCTAATGCTACTATAATTCTACTCCAATTAGAATCCTAATCCAACTAGGATTTGGAATTCTAACCCAACTAGGATTACAACTTAAAGACTCCTAACAAGACTCTATGACAAAGGTAATTAGACTCCTAAGCATAATAGGATCCCTTTATCACGCAAACACCTAAAATAAAGAGTTATTAAGCAAATAAAACACTTAGTTTCCTAACAGAACTAGGACACTACATAAGAATCCTAACAGAACTAGGATTGTCACAATTTTGATGCTCACACACGCATCATACTCACCCCCTTAGAATCCAACTTGTCTTAAGTTGCGTCTAAGCACGGAACCAAGTCACTAGCTTGTAATGTGGCGCAAATTCCATGACCCAACAGTACTTTGTACGTCTCATAGCCAATCTTCTTCACCACCTTGAACGGTCCTTCATCCATAGGCTCGCCATGCTTATGGTTTACGTGAAGTTTTTGTGCTGCCAAGGACAACCACACATAATCCCCCTCGTCCAAAGCCTGATTATGGCGCAAGTGAAGTAATTTTGCGCGCCTTTCCTTCTTGTTGCTAGCCACCTCCAATACTTCCTCCCTACAAGAACTCAAGCACACGTGAGGCGTAGCTACAGCAGTCACACTCGAAGGTTCCCTTGATGCACTCGCACTAGGACTAATCGTAGGCATCACAACACTCCTTGGAGGCAAAGGTTTCAACCCTATCCTTTCTCCATCTTTCAAAACTGAATAGAGGTTGTCCCTCCCATGATGAATGACACTTCTATCCGACTGCCATGGGCGACCCAACAATAATGAACAAGCAGTCATAGGCACCATGTCACACCATAGCTGGTCCATGCAGCCACCAATTTGAAAAGAAACAAGAGCTCGTTTCTTCACCCACACGCCACTCTTCTCATCCAACCAACTCAGTTTATAAGGCCTAGGATGGTCCTGTGTAGGTAATTTCGCCTCTTCCACCATAGACAAAGCACATACATTAGCACACGAGCCACTATCCACAATAACTGAAAATAACTTACCATTGACGAGGCACCTAGTTTGAAACAAGTTTTGCCTTTGCTCATGCTCATCAGTTTGTTGTGGAGTAGCCATCAAAGCTTTACGCAAGATTAAGCTTTTATGCTCGTTTTCAGCCTCAAATAATGGAGTTCCTTGCCAAAACCCTTCGTCCACCACATCCTCCAATGGATCCTCCTCCTCGCCAAACCCAACGACAGCCTCATTATGAGGGCTTGGTGATCTTTAACCGAGACTAGAACTCGATTTGGACACTCCCTTTGCAAGTGACCAAAACCCCTACACTTGAAGCACATCTTCTCCTTCATAGTTTTATGCCCTTGTGTCAATGTTGGAATCCTTTTCGGTCCTTGAATCCCATAGGTAGATGATGAAGCACCCTCACCACTAGGCTTAGAGGCAACGTCTCCTAACTTGGCTCCTTCCACCCTAGGCGTCATCACACCACTACCTTCCCTCGCCTTTGGTTCCTGCTGCCTTTCAACCTTCTTGGCTAGCAGACACAAATCATCAAAAGTCTCATATGGATGGAGTTCCACCAAATCAGCAACTTTCTTCTTGAGTCCAAGGAGAAACTTGGCGTTTTTTTGCTCGTCTTCATCTTTGCAGTCACACGCCAACCACAACCTCTCAAACTCCGAAATATAGGACTCCACACTCAAGTGATTTTGTTGCAAAGCATTCAACTTGATGAACAGTTCTTGCTTGTACGTTCTAAGGACAAAACGCTTCTTCATCTTGACACGCAAATCTGTCCAAGTTGCTAACTCTTCTTTTCCTTCCCTCCTACGCCTATTTTGATAACTATCAAGCCAGTCACTAGCATAATCCGTCAACCTTAATATAGCATGATCAAAACTGATGGCGTGGCCTCTCCATTACTTCTTGTCAAGGACTACAAGTTCATTAGTTTGGTTGGAGAAACCATTCATTCTATCTTTCAAAGTCCGGTTCTTACTAGCATTGATTCTTCTTTAGAGTCCTTTGTTAGTATGGTTTCTTAGTGCTTTATTTTCTTTCTTGTTCTTAGGAGAATGAATAAGTTAGAGTTGTTTGTTTTAGCCGGATTATGTAAGTGATTGATGTAATCAGTTAGTTATGTAATTCATTCAAATAGGATGTAATGATGTGCATTAAGTTACTACAAACAAGGAGAGTGTGGAGGGCATGGCTTTGAACGTGCAAAAGAAGTGGAAGGCTTTTGAATCACTTAGCTTGGACGTGTGAAGTGGCAGCCAAGCATCTTCAACAACTTCCTTGATTGTAGGAGGGTGGGACGTGCATCATGGAGCTTCTAACTACCTTTCAAAGGGCGTGCAACATGCTGAAGTAGGCGCCTTATTTGTAGGAGTTAGTTGCTAGGATTTTCAGCTTTCTAGTTGTTAGTTAGTGCCGGTTATTAGTGCTGTTAGTGGCCCTAATTTCGTGGCTTATTTCTTTTATTTTAATTATCAAAAACTTCAGTTGTAATACTTAGGTTGTACTATAAAAGCAGTTGAGATCAATGAGAACAACTAGAGAATTTTATGACTGAAAAACCATGAGTATTCACACTTGTCTTCATTTCGTTTCTTGGATTGGAAACACTTGAATTCGCCTATGCTAGCTTAACTTAGCACGTTAAGTGGTGATCTTAGGACCTTTAGATAATTCAAAGTGGTGTGCCTTATCTTTGAGTTAGCTAGAGTTGCTCGAGTTTTGGGGTTTAATTCCTTTAAGTCCGAAACTTGTTCTATCATCAAATCACCTTAAACCTTGTATGTGTCACTTGTTAGTCACGCATACAACATCTTGGTATCAGAGCTACAGTAATTCCTAACCTAAATCCATCCCAAACACACGCCCAAATACAACCAAACACCCACCACCACCCATGGCTGCATCCAATGATCCCCGGAGAATTGGAGAGAATTCCTCAAAGCCCTAGAGGAAGAAAAGAGAGAGTCTAATGCTAGAATGGAGTTGTTGCAAGATCAAGTTAGACAACTCTCATTGAGACTAAGAATCAATCGAGGAGATCAAGATAGAGATCACTCGGATGAAGAGAGCGAGCATACCTTGTTCAATTTTGAACAAAGAAATGCCGTTCCAAGAGGAGTCCCCAATCATGGACACTCTAATGATATCAAGGTTGATATCCCTGACTATGATGGTAGACTTGACGCCGATGGTTTCATTGAATGGCTAAGAACCGTGGAACGAGTTTTTGATTACAAGCAAGTTCCCGAAGAAAAGAGGGTTAAACTTGTTGCATTGAAACTACGCAAGTACGCCTCTACTTGGTGGGCTAGTGTATGCACTAAGAGGGAAAGAATGGGCAAAGAGAAGGTGAGAACGTGGGAGAAAATGAGGAAACTCCTCAAGCAAAAATTTCTTCCTACCTACTATGTCCAAGAGAACTTTGCTAAGTTCCACCATTTGCAACAAGGAACTTCGAGTGTAGAAGACTATGCTCGAGAATTTGAAGCCTATTTGATGAAGTGTGATGTGAGGGAGGATGAACCACAAACTTTGGTTCGTTTCCTTGGAGGATTGGAGCCTCACATAGCTAATGTAGTGGAGCTTCACACCTACACTACATTAGAGGAGTTAGTCTTATTAGCCCACAAGGTGGAACGCCAACAAAAGACTAAAGGCAAAGGTAAATGGGATGCCTTACGCACCTTTACCAAAACCACACCATATACCAAGCCAACCACTACAACTCAAAAGCCTAACCAACCTACCACTTATACTCCTAAACCAAACACAAAACCCGACACTATTCCTTCCTTAGGCAAGGCACCAAGGAGATGTTATAGGTGCCAAGGACTAGGGCACATTGCAACCGAGTGTCCTAACAAAAAGGTGATCAGCCTTGCGGAATATGAAGCCTTGGAGGATGTATTTGCTGATCAAGAAGAGGAGGAGGAATCCGGAGAGGAGTATGAAGAAGGACGAGTTGTTGGACCAGATGAAGGAGAATGCTTGGTGGTGAGACGCAACCTTAGTAGTCTACCTATCCAAGAGGACCAGCTCCAAAGAGAAGCTATCTTTCACACTTGATGCACCATTGGAGGAAAGGTATGTTCATTGATTATAGATGGTGGAAGTTGTACCAATGTTGCTTCTCAAACCCTTGTAACTAAACTGAATTTAACAACCAACCCTCATCCCTCACCTTATATAATTCAATGGCTTAATCAAGGAAAAGGATTACATGTAACTTCACGAGTTTTACTTTCCTTTAGTATTGGTCGAACATATGAAGAGGAGTTGTGGTGTGATGTGATTCCCATGGACGCTTGTCATGTGCTCCTTGGACGACCATGGATGTTTGATAGAAGAGTGAATCATGATGGTTATAAAAACACTTATTCCTTCACAAAAGACCACAAAAGAATCACCCTTACCCCTCTCATTCCCAAGCTACCCGACAAACAAAGCCATCAAAACAAGAAAACCTTATCCCTCACAACTTTGATGAAATCTGACCATCAAGAATACAACTCATTCAAGGAGTTGATTTTGAGTGGCCTAGACGACATACCAACACCACAAGAACCAACACACGCTTTGCTCACGCCTTTGCTTGATCAATATGCTCACGTCTTTCCACCACAAATACCCCCGGCCTACCTCCAAAGCGTGACATACAACATAAAATCGACCTTATCCCCGGTGCTAGCCTTCCCAACAAACCAGCCTATAGGACCAACCCTAAGGAAACCGAGGAGATTAGAAGGCAAGTGGAGGAGTTGTTGTCCAAAGGAATGATTCGAGAGTCATTAAGCCCTTGTCTTGTGCCTACCTTACTTGTTCCAAAGAAGAATGGGGAATGGCGCATGTGTGTTGATAGTAGGGCCATCAATAAAATCACCATTAAGTATCGTTTTCCTATCCCTAGGTTAAATGATCTATTGGATGATTTGCATGGTGCTAAGGTCTTCTCTAAAATAGACCTAAGGAGTGGATATCATCAAATCCGAATACATGAAGGAGATGAGTGGAAAACAGCCTTCAAGACAAAGGAGGGTTTGTATGAATGGCTAGTGATGCCTTTTGGCTTGTCGAATGCTCCAAGCACTTTCATGCGGCTTATGAACCAAACCTTGAAGCCATTTTTGGGTAGATTCGTGGTCGTCTATTTTGATGATATATTGGTTTATAGCCAAACCGAGATGGAACATGTGGAGCACTTGCAACAAGTGTTCGAAGTGCTTGAAGGAGAAAAACTCTATGGAAACTTGGAGAAATGTCATTTTTTTTCTAACCAAGTAACTTTTCTTGGCTTTCTAGTCTCTCATGCAGGTATTGAAGTAGATGAAAAGAAGATCCAAGCCATCCAAGATTGGGCGGTTCCTAGCTCCATCTATCAAGTTAGGAGCTTCCATGGCTTAGCTTCCTTTTATAGGAGGTTTGTTCGAGATTTTAGCTCCCTCATGGCACCAATCACCGAGCTAACCAAGTTGAAGCAATTCCAATGGAATGATCAAGCCCAAGCTGCCTTTGAAGAAATCAAGAGGAGGCTCACTACGGCTCCTGTTCTTGCCCTTCCAAACTTCGAAGACATCTTTGAAGTAGAGTGTGATGCATCCGGAGTGGGTATTGGGGCAGTCCTCTCCCAAAATGGACGTCCAATAGCCTATTTTAGTGAGAAGCTCAACGAGGCAAAACGCAAATAGTCCACCTATGACAAGGAATTCTATGCCCTTGTGAGATCTCTTGAACATTGGCGCCACTACTTGATAGCCAAGGAGTTTATTCTCCATTCTGACCATGAGGCTCTCAAGTACCTTCAAAGCCAACAAAAGCTTCAACCTAGGCATGCTAAATGGGTCGAGACTATTCAAGCTTTCCATTTTGTAATCAAACACAAATCCGGAAAGATGAATAAAGGAGCCGATGCTTTATCAAGGAAGTATGCATTGCTAGGATCCATGAAAGGTCGAGTCATTGGCCTCGAGGTATTGAAGGAAGATTACAAAGATGATCCCGATTTTGGTGACTTATGGGAGAAATGTCAAATTCATGCTCAAGGAGACTATCACATTTTTGATGGTTTTCTTTTCAAGAAGAACCGGTTGTGTGTGCCAAAGCATAGTGTTCGAGAAACTCTAATCAAGGAGTTCCATGAAGGAGGCTTAGCAGGGCATTTTGGCATTGAAAAGACTACAACAATGGTGAGTGATTACTTTTATTGGCCAAAGCTAATGCGTGATGTTGAGTATCTTATTCGAAGATGTTTAGTGTGTCAAAGAGCTAAGGGTCACTCTCTACCCCAAGGCCTTTACATGCCATTACCAACCCCTCAAGCACCTTGGGAAGACATAAGCCTCGACTTCATCACGGGGCTGCCAAGAACTCAACACCACAAGGATGCTATCATGGTGGTAGTTGATAGATTCTCCAAAATGGCTCACTTTATTCCAAGCCATACCACTCATGATGCGGTTCAAACAGCATTGTTGTACTTCAAAGAGGTAGTTCGCCTCCATGGAATCCCTCGAAGCATGGTAAGTGATCGGGATACAAAGTTTTTAAGCCATTTTTGGTTAACTTTGTGGAAGAAAATGGGGACCAAGCTCAAATTCAGTACCTCTAGCCACCCTCAAACGGATGGCCAAACTGAGGTGACCAATCGCACCTTAGGCACTTTGCTTAGGGCATTGGCTACCAAGAGCCCTCGTCAATGGGAAGACATGCTTCCTCATGCGGAGTTTGCATATAATCGAGTTCCTCATAAGGTCACAGGGTTTGAGTCCTTTTGAGATTGTCTATGGCATTAACCCTTGCACCCCTCTTGATCTCTCCCCTTTGCCTATTTACAACAAATTCAGTCAAGTAGCTCATGAACGAGCCAAGGAAATCAAGAAGCTACATGAAGTAGTTCGTGCAAGGATCATCAAAGCAAATGAAACACTCAAGCAACGTATGGACAAGAAGAAAAAAGATGTGCAATTCAATCCGGGTGACTTAGTTTGGATCCATTTGCGCAAGGAACGATTTCCTTCAAAGAGACGTTCCAAAGTCAGTCCTAGAAGTGATGGTCCATTCAAAGTTCTTGAAAAGGTGAACAATAATGCATACAAGCTTGAACTTCCTGGTGATTATGGAGTCTCCGCAACATTTAATGTAAGTGATCTTAGTCCTTTTTATGAAGATGAAGGTTCTATTCCAAGTTTGAGGTCAAACTTCTCTCAAGAAGAGGAGGATGATGGCGTGGCCTCTCCATTACTTCTTGTCAAGGACTACAAGTTCATTAGTTTGGTTGGAGAAACCATTCATTCTATCTTTCAAAGTCCGGTTCTTACTAGCATTGATTCTTCTTTAGAGTCCTTTGTTAGTATGGTTTCTTAGTGCTTTATTTTCTTTCTTGTTCTTAGGAGAATGAATAAGTTAGAGTTGTTTGTTTTAGCCGGATTATGTAAGTGATTGATGTAATCAGTTAGTTATGTAATTCATTCAAATAGGATGTAATGATGTGCATTAAGTTACTACAAACAAGGAGAGTGTGGAGGGCATGGCTTTGAACGTGCAAAAGAAGTGGAAGGCTTTTGAATCACTTAGCTTGGACGTGTGAAGTGGCAGCCAAGCATCTTCAACAACTTCCTTGATTGTAGGAGGGTGGGACGTGCATCATGGAGCTTCTAACTACCTTTCAAAGGGCGTGCAACATGCTGAAGTAGGCGCCTTATTTGTAGGAGTTAGTTGCTAGGATTTTCAGCTTTCTAGTTGTTAGTTAGTGCCGGTTATTAGTGCTGTTAGTGGCCCTAATTTCGTGGCTTATTTCTTTTATTTTAATTATCAAAAACTTCAGTTGTAATACTTAGGTTGTACTATAAAAGCAGTTGAGATCAATGAGAACAACTAGAGAATTTTATGACTGAAAAACCGTGAGTATTCACACTTGTCTTCATTTCGTTTCTTGGATTGGAAACACTTGAATTCGCCTATGCTAGCTTAACTTAGCACGTTAAGTGGTGATCTTAGGACCTTTAGATAATTCAAAGTGGTGTGCCTTATCTTTGAGTTAGCTAGAGTTGCTCGAGTTTTGGGGTTTAATTCCTTTAAGTCCGAAACTTGTTCTATCATCAAATCACCTTAAACCTTGTATGTGTCACTTGTTAGTCACGCATACAACAAAAACGCTTGTAATCACCCATGCTTTTATGATCAATTAGACGAGTCATACGCCTTTCCCAATTCAAAAACGAATCTGGACCCTTTAGGCCACTAAACTCGGGAAGGTCTCCAAGCTTGATGCCCTCATTACTTGATGAACGTGGTTCATCCCCCTTCTTCTTAAACACCTCTAATGTCAGTCTATTGAGCATGGCTTGCACGTTTTCGTTTTGTTTGGTAAGGGCTTCCAACATAGCATCCCTTCGTTGATCCGCTTCACTGTCTCCCATGATAACCTCCGATTGTTTGGGTCGCTGCGACTTCGTTATTGATCGGAATGAGCTGAAATTTTGAAACAAGATAGATCTACTTGTTAGCTTTCCAACGCAACAAACAAATCCAAATTCCGACTTAAAACGCGCCCTCACGCTCCATTTTACCGGAGTAGCTCTGATACAAAATGATGTGATCGCGGAAGCTTTTAAAACAAGAATAATATGAAGAACATGCTAATCTCACGTTTAATGGATGAAAGGTTCGAACTTTGTAACAAATAGACTATAAAGATTGGATCTTTATAAGGATAGGCTCTATATGTTCCCTCGAGAACTAGAGGATCTCTCACTAACCGCAACTAGGAGATGCACACAAACCTCGATTTGTATGTTTGTGGTACGACGACCAACATTCAATGCAAACAAGCACTCGAATTTCTTTACACAAAAACCACTGTCTATTATTAATGGTCGAATAGCCTATTTATAAGGAACAAATTATCCTAAACTGATTAGAACTATTAAAACATAGTAACCCAAACCTAGTAGAACTAGCAAAGCATAAAAGATAAACAAAAACAATAACAAATTAACCTATCTCTAATCACACGGCAATGTGATTTGAATCCTTTTGCCAATCAAACTCTAATCAACACAAAGTCCTAATGCTACTATAATTCTACTCCAATTAGAATCATAATCCAACTAGGATTTGGAATTCTAACCCAACTAGGATTACAACTTAAAGACTCCTAACAAAACTCTATGACAAAGGTAATTAGACTCCTAAGCATAATAGGATCCCTTTATCATGCAAACACCTAAAATAAAGAGTTATTAAGCAAATAAAACACTTAGTTTCCTAACAGAACTAGGACACTGCATAAGAATCCTAACAGAACTAGGATTGTCACAATTTTGATGCTCACACACGCATCACAAGCGCTTATTTTTTTTGAAATTGGTAAATTTAGGGATGAAGTGTTATGTGATGTGGTGAATATGGACGCATGTCATGTTTTATTAGGACGTCCTTGGCAATATGATCGATTTGTGAAGTATGATGGACGTGCCAATGTGTATATTGCCACTATTGGGAATAAGAAAACCGCCTTGAAACCTCTTGTTGCCTCTAAACCCCACGCCAAAGAGAGTTTGTTGTTGACTGAAAAGCAAATTACTCATGAGTTTGAGAAGGAGGGAGGTGGGTATTTGTTGGTTCAAGTGAGTGAGGAGAGCACCACAAACTCACAACCAACCGTTCCTAAGTGTGTAGCCCGGATTTTGGAGGACTTTGTTGATGTGTTTCCGAGTGATTTACCCCCGGGATTACCACCTATTAGAGGTATTGAGCACCAAATTGACCTTGTTCCTGGAGCCTCTTTACCAAACAAGGCAGCCTATAGGTGTAACCCTCAAGAGACGAATGAACTTCAAAGACAAATTGAGGAGTTGATGGAGAGGGGATATGTGAGGGAAAGTATGAGCCCTTGTGCTGTTCCGGCCTTGTTGGTGCCAAAGAAGGATGGAACTTGCCGCATGTGCATTGATTCTAGAGCTGTGAATAATATAACGATCAAGTATAGGTTTCCTATTCCTAGACTTGATGATTTGCTTGATGAATTGCATGGTTCGACAGTGTTCTCCAAGATAGACTTGAGTAGTGGTTACCACCAAATTAGAATGAGGGCAGGAGATGAGTGGAAGACGGCTTTCAAGACTAAGGTAGGTCTTTATGAGTGGCTTGTGATGCCATTTGGTCTTACTATTGCTCCTAGTACCTTCATGCGGTTGATGAATGAAATGCTCAAACCTTTCTTGGGCAAATTTGTGGTGGTATACCTCGACGACATTTTGATTTATAGTCGAAGTGTTGCGGATCATATGGGTCATTTGAGGGCCGTATTTGAGGTGTTAAGGAAGCAGCAACTTTATGCTAAGGTGGAGAAGTGCTATTTCCTTGTTCCCAGCGTCACTTTTCTTGGTTATATAGTGTCTAAGGTGGAGAAGTTGATGTGATTCTTGAAACAAGATTCACGAAATTTAGGCTCTTTGATGTAGTTTAGTGGCTTTTGTAGATGAATGATTGAAACTTTAATGAAATCAGTAGCAAAGATCAAGTATATTGGCGTATTTTGTCTCAATAACTCGACTGGTAACCAGGATATGGAGAACTTAGGCGTATTTCGTCTCAAAGTTCAACTAGGGGGTTTTGGATTCTCTCCGGATTCGTTTTGGATTCTCTCCTAAATCTGTAATTCACAAGAATTAACTTAAACATACTCTACCTTTATTAATATGACCGAATGGTCTATTTATAGTGAAAATAATCCTAAACCTAGTAGAACTATTAAAGCAAAGTAACCTAAACCTAGTATAACTAGTAAAGCATAAAAGATAAACATAACAAACTAATCTATCATCACACGGCTGTGACTGATTTTTTCACACGCCTAATGTGATTAGGATTAGGACTCCTAACACTACTCAAACTCTAATTAAAATAAAGTCCTAATTCAATTGAAACTCTTAAACAAACTATGAATTAAAACCCTAAATTACATAGAATTCTAACAGAACTAGAACTCTACATAACCTATACTTCTATTTCACATCAGAAGTGCTATTTCCTTGTTCCCAGCGTCACTTTTCTTGGTTATATAGTGTCTAAGGATGGCGTTTCGGTTGATCCCTCCAAAGTGGAAGCCATAAACTCGTGGCCTACGCCTACTACTATCTCCCAAGTGAGGTCTTTTCATGGTCTTGCTTCTTTTTATAGGCGTTTTGTGAAGAATTTCAGTAGCATTATGGCTCCCATGACCGAATGTATAAAGCAAGGGAAGTTTGAACGGGATAGAGCAACTCAACAAGCCTTCGACACTATTAAACAACTCTTGCGTAACACGCCCATACTAGCTTTGCCCGATTTTTCACAACCTTTTGAGGTAGAGTGTGATGCTAGTGGAGTTGGCATTGGAGCAGTCTTGGTGCAAGGTAAGCGTCCCATAGCTTACTTTAGTGAGAAATTGAATGGCGCAAGGTTAAACTACTCTACCTATGACAAGGAATTCTATGCCATAGTGCGGGCATTGGATCATTGGAGTCACTACTTGCGTCCAAGTCACTTTGTGTTGCATTCGGATCATGAGGCTCTAAAGAATATTCATGGGCAGCAAAAGCTCAATCCAAGTCATGCAGAATGGGTTGAGTTCCTTCAATCTTTCAACTTTTCTTCCAAGTACAAAGAAGGCAAAAATAATGTGGTAGCTGATGCTCTTTCACGGAGGTATACTTTGATTGGTGTATTACAATCCAAGTTGTTAGGATTCGAGCTTCTTAAAGAGTATTACAAGGAAGATGTTGATTTCGGGCCTATTGTTGGTGAATGTGTCAAAGGGGCCGTGGGATCTTATGTCATGCACGAGGGGTTCCTTTTCAAAGGTAATAAGCTTTGCATTCCGTCTTGTTCAATTCGTGAATTACTTGTTAGGGAGGCTCATGGGGGAGGCATTGCTGGCCATTTTGGTATTACCAAGACACTTGCCATGTTACAAGAGCATTTTTATTGGCCAAAGATGCAAGGAGATGTCCAAGGAGTTATTGCTCGATGTGCTACTTGTCAGAAGGCAAAGAGTACGTTTCATCAAGGATTGTATACTCCCTTACCTGTTCCGGAATTTCCTTGGGAGGATGTCTCTATGGATTTCATTGTGGGTTTGCCTCGTACACAAAGAGGTAAGGACTCAATTATGGTGGTGGTGGACCGTTTATCTAAAATGGCTCACTTCATTCCTTGCCACAAAACGGATGATGCATCGAAGGTGGCTGATTTGTATTTCAAAGAGATTGTACGTTTACATGGGGTGCCTAAAACAATTGTGAGTGATCGAGACACTAAGTTCATGAGTTATTTCTGGAAGACTTTATGGAAGATGCTTGGTACTAAGCTTTGTTTTAGCACTTCACATCACCCTCAAACTGATGGGCAGACGGAAGTGACAAATCGCACACTTGGAGCTTTGCTTCGAGGATTGGTTAGCAAGAGTACTAAGGATTGGGATGTCAAGTTGTCTCATGCTGAGTTTGCATATAATAGATCTCCTACTTATGCAACTCGTCATTCTCCGTTTGAAGTGGTGAATGGTGTCAATCCAAGATTGCCTATTGATCTCATTCCTTTGCCAATGGGTGATTACGTGCATGGCGATGCACAAGCGAAGGCACAAGCCATGTTGAAGTTGCACGCCCAAGTTCGAGCAAGGATTGAGAAAGTGAATGAAAGATATAAGGTGTTAGCCAACAAGAACCGCAAGCAACATGAATATAAGGTTGGTGACTTAGTATGGCTACATTTGCGTAAAGAAAGGTTTCCTAATATGCGGAAAAACAAGTTGATGCCTAGATCAGAAGGACCTTTTAAGATCATTGAGAAGTATAATGACAATGCATTCAAGTTGGAGCTGCCGGAAGACTATGGTGTAAGTTCTACTTTCAACATTGGCGACTTATCACCCTATGTTCATGATGATGATGTGGCTCAATTGAGGACAATTGTTTTCGAAGAAGAGGAGTATGATCCAAGTATGGATGAGGATGTGCTAGCCTTAATGCATAAGAGTGTCATTTTGGATGTGGAGTCAATTGAGGCTATGCATGGACGATTTCTAGGGTCATCATCACACTCACACGTACTAGTATGCATGGTAAAGCTTGAATATGACCAGCAAATAGGAGTGTAGTATTTGATAGGCTTTAGGAGTGTTATCCTAAGTAGAATCGGTTTAGAGTGGAGTTTGATATACCTTGAGACTGTTATCCTAGGTGGAGTCGGTTTGTTAGTAGTTTGTTAGGTGTTTGATTTCTTTTAGGAGTCTAGGACTTAGGGACTTGTCCTAAGCCTATTAGGATTTACGTTTTATTGCTATAAATAGTTTAAGATGTACGTGTGTTTCAATTAATTAATGAATTCAGTTTATGCTTTGTGCTTTTCGAATGCTTTGAGTATTCATCTCTCTTGATTGCTGGTGGCTTTTCCTTTACGCGTCAAAACCCTTAGTTTGTTCCTTGTGGTGGCCTTGCCTTTATCATTGAGCAACTAGGAACTATCCTTGGTTACTTTTGTTCGACTTAATACTATAACCTTCCGCACGTTACTCCAGTATTTGGCTTTCCTAGATCAAATACATCAGAAGGGTGCTTTTAGATTCACATCATCTGGTATCAGAGCTTTGGTGAAGAAATTCATCGGAAAAATCGAGTTTCGGAGAAGAGACGAAACTGCCAGAATTCAACCAGTTTTTCATCCGACTTTGAAGGACGATTTCTCAACCTTCAGGAGTCCAAATTGGTTGATTCTTTTTTTAATTCTGTATAACTTTTTGTCTAGAATACTCACAGAATTTTTCAGATTTTTGTGAATTTTTTAGATATTAAACTGGGCACGTTTTTCGCAACTGCGCCAAAACGGAGCAAATCTGGCACACAGAACTTCAAACGTCGATTCCTCCTTCATCTGGAAAGCTTTTCAAGAGTTTCTTTTTTTGATTCCGCTTGAAATTTCCTGAATTTTATTAATCTATAAGCCTTTGAGAGTCTAAAGGCCATTTACAGTTTCGTTTTGTTGTTCAAGTTTACGGCAGTTTGCATCTTGTATTTGTAATAGTCTAGCAAAAATAGTGAAATCATGGCTGATGGTGATCTTGCTAGGATGTTACAAGTAATTACTGAGAAGTTAGTAAACTTATGATATGAATTTGAAGTCCGAAAATTCACAATGTATACTCTAGAATCTAAGTGACGTTTTTTTTGGTGTTTTATGATTGAAAAATTAAGAAATAAAAAGTAAAATAAACAAAGATAGGCTCTATTGTTCCCTCGAAAACTAGAGGATCTCTCACTAACCTCGATTAGGAGATGCACACAAACCTCGATTTGTATGTTCTTGGTACGACGACCAAATACTCAATGCACAAGCATTCGAATAACTCAATGATCAATTCACACAAATCTCATTTTCTTTATTATGTTTGGGCGCCTATTTATAAGGCTAAGAGAAGCAAGAAATCCTTGCCCTCCAAGACTCTACATCACACGCCCAACTAGTAGTAATTTAGGAAAGTTTCCCCTAAACCTAAGCCTAGAATCTAGCCTTATTTTAAGGAAACAAAAAGCTTTAAGGAAAGAGATGCAACTCTTTCCATAAATAAGAAACCCATAAGGCAGCAGCAAGGCATCCCTTTGCACGCCTATTACAACTCATCCATGAAGAGACTTTCCTAAAGTACAACCATGACAAAGTACCGAAATATTACTAAGTGTTTTTCGGATTTAAAATGACTCAACTAACTTAACTAACATAATAAAATGACATATTTTTGGTCACATGTAAAACCTCTACTTTAAGAGTAAAGTAAAACCATGCAACAATTCTACGAAAGCAAATAAAGATAGTTGGTGAAGTAATCTTTGCACGTGCCATGCATCATACTCCCCTTCTTCAAAGAAACTTGACCTCAAGTTTTGTCAAGGCAAGGAACAAGGTCATTTGCACCCAATGTAGCACAAATTCCATTTCCTAGCAACACCTTATACGTTTCATGCCCAAGTTTGTTAACAACTTCAAATGGCCCCTCATCCATTGGTTCATCATGCTTATGATTAATGTGGAGCTTTTGTGCAGCCAACGAAAGCCAAACATAGTCTCCAACATCCAAGCTAGTAGCATGGCGCATATGCAGCAAGTTGTTGCGCCTCTCCTTCTTTGTTGTCGGTACTTCTAGCACTTCATTCCTACATGAGCTTAAACAAGTATGAGCACCCTTAGGAGCAGCATCTAAGGACGTAGGCAACACATCCCCAACACTCTCCTCACTGATCATAGGAACATGCTTAGGCAGTAGTGGTTTCAAGCCAATTCTTTCCCCATTCATAAGAACCGAACATATGTTGTCCCTTCCATGGTGAATCACACTCCTATCCCACTGCCATGGACGCCCAAGAAGTAAAGAACAAGCCGTCATTGGTACCACATCACACCACAATCTGTCCATGTCTCCTCCAATTCGAAAAGAGACAAGGGCTTGTTTACTAACCCACACACCACTAGCAGCATCCAACCAACTCAACTTGTATGGTTTAGGATGTGGTTGAGTAGGCAATCGTGCATCATTCACCATAGAAAGAGCACATATGTTAGTACATGAACCACTATCAACAATAACCGAAAAAGTCGATTTTATTAGAGTTCTAGTTATCATAGGAGTGTAGCCTATATAAGGCGATTTTCATTATTAATGAAGAGAGATTACGTTTTATTTGTCAAAGAATTACTCTTGATTACTGTTTTGCTTGTAAGCAACATTAATCGGACCATTAAAGACTTTTCAGGAGTGCTAAGTGTTTAGTGTTAAACATCTTAATTTCAGGAGTGATCTTGAGAGTGTTTAGATTCTTGTTTAGAGTTCAGGAGTGATCTTTAAACCAAGAAATATCCAGATACTTGCTACTTTGTTCGAGTTAATTGATTCTTGAATCCAAGAAAGTTCAAGATTCGTGCTTCTAGTTGGTTATTAAGTGTTCTTGGCTTAGTAATCATATCAAGTGGTATCAGGTTTCCAGGTGGGTGAGAATAGAAGGGATTCTTCTTTTCTTGATCAAGATCCTGATACAAGTCAAGGTCAAGCTCCAAATGATCCGATTTGTTTAGTCCTTGAAGTGTTCGGGTTCCAGTTAAAATCAAACTCCTCATTTGTGTCATTTCTTAAGTGGGACGATGATTCCATTGATGAAGCTTGAGGGTGACACCATTTCTAGAGTCTTAGTTATTTTAATTAAGTCTTTAATTTTCAGCAAATAAGGTCCGAAAATATCATGTGATATTTCGACCAAGATAGGCGAGTCATTAGGCGTGTGATTTGGTCCTTGTGCTCCAAGTTTGCAAGCTGTCATTGAGTTGTAATACTTTCCTTATTTCTTGGTTTCCTTATGTATTTAGGCGTGTGAAGGGGGATTGGGGGCTGATTTGGTTGTTTCCTTATTTACTCCTTTATTCTCTCCTAGAATCAAGGGATTAAGATGTAAGGAATTAAGGAATGTTTCCTTAATTCTTATGGCTGATTTTCGGCCCTTGCTTGGTCCTTGGAGGACAAGTTTATTCTATTATAAATAATAGTTCCATGCTATCATTCAAGGCATGTGAGATTTACATAAAAACTTTGTTATTGAACTTAATTGTGTGATCAATTATTTTCGGCCATTGAGTAATTTTCAGGAGTGATTATTTACTTAGTGTTTAATCTACTTTATTCCAGGAGTGGTGTAAGTGAGATTAAGAGTTAATTAAAATAATCAGAAGTGTTTATTTTAATTATCATATCCGGTGACTTAAGACATAATTGTCGGACTTCTTTACTTCATCAAGTTCGAACCTTTGCTCGAGATTCTTGATTGCTCATTCACTTTGGACGTGTAATCATATCAATTGGTATCAGATTTTTCCAGGAGGGTGAGGATAGAAGGGATTCTCCTTTCATTGGTAAGTGCTTCTACTTTGTTCGATCCTTTGTTGGGGTTTTGTGTGGTTGTGGCTTGCTATTTCTTCTGTGACGTAGCATCTTCTTTATAATGACTGAATTGGCTGAAATAAAAGCTCTTATTGAGAAAATCCATAACACTCAATTAGAGGAAAAGGAGAAAACGGCAAGATTAATAGTAGCTCATAACATTCTTGCGGGTAAAGTGAACAATAAAAACGACCCTAATCACATTGACTATGAATCTGATGTTGAAGAGGTTAAAATTGTTAAACCAACTTATGATAATGATAGGGGGATTAAACTAGATGATTTTACCGGTGATTCTAGTCCCGAAGATTTACTTGAATGGATTCGTCAACTTGAGAAAATTTGTGATTATAAGCGATTTGATGATACAAGTCAAGGTCAAGGTCAAGCTCCAAATGATCCGATTTGTTTAGTCCTTGAAGTGTTCGGGTTCAATTTAAATTCAAACTCCTCATTTGTGTCATTTCTTAAGTGGGACGATGATTCCATTGATGAAGCATGAAGATGACACCATTTCTAGAGTCTTAGTTATTTTAATTAAGCAAATAAAGGTCCGAAAATATCTTGTGATATTTCGGCCATTTGAGGCGTGTCTTAGGCGTGTGGAGTAGGCTCCTTGTGTTCCAAGGTTGCAAGTTGTCATTGAGTTGTAATATTCCTTGAGTTGCCTTATTTCTTTGTTTCCTTAAGTATGTTAGGCGTGTGAGGAGAGTTAGGGGCTGATTTGTGGTTTCCTTAAATACTCCTTTATTCTCTCCTAGAATCAAGGTATTAGGATGTAAGGAGTTAAGGGATGTTTCCTTAATTTCCTTGAGCTGATTTTCGGCCTTGTGAGTCCTTGGAGGACAAGTTTAGTTGGCTATAAATAATAGTTCCATGCTATCATTCAAAGCATGTGAGATTTACCTAAAAACTTTGTTATTGAATTTAATTGTGTGATCAATTACTTTCGGCCATTGAGTAATTTTCAGGAGTGATTATTTACTTAGTGTTTAATCTACTTTATTCCAGGAGTGGTGTAAGTGAGATTAAGAGTTAATTAAAATATTCAGGAGTGTTTATTTTAATTATCATATCCGGTGACTTATTCATAATTTTCGGACTTCATTACTTCATCAAGTTCGAACCTTTGCTCGAATTTCCTTGGTTGCTCTTCAACTTGGACGTGCAATCATATCGGTTGGTATCGATTTTTCCAGGAGGGTGAGGATAGAAGGGATTCTTCTTTCATTGGTAAGTGCTTCTTCTTTGTCGATCCTTGTTGGGGATTTGTGTGTGGTTGTGGCTTGCTATTTCTTCTGTGACGTAGCATCTTAATTGGGTTATAATGGCGGAATTGGCTGAAATAAAGGCTCTTATTGAGAAACTCTTTAACACTCAAAATGAAGAAAAAGAAAAAGGGAAAGATTAACAGTAGCTCATAACATTCTTGCGGGAAAAGTGAACAATAAAAACGACCCTAATCACGTTGACTATGAATCTGATGTTGAAGAGGTTAAAAGTGTTAAACCAACTTATGATAATGATAGGGGGATTAAACTAGATGACTTTACTGGTGATTCTAGTCCTGAGGATTTACTTGAATGGATTCGTCAACTTGAGAAAATTTGTGATTATAAGGGGTTTGATGATGAGAAACGTTTTAAAATTGCCACCATTAGACTAACTAAGTATGCTGGAATTTGGTTAGAAAGTCTAAAGGCAAAAAGGGCAAGACTTGGGAAACCTAAGCTTAAAAGTTGGACTAAGCTTAAAAAGAAATTGCATGAGAAGTTTGTTCCAAGTGATTTTATTCAACGACAATACATGAGAAAGAATTCTTTGACTCAAGATGTGTCGAGTGTGCATGATTACATGGTTGAATTTGACAAGTTGTGTTTGATTTGTGATGTTGAGGAGGTCGAACAAGAGAAAATTGCTAGGTTTGTTAATGGACTTAATAAATCTATTGCTAGAAAGGTTGATGTGTCGAATTATAGTACTTTTGATGATGTGTGTCGATTGGCTTTAAAATTTGAAAGGCATGAATTGGAGGAAAAGAAACCATATGGGGAAAAATTCGGCCATAATAAGACCAACTCTTCTTCTTCTTTCGTCCCTTCTTCTTCTTCTAACTCTTCTAAAACCTTTGAGAAAAAGACAATCCTTCTAAGGGGGAACTAAAGGGGAACGACCTAAAATGGTGATTTCTAAAGAAAAGTGGGAGGAAACTCGGAAGTGCTTTAAGTGTCAAGGGAGGGGTCACATTGCTAGTAATTGTCCATCTAGAAAAACCTTGACTTTGAGACAATACATGACCATAGAAGAGGAGGAGAGAATGTATGACATTGTGTGCGAGAAAGAGGAAGAATGTGAAAGTGATGATAATGAGATTGCATATGCCGAAGATGAGTCTAGGATGCTTGGGGTTATTAGGAGAACTTTGCATGTTGATCATTCTCCTAACCATGATCAAAGAGAAAACTTGTTTCATACTAGATGTCGAATTGGTGAGTTTACATGTAATGTGATTATTGATAGTGGTTCATGTACGAATGTGGTTGCTTCTAATGTGGTTTCTAAGTTGAATTTGATTGTTAGAGACCATCCACATCCTTATAAGTTGAGTTGGTTGGATGACAAAACGGGTTTGTTGGTGAAAAAGCAA
Organism: Beta lomatogona; assembly: GCA_947646795.1. Taxonomy (NCBI): domain Eukaryota; kingdom Viridiplantae; phylum Streptophyta; class Magnoliopsida; order Caryophyllales; family Amaranthaceae; genus Beta; species Beta lomatogona. Next base: position 221,525 of record CANSNZ010000994.1, on the reverse strand, counting down.
GCTCTTGTGTCGTTTTCTATTGGGGGTTACAAAGATGAGTTGTGGGGTGATGTTCTACCCATGAGTGCTTGTCATCTTCTTCTTGGTAGACCTTGGCAATATGATCGAAAAGTTGTTCATGAGGGCGAAACCAATGTGTACACGGTTTTGATGGGTTCTAAAAAGATTCGGTTGGTTCCTTTGTCTCCTAGTTCCATGGCACCCAAGAAGGTGGTTGAAACGAAACAAAACTTGTTTCTTTCGGCCAAAGAGTTCGAGAAAGAGGTAGAGTTGGAAGGACATTGTTATGCTTTATGTGTTAAACTTGCTTTGACTAATGGTGTTTCTTCTAGTAATCCGAAACTTGCAGCACTATTGGACGAGTTTGGTGATGTATTTCCAGAGGAATTGCCTCAAGGATTACCACCATTGAGAGGCATTGAGCATGCTATTGATCTTGTGCCAGGCGCACCTTTGCCAAATAAGCCGGCATATAGATGTGATCCCGTAGCTTCTAAGGAGCTACAAAAGCAAATTGAAGAGTTGATTGACCGAGGCTATGTGAGAGAAAGCATGAGTCCATGTGCCGTTCCCGCCTTACTTGTTCCAAAGAAAGATGGTACTTGGAGGATGTGCATTGATAGTAGAGCCGTCAACAACATAACAATCAAGTATCGTTTTCCTATGCCTAGATTGGAGGACATGCTTGATGAGCTACATGGAGCTTCGATTTTTTCGAAGATTGATTTGAGGAGTGGTTATCATCAAATGAGAATTCGGGAAGGAGATGAATGGAAAACCGCTTTCAAGACCAAACAAGGTCTATATGAGTGGATGGTGATGCCCTTTGGTCTTTGAAATGCTCCTAGTTCCTTTATGAGACTTATGAATGAGGTACTACGTCCCTTTCTTAACAAGTTTATTGTTGTCTATTTAGATGATATTCTTGTATATAGTACTAGTGTTGAGTCTCATTTACTTCACTTGAGAGCTTTATTTGAAAAATTAAGAGAGCAAAAGTTGTATGGAAAAATGGAAAAGTGTGATTTTCTTGTTCTTAGTATTGCTTTTCTTGGTTACATTGTGTCTAGGGATGGAGTTCATGTGGATCCGGAAAAAGTCAAGGCCATGTCTTCATGGTTGGCGCCTACAAGTGCTCATGAATGTCGAAGCTTTCATGGTCTAGCTTCCTTTTATAGAAGATTCATCCGAAATTTCTCAACTATCATGGCACCAATCACGGATTGATGAAGAAAGGGGAGTTTTCATGGAACTCTCATGCTCAAAAGGCGTTTGATGAAGTCAAGGAGTTACTTTGCAACGCTCCTATTCTTGCCTTGCCGGATTTCAACAAGTTGTTCGAAGTTGAGTGTGATGCTAGTGGACTTGGAGTTGGGGCGGTTTTGCTTCAAGAAAGGAGGCCCATTGCCTACTTTAGTGAGAAGTTGAGTGGCGCCAAACTCAATTACTCCAACTATGATCGTGAATTCTATGCAATTGTGAGAGCCTTGGATCATTGGTCTCATTACTTGAGGCCCAAGCCTTTCATTCTTCATTCGGATCATGAAGCACTCAAATACATCCATGGACAGCAAAAGCTCAACCATAGGCATGCTAAGTGGGTTGAATTCCTACAAGCCTTCACACTTTCGTCCAAGTACAAGGAAGGTAAGAGTAACATTGTTGCGGATGCCCTCTCTAGGCGTTCCTATCTTTTGGCCATGGTTGATGCAAGGGTGTTGGGGTTTGAACACTTAAAAGATTTGTATGATAATGATGATGATTTCCGTGAGTTCTTTAAGAATCCTAGTGGGTTGTTTGTGGTACAAGAGGGATTTTTGTTTAAGGGAAACAAGCTATGCATTCCTAAAAGTGGCGTGAGGGAGTTGCTTGTGAGAGAAGTTCATAGTGGAGGAGTGGCTGGTCATTTCGGTGTTCAAAAGACATTAGACACTTTGAATGAGAGTTTTTATTGGCCTAACATGATGAGGGATGTTCATATGGTGGTTAGTAAGTGTGCTACTTGTCAAAGGTCGAAGAGTACCTTCCATAAAGGCCTTTATACTCCATTACCCGTACCTGATACACCTTGGGATAGTGTGAGTATGGATTTCATTGTTGGATTACCAAGAACTCAAAGGGGAAGGACGCCATTATGGTGGTGGTGGATCGATTTTCGAAGATGGCTCACTTTGTTCCAATGCATAAAGCCGATGATGCTTTGCATGTGGCGGATTTGTACTTCAAAGAGATTATTCGATTGCATGGTATTCCGAGAAGTATTGTTAGTGATCGTGATACGAAGTTCCTTAGTCATTTTTGGAGGAGCTTATGGAAGATGGTGGGGACTAAAGTTACTCTTTAGCACAAGTCATCATCCTCAAACAGATGGTCAAACGAAGTGACTAATAGAACTCTTGGAGCTTTGTTACGTGGCTTGGTGAGTAAGACACAAAAGGATTGGGATATAAAGCTAGCTCACGCCGAGTTTGCTTATAATCGAGCTCATTCTTCTACTACTTCTAAATCTCCATTTGAGGTGGTCTATGGTATCAATCCTTTCCTTCCTATTGATTTTGTGTCACTAACTAAATCTGAAATTCATGTTGATTCAAAGAAGAGGTTGGAAGCCTTTAAGAAGACTTGTGAGCAAGTGAAAGCACGAATTGAGAAGATGAATACTCAATACAAAGAACGAGCCAACAAGCATAGAAGACAACCGAAATTTCAGATTGGTGATTTGGTTTGGATTCATTTGAGGAAAGAACGGTTTCCAAGTAGAAGGAAGAACAAGCTTATGCCTAGAGCTGATGGTCCATTCAAAGTCATTGATGTGATTAATGAAAGTGCTTATAAGATCGAGCTTCCAAGTGATTATGGAGGTGTGAGTGCAACCTTCAATGTTGGTGATCTTAGTCCTTATTTAGATGATGAAAATTTGAGGACAAATTCTTTTGAAGAGGGGGAGAATGATACAAGTCAAGGTCAAGGTCAAGCTCCAAATGATCCGATTTGTTTAGTCCTTGAAGTGTTCGGGTTCAATTTAAATTCAAACTCCTCATTTGTGTCATTTCTTAAGTGGGACGATGATTCCATTGATGAAGCATGAAGATGACACCATTTCTAGAGTCTTAGTTATTTTAATTAAGCAAATAAAGGTCCGAAAATATCTTGTGATATTTCGGCCATTTGAGGCGTGTCTTAGGCGTGTGGAGTAGGCTCCTTGTGTTCCAAGGTTGCAAGTTGTCATTGAGTTGTAATATTCCTTGAGTTGCCTTATTTCTTTGTTTCCTTAAGTATGTTAGGCGTGTGAGGAGAGTTAGGGGCTGATTTGTGGTTTCCTTAAATACTCCTTTATTCTCTCCTAGAATCAAGGTATTAGGATGTAAGGAGTTAAGGGATGTTTCCTTAATTTCCTTGAGCTGATTTTCGGCCTTGTGAGTCCTTGGAGGACAAGTTTAGTTGGCTATAAATAATAGTTCCATGCTATCATTCAAAGCATGTGAGATTTACCTAAAAACTTTGTTATTGAATTTAATTGTGTGATCAATTACTTTCGGCCATTGAGTAATTTTTAGGAGTGATTATTTACTTAGTGTTTAATCTACTTTATTCCAGGAGTGGTGTAAGTGAGATTAAGAGTTAATTAAAATATTCAGGAGTGTTTATTTTAATTATCATATCCGGTGACTTATTCATAATTTTCGGACTTCATTACTTCATCAAGTTCGAACCTTTGCTCGAATTTCCTTGGTTGCTCTTCAACTTGGACGTGCAATCATATCATTTGATGATGAGAAACGTTTTAAAATTGCCACCATTAGACTAACTAAGTATGCTGGAATTTGGTTAGAGAGTCTAAAGGCAAAAAGGGCGAGACTTGGGAAACCTAAGCTTAAAAGTTGGACTAAGCTTAAGAGGAAATTGCATGAAAAGTTTGTTCCAAGTGATTTTATTCAAAGGCAATACATGAGAAATAATTCTTTGACCCAAGATGTGTCAAGCGTGCATGATTATATGGTTGAATTTGACAAGTTATGTTTGATTTGTGATGTTGATGAAGTCGAACAAGAGAAAATTGCTAGGTTTGTTAATGGACTTAATAAATCTATTGCTAGAAAGGTTGATGTGTCGAATTATAGCACTTTTGATGATGTGTGTCGATGATGCAAGTCGGACTATCTTTAATTTGCTTTCTTAGGTTGTTGCATGGTTTTATTTTACTCTTAAAGTAGAGGTTTTACATGTAACGAAAAATATGTCTTTAATTATGTTTGTTAGTTAAATTAGTTGATTAAGTTGTTTTTATTTTTTAGTCGATTGTAATAAGAGTCGAAAATCTGAGTTGTAATAAGGTTTAGGTTTAGGCGTGTGATTTTGTAAGTTTTATGGAAAGTTTTGCAAAGCTTTCCTAAAAGACTTGTTTCCTTAAGTTGTGCTAGATTCTATGCTAGTTTTAAGGGGAATGTTTCCTTATTTCTTGCTTAGGAAATCCGGTCCTATTATAGCTTGGAGGGCAAGGTTGTTTGCTCATCCTATATAAATACATGTCTAGTCTTTAATAAAAGGAGAGATGAATTGATTTGAGAATTTGTGAGCGTTGCTTATTTCGGTTGTGAACCAAAACAATACTTGTTGCGACTTGTATTCATCTTCTAATTGCGATTAGGAAGAGACCCTCTTATTCCTGCGAGAATCAAGAGTACTATCCTTTATTTTTGTTTCTTATTTTCAGCATTCCTATATAAAAAAAACATAAAAAGACGTCACTTAGAATCTAGGTTAAAGTTTGTGAATTTTCGGACCTCGAAATTCATATCAGTCGATTGGCTTTAAAATTTAAAAGGCATGAATTGGATGAAAAGAAACCATATGGGGGAAAATTCGGCCATAATAAACCCAATTCTTCTTCTTCTTTCGTCCCTTCTTCTTCTAATTCTTCTAAACCCTTTGAAAAGAAAGATAATCCTTCTAAGGGGGAACAAATGGGAGAACGACCTAAAATGGTGATTTCTAAAGAAAAGTGGGAGGAAACTGATGCGAAATGAGACTCCTCTCACGTGTTTAGGAGACCCAATACCAGCGGTAACAATCGAACAATGGATATAGACTTTTAGTCGAAAGAATCACTCTTAAAACTAAAAGAATTAGGTTTACTTAAGCTTGATAAGCTTCACTCACTTATTTCTAAATCGGTTTTGAAGTTTATCTCACTTAGAAACTGATTTAGGAGGGTTTTTGAGAGTGGATTTAATTAGTTTAAACTCACTAATTATATTAACTCTCTCTTAAATTAAGTTTAACTCACTTAACTCAAGGATTTCAAGATTAAGATCACTTCTTAATCACAAGAGGAAATTTCGGGTTTGCACTCCAAAAGTTCGAATAAGCACAATGCTCAAGTTTAACAACCAAAAATCTCTTCTTCCATTGATCCTTTCCATTACTTATAATACAAGAGTCAAAGAAGACCAAAAAGATCAACCATATATATCTAACACACTAAGCTAATAAACAAAGCATTAAGCTACAAATATCCCACACACTAAGCTAATAAACAAAGCATTAAGCTATAAATATCCCACAAAACAAGTTGATCAACAAGTGGGGTGAATAGTGCTGCATAGTGTTCTTGTGTGTATTGTTGACCGGTTTTCTTCAAGCAAGTGGGAGGCTTCTCTTAGCTTGCAAGAAAAGCTTCAACTGATCTCCAAGAGTCCACATTAGCTGCTGCCCCATGCCTCACACGTCCAAATACAACTTAAACTAAGCAAAATAAAACCGGTTATGCAAAACCGTAAAACTGATCCAGAATTGATGTCTCAATTGAAAGGCTACTGCAACTTCGTTTCTTCATGAAATCTCACCAAATTTTGTAGGATGAAACTTCAAGATGTTAGTGAACCAATGTAATTGGAATCACTCGAAAATTCCAAGTAACTTGTTCGGAATCATCAAAATGATTCTACCGCGCCACAGACCAAACGTACAAACAATTTCTACTTAAAATAACTTCTAAACATAATTAGTGAAAGTAAAGCATGTTTAGAACTCAACTAACACTAAACTTGCTAATTAAGCCTAATTAATTATTACAAAAATGAGAGCATAAAAAAGCTAACTGAGCTAACTGATTTCACTTCAGAAACTCGGAAGTGTTTTAAGTGTCAAGGGAGGGGTCACATTGCAAGTAGTTGTCCATCTAGAAAAACCTTGACTTTGAGACAATACATGACCATAGAAGAGGAGGAGAGAATGTATGACATTATGTACGAAAAAGAGGACGAATGTGAAAGTGATGATAATGAGATTGCATATGCCGAAGATGAGTCTAGGATGCTTGGGGTTATTAGGAGAACTTTGCATGTTGATCATTCTCCTAACCATGATCAAAGAGAAAACTTGTTTCATACTAGATGTCGAATTGGTGAGTTTACATGTAATGTGATTATTGACAGTGGTTCATGTACGAATGTGGTTGCTTCTAATGTTGTTTATAAGTTGAATTTGATTGTTTGAGACCATCCACATCCTTATAAGTTGAGTTGGTTGGATGACAAAACGGGTTTGTTGGTGAAAAAGCAAGCTCTTGTGACGTTTTCTATTGGGGGTTACAAAGATGAGTTGTGGGGGTGATGTTCTACCCATGAGTGCTTGTCATCTTCTTCTTGGTAGACCTTGGCAATATGATCGAAAAGTTGTTCATGAAGGTGAAACCAACGTGTACACGGTTTTGATGGGTTACGAAAGGATTCGGTTGGTTCCTTTATCTCCTAGTTCCATGGCACCCAAGAAGGTGGTTGAAACGAAACAAAACTTGTTTCTTTCGGCCAAAGAATTCGAGAAAGAGGTAGAATTGGAAGGACATTGTTATGCTTTATGTATTAAACTTGCTTTGACTAATGATGTTTCTTCTAGTAATCCGAAACTTGCAGCTCTATTGGACGAATTTTGTGATGTATTTCCGGAGGAATTGCCTCAAGGATTACCACCATTGAGAGGCATTGAGCATGCCATTGATCTTGTGCCAGGCGCACCTTTGCCAAATAAGCCGGCATATAGATGTGATCCCGTAGCTTCTAAGGAATTACAAAAGCAAATTGAAGAGTTGATTGACCGAGGCTATGTAAGAGAAAGCATGAGTCCATGTGCCATTCCCGCTTTGCTTGTTCCTAAGAAAGATGGTACTTGGAGGATGTGTATTGATAGTGGAGCCGTCAACAACATAACAATCAAGTATCGTTTTCCTATGCCTAGATTGGAGGACATGCTTGATGAGCTACATGGAGCTTCGATTTTTCGAAGATTGATTTGAGGAGTGGTTATCATCAAATGAGAATTCGGGAAGGAGATGAATGGAAAACCGCTTTCAAGACCAAACAAGGTCTATATGAGTGGATGGTGATGCCCTTTGGTCTTTGCAATGCTCCTAGTTCATTTATGAGACTTATGAATGAGGTACTACGTCCCTTTCTTAACAAGTTTATTGTTGTCTATTTAGATGATATTCTTGTATATAGTACTAGTGTTGAATCTCATTTACTTCACTTGAGAGCTTTATTTGAAAAATTAAGAGAGAAAAAGTTGTATGGAAAAATGGAAAAGTCTGATTTTCTTGTTCCTAGTATTGCTTTTCTTGGTTACATTGTGTCTAGGGATGGAGTTCATGTGGATCCGGAAAAAGTCAAGGCCATGTCTTCATGGTTGGCGCCTACAAGTACTCATGAATGTCAAAGCTTTCATGGTCTAGCTTCCTTTTATAGAAGATTCATCCGAAATTTCTCAACTATCATGGCACCAATCACGGATTTGATGAAGGAGAGTTTTTATGGAACTCTAATGCTCAAAAGGCGTTTGATGAGGTCAAGGAGCTGCTATGCAACGCTCCTATCCTTGCTTTGTCGGATTTTAACAAGTTGTTCGAGGTTGAATGTGATGCTAGTGGACTTGGAGTTGGGGCGATTTTGCTGCAAGAAAAGAGGCCCATTGCCTACTTTAGTGAGAAGTTAAGTGGCGCCAAACTCAACTACTCCAACTATGATCGTGAATTCTATGCAATTGTGAGAGCCTTAGATCATTGGTCTCATTACTTGAGGCCCAAGCCTTTCATTCTTCATTCGGATCATGAAGCACTCAAATACATCCATGGACAGCAAAAACTCAACCATAGGCATGCTAAGTGGGTCGAATTCCTACAAACCTTCACTTTCTCGTCTAAATACAAGGAAGGTAAGAGTAACATTGTTGCGGATGCCCTTTCTAGGAGTTGGACGATGTTTTTAAACTCAAGAACAAGAACACTCACAAGAACACTTTGTAACTCACGATTTTAGGATAAATGACCAAATCACAAGACAAACTCAATGATTTGGGATCTTAGGCCAGAGACAAGACTCACTCAATCTCCCCTAATCTTATCACTCAAGACTCACTCAAAGTAATAAGGGTTAGTTTCAAACTTGAGACAAACTCAAAGCTAAAAACAGAAAACACAAAGGTTTTTACTTCAAAACTCAAAGCTCCTTTCTATTATCATTTGCTCTCCTTATATAGAGATAAGGAGCAGCAAGGAGGAGCTAAAAACATCCCTAAAACCGTCCTAAGAGGAATGGTTTTGAGGAGTTACAAATCTCCTTGATTCAAGCCCTAATTAAGCCTCATTTAAGGGGCTGTTACAAAAGAAAGCAATCAGCAACTATAGAGCTGTAAACAACCCTTAATTACATGCCTAATCAGCCACTAAACACACACCTACTAGCCTTGGTGTCATAAGTAATCACTAGGCTTTATTTTAAGCTTGAAAATAAAACAACAAAAATAAATAGGAACCCAAATAGAACTTGGGCTTCCTTTACTTCCTTGCTTGCAACCCAAACAGAACTTGGGCTCTTCAAATGTTGTATTCCATGTATTCAGTTTAAGGAGGCTTTATGGGTTCCATGGTCAAAGACCCATTGATGTTAAAGAACGGACTTTGATCATTCTCCTCTTCTAAAAAAAGTTTGACCCCAAACTTTCTTCTTCGGTGTAAAGAGACAACTCACCCCTTTTGAAGGTAGCACTCAAGTCCCAAATCTATTTTGTAGCTCTCATGATCAATTCTCTCTAATATCTCAAAGGGTCCCTCATCAAGTGGAAAAGTCATGAGTTTCAGGCACCTCCCATTCAATTGTAACCAAACCCATTCCCCGGGTTTAAAAACATTTCCTTGTTCTTTGTTTGCATCTTTCTTTTTTGGTTTCCGACCTCTCAAAACTTTTTCACTTAGGCTTGAAAGCAAAAGGCTATTCTTGACTCGTGGTTCTTGTAACGTGGTTGGTGTTTCTTTCCACAACTCATAGGAAGATGAGTTATCAAAAGAAATAGCCCTTGCATCAACTCCCAAGCAAACCTCTTCCTCTTTATCCACTATATCATAGAAATCATTACAAATTACAACATGATTGCTCACTTTCTTTTCTTTTTGAGCTATTTGTGGGAGTAGGGGAGACAACTTGACTCTTTTGCCATCTTTCAAGGTCAATAGATACTCATTTGAAGTTCCCTTGTGCTTGGAATCATTGTCGAATTGCCATGGCCTGCCAAGTAGTAAGTGACACGCATCCATATGAAGAACATCACACCACCTCTCTTCTTGAAAGCTGCCAATGGAGTAGGCTACCAATGCTTGCTGCTTCACTCGAGTATGAGAATCTTCATTCAACCAAGTAAGCTTATATGGCTTCTCGTGTGGTCTTGTAGGAAGTTTCACATTTTGGACTACCACGGGTGAGACAACATCAACTTGAGCCCCACTATCTATTATCACATTACAAGTTTTGTCCCCAATGTTGCAACGAGTTCGAAACAAGTTCTCTCTTTGCGATTCACAATTTGCTTCACCATACAACATTCTCCGAATTACCCCGCCAATCATGTTTTCTTCTTTTTTCGGATTTATTTCTTCTACGTCACTCTCTTCTCTTTCTACTTCAGGAACAAATTCAAACAATTTTTCTTCTTCTTCCATGACTCTCAATTGACTTGTGGTCAAAACACTCTTGCTAGGGCACTCAGATGCAATATGCCCTCTACCGGACATCTAAAACACCTTCTTCTTTGATCATACTCTTCTTGTTTCACCCCTACTTTTTCTTTTCCCTTGTCTTGCTTTGTGGCACTAGACGAAGATGAAGGATTTTTTTGTTGAAAGGGACTTTCCTCAAAAGAAAAGTTGGATTTGTAAGACCCCTTAAAACCCATTGAAATCTTTTATAGATGAAAAAGATGATCATCCATGCCATGGATAATAAGTTTGGGTATTATCCACGGGGTAATAAGGAGCATCCCTAACCATGGCTAATGACCAAGCATTTGTGGTGTGGTAATTTTTGCTGAAGCCGAACATTGATAAACAGTGTCAATGATAAATCAAGAACATTGATACAATCCATTTTTCCTAATAGTCATCCAAAATAATGACCTTGATCAATCTATTTTTTATAGTGATCATCATTTTCCGATAAAGCAAATAAGCATTGTGCATGAAAAATTCCTAAAAGATTTTTTGGAAAATAGATAAAATATTGCCATATGATGATTGGTCCACCATAGTTTATCTCGATGGTAATAACCTTTGGTCAACCCTCTAGGCGACGTGACTTGACAATGCATCGGTTTAAGGTGATATGACCTAACTATGCGTCACTTTAAGGTGACATGACCTGACAATGTCCTAATTTAAGGTGACATGATAACACACAAAGTCATAAAAAGTGAATGATGGTGACTTGACAACTTAGTTGTCATCAATAAAATAAAAGCTGTGATAAAAATTGGAGTCGATCGTTAATTGTCGGAGTCTCCCGCATTATAAAAGACAAATTCATAAGACTACACTTAAAAAAGACGAGCTAAAGTCACATTTTCAAATTTTAGAAAATTGATTGGGATTTTCTTTCTAAGACGACAATAAAGTCGCATTTTCAAATTTTAGAAAATTAATTGGAATTTTCTATTTAAGACGACGATAAAGTTGCGTTTTCAATTTTATAAAAATTAATTGGGATTTTCTATCTAAGACGACGTTAAAGTCGCATTTTCAAATTTTAAGAAAATTAATTGGGATTTTCTACTTAAAGCGTCAGCGAAATTCGTAAATCATGTTTGCAAAAGAGCACCGATGTGTGTGCCTAAGTGTTCTATTAGGGAGTTGTTGGTAAGAGAGGCGCATGGAGGTGGAATTGCGGGGCATTTTGGTATTAACAAGACTTTAGCCATTTTACAAGAACATTTTTATTGGCCCAAGATGCAAGGGGATGTTCAAGGAGTATTGGATCGTTGTGCTAGTTGTCAAAAGGCCAAGAGTACGTTTCACCGTACACGCCACTACCAGTCCCGGAATTTCCTTGGGATGATGTGTCAATGGACTTTATTGTGGGCTTACCTCGAACTCAAAGGGGCAAGGATTCCATCATGGTTGTGGTGGATAGGTTTTCCAAGATGGCACATTTCCTTCCATGCCATAAAGCGATGATGCCAAAGAAGGTAGCAACATTGTACTTCCAAGAGATACTTCGTTTACGTGGAGTGCCGAAGACTATTGTGAGTGATAGGGACACCAAGTTCATGAGCTACTTTTGGAAGACATTGTGGAAACTATTGGGGACTAAGCTTTGTTTTAGTACTTCACACCATCCTCAAACGGATGGACAGACCGAGGTCACCAATTGAACCTTGGGAGCTTTACTTCGAGGCTTGGTGAGTAAGAGCACCAAAGATTGGGACATGAAGTTAGCACATGCTGAATTTGCATACAATCGAGCACCAACTTATGCTACCAAGTGTTCACCTTTTGAAGTAGTTTATGGTGTGACTCCACGCATTCCTTTGGATTTGATTCCATTGCCTAGGGAGGAGTATGTACATAAGGATGCCAAAGAAAAGGCAGCAGCTATGTTGAAGTTACATGCACAAGTAAGAGCTCGAATTGAACAAGTCAATGAACGGTATAAGAAGCTTGCCAATAAGCACCGCAAGCAACATTCTTATCAAGTGGGAGATTTAGTGTGGCTACACTTGAGAAAGGAGAGGTTCCCTAACTTGCGGAAGAATAAGTTGATGCCACGATCCGAAGATCCTTTCAAGATTGTCGAGAAGTTCAATGATAATGCCTTCAATCTCGAGTTTCCTGGTGATTATGGCGTGAGTGCTACCTTTAACATTGGAGATTTGTCGCCTTATTTGCATGATGATGAGGATGCTCAATTGAGGACAATTGCTTTCGAAGAAGGGGAGGATGATACGGGAGTAGAAGGGGATCAAATTTGATGCGGATCCAAAGGCATCAAGTCAAGAAGAACCGGTTTTACTTTTGATGGAACACATGGGTTTCAATTTGATGGCTAACAAGCATGCATTTGTGTCGTGTGTCACATGGCTTGTGGAAGAAACTGATTAGCATTTTAAATTAGTGTCATTATTAGTTTAAAATGTTAGTTAATTAGTTGAGTTGTTTCTAGTTCAATAAAAGTCCGAAAATCCCTTAGAGATTTCGGTGGTTAGGTGTTTAGTTGTCATGGTTGTATTTTAGGAAAGTTTCCTTAATTTGGTAGATTGGAGTGGCGTGCAAGGTAGCAGCCTTGGGCGTGTGTTTGAGTTGTAATTAAGGAAAGTACTTGTTGTCTTTCCTTAAGTTAGAGTTTCCTTAAGTTTAGCTTGATTCTAGGCTAGAATTAAGGAGGAGATACTTTCCTAAATTGATGGTGGATGCCGTGTGGTTTGGTATGCTTGAGGAACAAGGTTTTCTTGCTTACTCCTAATAAATAATGGCGCCTAACCTCTTCAATGGTTAGAGTGATTTTATGACTAAACATTGTTATTGTTTGTGAATTAATTCATAAGCTTTAATCTTCCATTAATTGATATTCAGGAGTGTTTATTGATTAGTGTTTAAACAACTTAATTCCAGGAGTGGTTTGAGTGTGTTTAAGATTCTTGTGAGTGTTTCAGGAGTGATCATTCATTAAGAAATATCCCTTGTTACTTGTTCTTATTTTCGGATTCCTCCGAGTGGACGTGTTCTTTGAGTGTTTGGCTATTCTAGTTGAACATTCATATCAAGTGGTATCGAATTTTCCAGGCGGGAGAGGATAGAAGGGATTCTACTCTTCAAAGATCCAAGGTAAATTGTTACTTTTCTTCTTAAAGTTTCGATCATTCCATTGGGATAAGTGGTACTAGGGTTCTTTTGTGCTTCCTAGTGTGTCGAAGTGTTGTTATTTGTTAAGATAATGTCGAGTGAATTGGAAAAATTAGCTAAGGCTATTGAGGACATAGCTAAGATGCAATTTGATTTCCAAGCAAAATATAATGCTGATTCGAATCATGTTAGTAGACTTGAAACTAGAATGGATGCTATAACTTCTATTATCACTAAGAAGTTGGATAAAAACAGTGTTGATTACATTGGACTTTCGGATGAAGAGGATGAAGTTAGGGTTGTTAAACCTAATTTCAATGATGATAGGGGATTAAAATTGGATGATTTTACTGGTGATTCTAGTTCGGAGGATTTACTTGAGTGGATTCGACAATTGGAGAAGGTGTGTGATTATAGGGGGTTTGATGATCAAAGGAGATTCAAGATAGCCTCAGTGAGATTGACCAAGTATGCTGGTATTTGGCTCGAAAATTTGAAGGCAAAACGTGCAAGAAAGAAGAAAGACAAGCTTAGTAGTTGGACTAAGTTGAAAGAGAAGCTCAAGGAGAAATTTTTGCCAAGTGATTACGAGCAAAAACAGTACATAAAGTTGACTACTTTGTGTCAAGATACTTTGAGTGTGCATGAGTACACTATGGAATTTGATAAACCGTGCCTTATTTGTGACATAGAAGAAAGGGAAGCAATGAAAATTGGTCGTTACATCAAAGGCTTGAACCGTCCTATTGCAAGGAAGGTAGAAGTGTCGACTTACACTACGTTTGATGAAGCATGTAGATTGGCGCTTAAATTTGAATCTCATGAGAACGAGGACAAACCGAAAACTTCCTATGCTAAATCTAGTAACTCGTTCAAACCTTCTTCTTCTTATTCTTCTTATTCATCTTCTAACAAGAACTATGAAGGGTCTAAGAAAGAACATGCAACGAAAGATGATAAAAGGGTCGAAAAACAGAAAGTTTTCGTTCCTAGGGAAAAGTTTGAAGAAAATCGGAAGTGTTTCAAGTGCCAAGGAAGAGGACACATTGCTAGTAATTTGTCCAACAAAGAAAGCTCTCACCATGAGACAATACATGGAATTGAATGAAGAAGAGGAGTTGTACGAATTTGTGCCTAGAGATGACACGGTTGAGAGTGAGGAGGAGGATGCATATGCCGAAGATGACAAGTAGGCTTATTGGTGTTGTAAGGAGGGTTTTACATGTTGATTGCCTTCCAAGCAAAGAACAAAGGGAAAACTTGTTCCATACTCTTTGCAAAGTGGGTGAAAACACTTGTAACATGATCATTGATAGTGGGTCTTGTACCAATGTAGTGGCGGCAGATTTGGTGAGCAAATTAAGTCTTATTGTGAGAGATCATCCACACCCCTACAAGTTGAGTTGGCTTGATGATACGGGACTTAGGGTGAAGAAGCAAGCATTACTTTCTTTCTCCATATGGAATTACAAGGATGAGCTATGGTGTGATGTACTTCCCATGAATGCTTGTCACGTTTTACTCGAGGAGACCATGGCAATTTGATAGAAAGGTGATACATGAAGGGGACTCCAATGTGTATACAGTTTCGGTGGGTTCCAAGAAGATTAGGTTGCATCCTTTGGCTCCTAGTGCCGTGATTCACAAGAAGGAAGAGAAAAAGACTAGTTTGTTTCTTTCTTTCAAAGAGTTCGAGAAAGAGATTGAAGATGAGGGCGTGTGCTATGCTTTAGTCATCAAACATGCTGTTGCAAGTGAAGTGAAGCCAAGTAATCCACAACTTGATTCACTCATGAAGGAATTTTGTGATGTATTTCCGAAGACCTTCCACAAGGGCTGCCACCCTTAAGGGGAATTGAACATGCCATTGATCTAGTTCCGGAGCTCCTTTGCCTAATAAACCCGCTTATAGGTGTGATCCAAGTGCTTCCAAAGAGCTTCAACGACAAATTGAAGAATTGATCGAAAGGGGGTATGTAAGAGAGAGCATGAGTCCTTGTGCGGTTCCCGCTTTACTTGTGCCTAAGAAAGATGGTACATGGAGAATGTGCATTGATAGTAGGGCCGTGAACAATATCACTGTGAAGTATAGATTTCCCATGCCGAGGTTGGAGGATATGCTTGATGAAC
Source organism: Beta lomatogona (assembly GCA_947646795.1). Taxonomy (NCBI): domain Eukaryota; kingdom Viridiplantae; phylum Streptophyta; class Magnoliopsida; order Caryophyllales; family Amaranthaceae; genus Beta; species Beta lomatogona. The sequence goes on along the minus strand of CANSNZ010000994.1, from coordinate 206,236 downwards.
TCAATGGAGCCTCGATTTTCTCAAAAATCGATCTTAGAAGTGGTTATCATCAAATGAGGATTCGAGAAGGGGATGAGTGGAAAACAGCATTCAAGACTAAACAAGGTCTTTATGAATGGATGGTAATGCCTTTTGGCTTATGCAACGCCCCTAGTTCTTTCATGCGACTTATGAATGAGGTACTTCGTTCCTTTTTAAACAAATTTGTTGTTGTTTATTTGGATGATATCCTTGTTTATAGTAAGAGTGTTGATGATCATTTGATACATTTGAGGAGTTTGTTTGAGAAGCTTAGAGAACAAAAACTTTTCGGCAAGATGGAAAAGTGTGAGTTCCTTGTGTCGAGCATAGCGTTTCTTGGTTACATTGTTTCCAAGGAAGGAGTTCATGTTGATCCTTCGAAAGTGCAAGCAATTTCTTCATGGCTGGCCCCTACTAATGCTAGTGAATGTCGAAGCTTCCATGGTTTGGCTTCGTTCTATAGAAGATTCATTCGAAACTTCTCTTCCATTATGGCTCCTATCACAGCTTTGTTGAAGAAAGGTGAGTTTGAATGGTCTCCTTTGGCGCAAAAAGCTTTTGAAGAAGTGAAAGAGAAGTTGTGTAGTGCTCCTATACTTGCCTTGCCGGATTTCAACAAATTGTTCGAGGTAGAGTGTGATGCAAGTGGATTGGGAATTGGTGCTGTTTTGATCCAAGAGAAGCGCCCTATCTCATACTTTAGTGAGAAGCTCAATGGTGCCAAGTTGAACTACTCTAATTATGATCGTGAGTTTTAGCTATTGTTCGAGCTTTGGACCATTGGTCACATTATTTGAGGCCTAAACCATTCATCCTTCATTCGGATCATGAGGCGCTCAAACACATTCATGGCCAACAAAAACTCAATCATAGGCATGCCAAGTGGGTCGAGTTTCTCCAATCCTTCACCTTCTCGTCCAAGTATAAAGAAGGAAAGAGCAACATAGTGGCAGATGCACTTTCAAGGAGATCTTATTTGCTAGCTATGGTGGATGCAAGAGTAATGGGGTTCGAACACTTGAAGGAGCTTTATAAAGAAGATGATGACTTTGGTTCGATTTTTGCTGCTCCTAAAGGGTTGTTCATGGTTCAAGAGGGTTTTCTTTTTAAAGGAAACAAGTTGTGTGTCCCAAAGTGCAAGGTACGTGAGCTTCTAGTTCGTGAAGTGCATAGTGGAGGTATTGCTGGTCATTTTGGCATTCAAAAGACACTTGATACTTTGAGTGAACATTTTTATTGGCCTAGCATGATCAAAGATGTGCATATGGTAGTGAGCAAGTGTGCAACGTGCCAAAAGTCCAAAAGCACCTTTCATAAAGGGCTTTACACGCCTTTACCAGTTCCGGATCATCCTTGGGATAGTGTGAGCATGGATTTCATTGTTGGTTTGCCTAGAACTCAAAGAGGCAAAGATGCTATCATGGTGGTTGTGGATAGATTTTCGAAGATGGCTCATTTCATTCCCATGCACAAGACGGATGACGCTTCCCATGTGGCTGATTTGTATTTCAAAGAGGTAATTCGACTTCATGGCATTCCTAGAAGCATTGTTTCGGATAGGGATTCTAAATTCCTTTGTCACTTTTGGACGTGTTTGTGGAAGATGGTGGGAACGAAACTCCTATTTAGCACGAGTCATCATCCTCAAACAGATGGTCAAACTGAAGTTACAAACAGAACTCTTGGTTCTTTGTTACGTGGCCTTGTGAGTAAGACACAAAAAGATTGGGATGTGAAGCTTGCACATGCGGAATTTGCTTACAACCGTTCACATTCAGCCACAACTTTACGTTCTCCATTTGAGATCATTTATGGAGTTAATCCTTTTCTCCCTATTGATCTTGTTACTCTTCCTAGAAGTGAGATACATGCGGATTCAAAGAAAAGGCTGGAAGCTTTTAACAAGACTTGTGCGCAAGTCAAAGCTCAAATTGAGAAAATGAATCAAGAATACAAGGAACGAGCTAACAAGCATAGGCGCCAACCTAAGTTCAAGGAAGGTGACCTAGTATGGATACATTTGAGGAAGGAGAGGTTTCCAAGCAAAAGGAAAAACAAGTTGATGCCTAGAGCCGATGGTCCTTTCGAAGTCATTGGAGTCGTAGGTGATGGAGCTTACAAAATCGACTTACCAAGTGATTATGGCAATGTGAGTGCTACTTTCAATATTGGTGATCTTTCTCCTTACCATGATGATGAGAATTTGAGGGCAAATTCTTTTGAAGAAGGGGAGAATGATGCGGATCCAAAGGCATCAAGTCAAGAAGAGCCGGTTTTACTTTTGATGGAACACATGGGTTTCAATTTGATGGCTAACAAGCATGCATTTGTGTCGTGTGTCACATGGCTCGTGGAAGAAACTGATTAGCATTTTAAATTAGTGTCATTATTAGTTTAAAATGTTAGTTAATTAGTTGAGTTGTTTCTAGTTCAATAAAAGTCCGAAAATCCCTTAGAGATTTCGGTGGTTAGGTGTTTAGTTGTCATGGTTGTATTTTAGGAAAGTTTCCTTAATTTGGTAGATTGGAGTGGCGTGCAAGGTAGCAGCCTTGGGCGTGTGTTTGAGTTGTAATTAAGGAAAGTACTTGTTGTCTTTCCTTAAGTTAGAGTTTCCTTAAGTTTAGCTTCGATTCTAGGCTAGAATTAAGGAGGAGATACTTTCCTAAATTGATGGTGGATGCCGTGTGGTTTGGTATGCTTGAGGAGCAAGGTTTTCTTGCTTACTCCTTATAAATAATGGCGCCTAACCTCTTCAATGGTTAGAGTGATTTTATGACTAAACATTGTTATTGTTTGTGAATTAATTCATAAGCTTTAATCTTCCATTAATTGATATTCGGGAGTGTTTATTGATTAGTGTTTAAACAACTTAATTCCGGGAGTGGTTTGAGTGTGTTTAAGATTCTTGTGAGTGTTTTAGGAGTGATCATTCATTAAGAAATATCCCTTGTTACTTGTTCTTATTTTCGGATTCCTCCAAAGGGACGTGTTCTTTGAGTGTTTGGCTATTCTAGTTGAACATTCATATCAAAATTGCTCACTTGGTTGCTCTTGGTTCGAAGGTTCCTCGCTTGGAGTTGGATTCTGTGCATGGCGTGTTAGTTGGATTCTTTGCTACAAAAAGAATGCGTGTGCATGGTAACTAACTTAGGGCAAGATACGTAATAGAGGCATGATATGCTTCTAGTTCCGTTAGGAGTATAAGGGTGGCGTGTGTATCTTAGTATGCCTAGTTGAGTTCAGCTAGAACTCTTCCTATGTTTAAATGCTTTGTGTTTCAGTTATATTAGGAGTCTATGTTCTCAAAGAGATAGATTATAAGATTCAACCTTTAGAGTTTCTTATCTATCTTTTAGAGTTTTAGTGTTGATATGACTTAGGGACTTGTCCTAAGCATAATAGGAGTCGGTTTGTTTTCCTTATAAATAGTTAAGTTGTACGTTTGTTGAATTGAAGGATTTATTGAAAGTTTTGCTTCGTGTTTAACCTTTGAGTGTGAATCAAATCTCTTGAAGTTGGTGGCTTAACCTTTATGCTTCATGATACAAGTCAAGGTCAAGGTCAAGCTCCAAATGATCCGATTTGTTTAGTCCTTGAAGTGTTCGGGTTCAAGTTAAATTCAAACTCTTCATTTGTGTCATTTCTCAAGTGGGACGATGAGTCCATGGATGAAGCATGAAGATGGCACCATGTCTAGAGTCTTAGTTATTTTAATTAAGTCTTTAAAATTCAGCAAATAAAGGTGCGAAATTCAGTTGCCTTATTTCGTTCCATTTCGGCGTGTCTTAGGCGTGTGGAGTAGGATCCTTGTGTTCCAAGGTTGCAAGTTGTCATTGAGTTGTAATATTCCTTGAGTTGCCTTATTTCTTTGTTTCCTTAAGTATGTTAGGCGTGTGAGGGAATTAGGGGCTGATTTGTGGTTTCCTTATTTACTCCTTTATTCATTCCTAGAATCAAGGGATTAAAATGTAAGGAATTAAGGAATGTTTCCTTATTTCCTATATTTTCGGCCCTTACTTGGTCCTTGGAGGACAAGTTTATTCTATTATAAATAATAGTTCCATGCTATCATCAAAGGCATGTGAGATTTACCTAAAAACTTTGTTATTGAATTTAATTGTGTGATCAATTACTTTCAACCATTGAGTAATTTTCGGGAGTGATTATTTACTTAGTGTTTAATCTACTTTATTCCAGGAGTGGTGTAAGTGAGATTAAGAGTTAATTGAAATATTCAGGAGTGTTTATTTTAATTATCATATCCGGTGACTTAAGACATAAATTTTCGGACTTCATTAATCATTCAAGTTCGAACCTTTGCTCGGAATTTGGTTGCTCATTCGACTCTTTGGACGTGCAATCATATCACTTGGTATCGATTTTTCCAGGAGGGTGAGGATAGAAGGGATTCTCCTTTCATTGGTAAGTGCTTCTACTTTGTTCGATCCTTTGTTGGGGTTTTGTGTGGTTGTGGCTTGCTATTTGTGTTATAATGTCTGAATTAGCTGAAATAAAAGCTCTTATTGAGAAAATTCATAACACTCAATTAGAGGAAAAGGAGAAAACGACAAGATTAACAAGTAGCTCATAACATTCTTGTGGGTAAAGTGAACAATAAAAACGACCCTAATCACATTGACTATGAATCCGATGTTGAAGAGGTTAAAATTGTTAAACCTACTTATGATAATGATAGGGGATTAAACTAGATGATTTTACTGGTGATTCTAGTCCCGAGGATTTACTTGAATGGATTCGTCAACTTGAGAAAATTTGTGATGATGAGAAACGTTTTAAAATTGCCACCATTAGACTAACTAAATATGCTGGAATTTGGTTAGAGAGTCTAAAGGCAAAAAAGGGCGAGACTTGGGAAACCTAAGCTTAAAAGTTGGACTAAGCTTAAAAGGAAATTGCATGAAAAGTTTGTTCCAATTGATTTTATTCAAAGGCAATACATGAGAAAGAATTCTTTGACTCAAGATGTGTCAAGCGTGCATGATTATATGGTTGAATTTGACAAGTTATGTTTGATTTGTGATGTTGATGAAGTCGAACAAGAAAAAATTGCTAGGTTTGTTAATGGACTTAATAAATCTATTGCTAGAAAGGTTGATGTGTCGAATTATAGCACTTTTGATGATGTGTGTCGATTGGCTTTAAAATTTGAAAGGCATGAATTGGATGAAAAGAAATCATATGGGGAAAATTCGGCCATAATAAACCCAATTCTTCTTCTTCTTTCGTCCCTTCTTCTTCTAATTCTTCTAAACCCTTTGAAAAGAAAGATAATCCTTCTAAAGGGGAACAAAAGGGAGAACGACCTAAAGTAGTGATTTCTAAGGAAAAGTGGGAGGAAACTCGGAAGTGTTTTAAGTGTCAAGATAGAGGTCACATTGCTAGTAGTTGTCCATCTAGAAAAACCTTGACTTTGAGACAATACATGACCATAGAAGAGGAGGAGAGAATGTGTGACATTGTGTGCGAGAAAGAGGAAGAATGTGAAAGTGATGATAATGAGATTGCATATGCCGAAGATGAGTCTAGGATGCTTGGGGTTATTAGGAGAACTTTGCATGTTGATCATTCTCCTAACCATGATCAAAGAGAAAATTTGTTTCACACTAGATGTCGAATTGGTGAATTTACATGTAATGTGAATGTTGATAGTGGTTCGTGCACGAATGTGGTTGCTTCTAATGTGGTTTCCAAGTTGAATTTGATTGTTAGAGACCATCCACATCCTTATAAGTTGAGTTGGTTAGATGATAAAACTGGTTTGTTGGTGAAAAAACAAGCTCTTTGTTTCGTTTTCTATTGGGGGTTACAAAGATGAGTTGTGGGGTGATGTTCTACCCATGAGTGCTTGTCATCTTCTTCTTGGTAGACCTTGGCAATATGATCGAAAAGTTGTTCATGAAGGTGAAACCAATGTGTACACGGTTTTGATGGGTTCTAAAAGGATTCGGTTGGTTCCTTTGTCTCCTAGTTCCATGGCACCCAAGAAGGTGGTTGAAAGGAAACAAAACTTGTTTCTTTCGGCCAAAGAATTCGAGAAAGAGGTAGAGTTGGAGGGACATTGTTATGCTTTATGTATTAAACTTGCTTTGACTAACGGTGTTTCTTCTAGTAATCCGAAACTTGCAGCACTATTGGACGAGTTTTGTGATGTATTTCCGGAGGAATTGCCTCAAGGATTACCACCATTGAGAGGCATTGAACATGCTATTGATCTTGTGCCGGGCGCACCTTTGCCAAATAAGCCGGCATATAGATGTGGTCCCGTAGCTTCTAAGGAGCTACAAAAGCAAATTGAAGAGTTGATTGACCGAGGCTATGTAAGAGAAAGCATGAGTCCATGTGCCGTTCCCGCTTTGCTTGTTCCAAAAAAAGATGGTACTTGGAGGATGTGTATTGATAGTAGAGCCGTCAACAACATTACAATCAAGTATCGTTTTCCTATGCCTAGATTGGAGGACATGCTTGATGAGCTACATGGAGCTTTGATTTTTTCGAAGATTGACTTGAGGAGTGGCTATCACCAAATGAGAATTCGGGAAGGAGATGAATGGAAAACCGCTTTCAAGACCAAACAAGGTCTATATGAGTGGATGGTGGCCTCTCCATTACTTCTTGTCAAGGACTACAAGTTCATTAGTTTGGTTGGAGAAACCATTCATTCTATCTTTCAAAGTCCGGTTCTTACTAGCATTGATTCTTCTTTAGAGTCCTTTGTTAGTATGGTTTCTTAGTGCTTTATTTTCTTTCTTGTTCTTAGGAGAATGAATAAGTTAGAGTTGTTTGTTTTAGCCGGATTATGTAAGTGATTGATGTAATCAGTTAGTTATGTAATTCATTCAAATAGGATGTAATGATGTGCATTAAGTTACTACAAACAAGGAGAGTGTGGAGGGCATGGCTTTGAACGTGCAAAAGAAGTGGAAGGCTTTTGAATCACTTAGCTTGGACGTGTGAAGTGGCAGCCAAGCATCTTCAACAACTTCCTTGATTGTAGGAGGGTGGGACGTGCATCATGGAGCTTCTAACTACCTTTCAAAGGGCGTGCAACATGCTGAAGTAGGCGCCTTTATTTGTAGGAGTTAGTTGCTAGGATTTTCAGCTTTCTAGTTGTTAGTTAGTGCCGGTTATTAGTGCTGTTAGTGGCCCTAATTTCGTGGCTTATTTCTTTTATTTTAATTATCAAAAACTTCAGTTGTAATACTTAGGTTGTACTATAAAAGCAATTGAGATCAATGAGAACAACTAGAGAATTTTATGACTGAAAAACCGTGAGTATTCACACTTGTCTTCATTTCGTTTCTTGGATTGGAAACACTTGAATTCGCCTATGCTAGCTTAACTTAGCACGTTAAGTGGTGATCTTAGGACCTTTAGATAATTCAAAGTGGTGTGCCTTATCTTTGAGTTAGCTAGAGTTGCTCGAGTTTTGGGGTTTAATTCCTTTAAGTCCGAAACTTGTTCTATCATCAAATCACCTTAAACCTTGTATGTGTCACTTGTTAGTCACGCATACAACATCTTGGTATCAGAGCTACAGTAATTCCTAACCTAAATCCATCCCAAACACACGCCCAAATACAACCAAACACCCACCACCACCCATGGCTGCATCCAATGATCCCCCGGAGAATCGGAGAGAATTCCTCAAAGCCCTAGAGGAAGAAAAGAGAGAGTCTAATGCTAGAATGGAGTTGTTGCAAGATCAAGTTAGACAACTCTCATTGAGACTAAGAATCAATCGAGGAGATCAAGATAGAGATCACTCGGATGAAGAGAAAGCGAGCATACCTTGTTCAATTTTGAACAAAGAAATGCCGTTCCAAGAGGAGTCCCCAATCATGGACACTCTAATGATATCAAGGTTGATATCCCCGACTATGATGGTAGACTTGACGCCGATGGTTTCATTGAATGGCTAAGAACCGTGGAACGAGTTTTTGATTACAAGCAAGTTCCCCGAAGAAAAGAGGGTTAAACTTGTTGCATTGAAACTACGCAAGTACGCCTCTACTTGGTGGGCTAGTGTATGCACTAAGAGGGAAAGAATGGGCAAAGAGAAGGTGAGAACGTGGGAGAAAATGAGGAAACTCCTCAAGCAAAAAATTTCTTCCTACCTACTATGTCCAAGAGAACTTTGCTAAGTTCCACCATTTGCAACAAGGAACTTCGAGTGTAGAAGACTATGCTCGAGAATTTGAAGCCTATTTGATGAAGTGTGATGTGAGGGAGGATGAACCACAAACTTTGGTTCGTTTCCTTGGAGGATTGGAGCCTCACATAGCTAATGTAGTGGAGCTTCACACCTACACTACATTAGAGGAGTTAGTCTTATTAGCCCACAAGGTGGAACGCCAACAAAAGACTAAAGGCAAAGGTAAATGGGATGCCTTACGCACCTTTACCAAAACCACACCATATACCAAGCCAACCACTACAACTCAAAAGCCTAACCAACCTACCACTTATACTCCTAAACCAAACACAAAACCCGACACTATTCCTTCCTTAGGCAAGGCACCAAGGAGATGTTATAGGTGCCAAGGACTAGGGCACATTGCAACCGAGTGTCCTAACAAAAAGGTGATCAACCTTGCGGAATATGAAGCCTTGGAGGATGTATTTGTCGATCAAGAAGAGGAGGAGGAATCCGGAGAGGAGTATGAAGAAGGACGAGTTGTTGGACCGGATGAAGGAGAATGCTTGGTGGTGAGACGCAACCTTAGTAGTCTACCTATCCAAGAGGACCAGCTCCAAAGAGAAGCTATCTTTCACACTCGATGCACCATTGGAGGAAAGGTATGTTCATTGATTATAGATGGTGGAAGTTGTACCAATGTTGCTTCTCAAACTCTTGTAACTAAACTGAATTTAACAACCAACCCTCATCCCTCACCTTATATAATTCAATGGCTTAATCAAGGAAAAGGATTACATGTAACTTCACGAGTTTTACTTTCCTTTAGTATTGGTCGAACATATGAAGAGGAGTTGTGGTGTGATGTGATTCCCATGGACGCTTGTCATGTGCTCCTTGGACGACCATGGATGTTTGATAGAAGAGTGAATCATGATGGTTATAAAAACACTTATTCCTTCACAAAAGACCACAAAAGAATCACCCTTACCCCTCTCATTCCCAAGCTACCCGACAAACAAAGCCATCAAAACAAGAAAACCTTATCCCTCACAACTTTGATGAAATCTGACCATCAAGAATACAACTCATTCAAGGAGTTGATTTTGAGTGGCCTAGACGACATACCAACACCACAAGAACCAACACACGCTTTGCTCACGCCTTTGCTTGATCAATATGCTCACGTCTTTCCACCACAAATACCCCCGGCCTACCTCCAAAGCGTGACATACAACATAAAATCGACCTTATCCCGGTGCTAGCCTTCCCAACAAACCAGCCTATAGGACCAACCCTAAGGAAACCGAGGAGATTAGAAGGCAAGTGGAGGAGTTGTTGTCCAAAGGAATGATTCGAGAGTCATTAAGCCCTTGTGCTGTGCCTACCTTACTTGTTCCAAAGAAGAATGGGGAATGGCGCATGTGTGTTGATAGTAGGGCCATCAATAAAATCACCATTAAGTATCGTTTTCCTATCCCTAGGTTAAATGATCTATTGGATGATTTGCATGGTGCTAAGGTCTTCTCTAAAATAGACCTAAGGAGTGGATATCATCAAATCCGAATACATGAAGGAGATGAGTGGAAAACAACCTTCAAGACAAAGGAGGGTTTGTATGAATGGCTAGTGATGCCTTTTGGCTTGTCGAATGCTCCAAGCACTTTCATGCGGCTTATGAACCAAACCTTGAAGCCATTTTTGGGTAGATTCGTGGTCGTCTATTTTGGATGATATATTGGTTTATAGCCAAACCGAGATGGAACATGTGGAGCACTTGCAACAAGTGTTCGAAGTGCTTGAAGGAGAAAAACTCTATGGAAACTTGGAGAAATGTCATTTTTTTTCTAACCAAGTAACTTTTCTTGGCTTTCTAGTCTCTCATGCAGGTATTGAAGTAGATGAAAAGAAGATCCAAGCCATCCAAGATTGGGCGGTTCCTAGCTCCATCTATCAAGTTAGGAGCTTCCATGGCTTAGCTTCCTTTTATAGGAGGTTTGTTCGAGATTTTAGCTCCCTCATGGCACCAATCACCGAGCTAACCAAGTTGAAGCAATTCCAATGGAATGATCAAGCCCAAGCTGCCTTTGAAGAAATCAAGAGGAGGCTCACTACGGCTCCTGTTCTTGCCCTTCCAAACTTCGAAGACATCTTTGAAGTAGAGTGTGATGCATCCGGGAGTGGGTATTGGGGCAGTCCTCTCCCAAAATGGACGTCCAATAGCCTATTTTAGTGAGAAGCTCAACGAGGCAAAACGCAAATATTCCACCTATGACAAGGAATTCTATGCCCTTGTGAGATCTCTTGAACATTGGCGCCACTACTTGATAGCCAAGGAGTTTATTCTCCATTCCGACCATGAGGCTCTCAAGTACCTTCAAAGCCAACAAAAAGCTTCAACCTAGGCATGCTAAATGGGTCGAGACTATTCAAGCTTTCCATTTTGTAATCAAACACAAATCTGAAAGATGAATAAAGGAGCGATGCTTTATCAAGGAAGTATGCATTGCTAGGATCCATGAAAGGTCGAGTCATTGGCCTCGAGGTATTGAAGGAAGATTACAAAGATGATCCTGATTTTGGTGACTTATGGGAGAAATGTCAAATTCATGCTCAAGGAGACTATCACATTTTTGATGGTTTTCTTTTCAAGAAGAACCTATTGTGTGTGCCAAAGCATAGTGTTCGAGAAACTCTAATCAAGGAGTTCCATGAAGGAGGCTTAGCGGGGCATTTTGGCATTGAAAAGACTACAACAATGGTGAGTGATTACTTTTATTGGCCAAAGCTAATGCGTGATGTTGAGTATCTTATTCGAAGATGTTTAGTGTGTCAAAGAGCTAAGGGTCACTTCTCTACCCCAAGGCCTTTACATGCCATTACCAACCCCTCAAGCACCTTGGGAAGACATAAGCCTCGACTTCATCACGGGGCTGCCAAGAACTCAACACCACAAGGATGCTATCATGGTGGTAGTTGATAGATTCTCCAAAATGGCTCACTTTATTCCAAGCCATACCACTCATGATGCGGTTCAAACAAAGATTGTTGTACTTCAAAGAGGTAGTTCGCCTCCATGGAATCCCTCGAAGCATGGTAAGTGATCGGGATACAAAGTTTTTAAGCCATTTTTGGTTAACTTTGTGGAAGAAAATGGGGACCAAGCTCAAATTCGGTACCTCTAGCCACCCTCAAACGGATGGCCAAACCGAGGTGACCAATCGCACCTTAGGCACTTTGCTTAGGGCATTGGCTACCAAGAGCCCTCGTCAATGGGAAGACATGCTTCCTCATGCGGAGTTTGCATATAATCGAGTTCCTCATAAGGTCACGGGTTTGAGTCCTTTTGAGATTGTCTATGGCATTAACCCTTGCACCCCTCTTGATCTCTCCCCTTTGCCTATTTACAACAAATTCAGTCAAGTAGCTCATGAACGAGCCAAGGAAATCAAGAAGCTACATGAAGTAGTTCGTGCAAGGATCATCAAAGCAAATGAAACACTCAAGCAACGTATGGACAAGAAGAAAAAAGATGTGCAATTCAATCCCGGGTGACTTAGTTTGGATCCATTTGCGCAAGGAACGATTTCCTTCAAAGAGACGTTCCAAAGTCAGTCCTAGAAGTGATGGTCCATTCAAAGTTCTTGAAAAGGTGAACAATAATGCATACAAGCTTGAACTTCCCCGGTGATTATGGAGTCTCCGCAACATTTAATGTAAGTGATCTTAGTCCTTTTTATGAAGATGAAGGTTCTATTCCAAGTTTGAGGTCAAACTTCTCTCAAGAAGAGGAGGATGATGGCGTGGCCTCTCCATTACTTCTTGTCAAGGACTACAAGTTCATTAGTTTGGTTGGAGAAACCATTCATTCTATCTTTCAAAGTCCGGTTCTTACTAGCATTGATTCTTCTTTAGAGTCCTTTGTTAGTATGGTTTCTTAGTGCTTTATTTTCTTTCTTGTTCTTAGGAGAATGAATAAGTTAGAGTTGTTTGTTTTAGCCGGATTATGTAAGTGATTGATGTAATCAGTTAGTTATGTAATTCATTCAAATAGGATGTAATGATTTGCATTAAGTTACTACAAACAAGGAGAGTGTGGAGGGCATGGCTTTGAACGTGCAAAAGAAGTGGAAGGCTTTTTGAATCACTTAGCTTGGACGTGTGAAGTGGCAGCCAAGCATCTTCAACAACTTCCTTGATTGTAGGAGGGTGGGACGTGCATCATGGAGCTTCTAACTACCTTTCAAAGGGCGTGCAACATGCTGAAGTAGGCGCCTTATTTGTAGGAGTTAGTTGCTAGGATTTTCAGCTTTCTAGTTGTTAGTTAGTGCCGGTTATTAGTGCTGTTAGTGGCCCTAATTTCGTGGCTTATTTCTTTTTATTTTAATTATCAAAAACTTCAGTTGTAATACTTAGGTTGTACTATAAAAGCAGTTGAGATCAATGAGAACAACTAGAGAATTTTATGACTGAAAAACCGTGAGTATTCACACTTGTCTTCATTTCGTTTCTTGGATTGGAAACACTTGAATTCGCCTATGCTAGCTTAACTTAGCACGTTAAGTGGTGATCTTAGGACCTTTAGATAATTCAAAGTGGTGTGCCTTATCTTTGAGTTAGCTAGAGTTGCTCGAGTTTTGGGGTTTAATTCCTTTAAGTCCGAAACTTGTTCTATCATCAAATCACCTTAAACCTTGTATGTGTCACTTGTTAGTCACGCATACAACACCTAGAATCAAGGGATTAAGATGTAAGGAATTAAGGAATGTTTCCTTATTTCCTATGGCTGATTTTCGCCCTTACTTGGTCCTTGGAGGACAAGTTTATTCTATTATAAATAATAGTTCCATGCTATCATCAAAGGCATGTGAGATTTACCTAAAAACTTTGTTATTGAATTTAATTGTGTGATCAATTACTTTCGACCATTGAGTAATTTTCGGGAGTGATTATTTACTTAGTGTTTAATCTACTTTATTCCGGGAGTGGTGTAAGTGAGATTAAGAGTTAATTGAAATATTCAGGAGTGTTTATTTTAATTATCATATCCGGTGACTTAAGACATAAATTTTCGGACTTCATTAATCATTCAAGTTCGAACCTTTGCTCGAATTTGGTTGCTCATTCGACTCTTTGGACGTGCAATCATATCACTTCAAAACCCTTGAATCACATTGTGGTGCTTTGCTTTATCAATTGATTTAGGATCTATCGTTTGTTTGTATTACTTTGATCATAATTTCCGCACGAGTGTTTAATCATACAATATTAAATACATCGGGTTTGTTAGGTAATGGGGCTCCAGGAATCAAGTCTATGGCATGCTCAATGCCCCTCAATGGAGGTAATCCTTGGGGTAACTCATCGGGAAACACGTCCCTAAACTCCTCCATAAGTGCTTGTAGAGGCGAATAAACAAAGCATACCCTACTCCCTCTTCCTCAATCTCCTTCTCCATCTCCTTGGCAGTCAAGAACATACTACTCTTAGACTCCTCACGTGTCTTAGGTGTAATTTGTGGAGGTAAAGGGTGAAGCCTAATTTTCTTGTTATGGCTCGTCACCGTGTACACGTTAGTGTCTCCTTCATGGCTCACCTTCCTATCAAACTCGCCATGGCCTCCCCAACAATAAGTGACACGCACTCATAGGCACTACATCACACCACAACTCATCCACATAGCTTCCAATAGAGAAAGCAACAAGCGCTTGTTTTTTAACCCTAATTCCAAAGCACTATCATCAAGCCAATTCAATTTATAAGGCCTAGGATGATCTCTAGTAGGTAGTTTCAGTTTACATACCATATTTGACGAGGCTACATTAGTGTACGAACCGCTATCAACTATAACATTGCATGTATGCTCCCCAATCTTGCATCTTGTGTGGAAAAGGTTCTCCCTTTGTTCTGTTGTAGGAGTACTTTCAATGTGAAGCGTTCTCCTAATCACACCAAGTATTCTATCCTCATCCTCAAGCAAAAGCATCCTTCCTCCTCATTAACATTCGTTTCTTCTTGAAGGAATTCGTAAATTTCCTCCTCTCTCAAAGCATCTCTTCATATTGTCGCTTGGTAAGAGCTCTCATTGTTGGACATTCACTTGCAATATGTCCCTTACCTTGGCACTTGAAGCACTTCCTTCTTTGGTATAAACACCTTTTGTTTTTCTCCCCTCGAGTCCTCCTTAGTTTGAGAACTAGAGCCCTTGTTTCCTCCTCCAAACGTAGAAGAAGGATTCTTGTAAGTGTTGTGGAGAGAATTCCCCTTGTAAGTACCACTCGAACCAGCCTTGTATCCCCCACCAAAGTTGGGTTTTTGGTGCTCCTTACCTCTACTCTCAAACTTCAAGGCTAGCTTGCACACATCGTCGAAGGTGATGTAATGAGAGATTTCAACCTGGTTGGCAATGTGTTTTGCCAATCCCCTAATGTACCTTGCCACCTTCATGGGCTCCTTTCTCTGTACATCACAAATCAAGCCAAGTTTATCAAATTCCCTTGTATACTCGGTCAAGCTTATGTTCCCTTGCACCAAAGTGGTGAGTTTGATGTATTGTTCCCTGCTCATAGTCCCTAGGTAGAAACTTAGCCTTTAATTTCTTCTTCAAGCTCGACCAAGTATCTATAGGTGCTTTGTTATCTCTCCTCCTTTGAGCCTTAAACCCCTCCAGCCATAAAGATGCATACTTTGTTAGTTTCATTGTAGCAAGTTTGTATCTCTTATGGTCATCATAGCCTTTGTAATCGAACACCTTCTCTATTTGTCGAATCCAATCAAGGAAATCCTCAGGATCCGAATCACCATTAAACTCCGGAAGGTCCAACTTCAACCCTCTATCCTCATCATAACTTCGGCTATTACTACTCCTCTCACCTCGACTCGTCCTCCGAATCTTCCTCTCCTTCGGGCCACATATTAGTCTTTTTCTTCATCACTATACTCGCGAGTGCATCGAGTCTAGTGTTCATCACATCCACCTGGTTCATCTTAAGAGTGAGTGCCTGAATAGCCCTCATGATTTCAGATTGATCCCCCATGATTTTGAACCCCAAACTATTGTTCAAAACCCGGAAAAAACTCCTTCGCACAACCCCTACTTCCTTGGTTCACAACTCCCCTCAAATCGTGATGAAACTCCAAGAAATTTTAACACAATAAACTTCCAGATGTTCTAAGACCCCTCGAATTGGAAACACTCAAAAATTCGATCTATAATGTTCCCAGTTTTCAACAGAAGTCAATTACGCCAGATTCCAGCGAAACCGACACAACTAACAAAAACCGTCTCGATAAGGGATCAAACGATCTCAAAATTTTATGAAATTTTATGACAGAAAACTAGACTTGAAATAGTCCAATTTAGAATCAAGAAACTCCGAAAAATTTGTTTTCTAGTAGGAGAACGAGATAGAACAAAACGTACCAAATTCTGAATGGGCTGGAACAAAATCAAGCACCTTTCTCCGCCTTTCTTTCGACCAGCTCTGATACCAATTTGATGTGGACGTGATTCCACACTTTAGTAAAGTTTTCAAAATCCCAAGAATCTTGAAAGAAAGATAGGTTCTTGATGGTTTCTTGGTTGAATCTTTGATGCACAAACTCAAACGAAACTCGAACAACAGTATCTAGGCTATTTGATTGAACACTCCTGGACTATCAAATAGGGTTTTGATTTGATTAAGTCACTCCTGGCTTAATCAATCAAGCACTAACTTCAAAACACTCCTGAATTGATGTTAATGGTTTGTAAGCACTTAAACTCACATGTAAGTAGTTAACCGACAAATTAAAATTTTCTATATCTGAATGAAACGAATACAACCTATATCTATATATATAAGGACGAAAAAACAATCTCCTACAATGCTTAGGACAAGTCCCTAAGTCATACTACCAATGAAACTCTAAAAGATAGAAAAGAAACTCCAAAGGATTGAATCATGTAAAATCTATCTTTTGAGAACGTAGACTCCTAATATAACTCAAACACAAAGCATTTAAAGATATGAAGAGTTCTTGTAGAACTAGAACTCAACTAGGCATGTTTACACACGCCACAATCACACACGCCACAATCATTTCTTCACTTCTCATGATCACTCGAAACCGCCCAAGTAACACAAGTGAGAAATTCTTGTCTAGAAGCAAACAAGTTGAACCCCATAGTATCCAATACCATGGTATTGGGTCCTCTTGCACAAACGCCTTTGAATCCACATCAAGGAAACAACCAAATCAGCCCCAATCTCCCTTACACGCCTAATACTTAACGAAACTAATACCACTCAATGCCAACTTGCAAACTTGGAACACAAGGACACTAGACACGCCTAATTTGGACGAAATATAACAAGATATTTTCGGACCTTATTTGCTGAAATTAAAAGACTTATTTAAAACAACTAAGACTCTAGAAATGGTGTCATCTCATGCTTCATCAAGTAAATCATCATCATCCCGTTTAAGCATTGACACAAAGGAGGTGTTTGAATGTAACATGAAACCGAACACTATCAAGGACTAGGCAAATAGGTTCCCCTTCATGAGTTGACTTTGGAGCTTGACCTTGACCTTGACCTTGACTTGTATCACACGTCCAACCCACGTCCCACTTGATGTTGTTGCTGCAAATTTAGGTTGGGCTTCATTCATGACATGCAACACTTGAATTCGGCCTAAAACTTATCAAAATTAAGTGTTTGACCACTTTTTCAATAAGTTCGGAATGTTAACTTATTGATGGACCTATTAACGTCAACGAAATGAGTCAAATTGACCGAATTATGGTTGTTAGAAATATAAGCATCAACACCAATAGTTCTAATTTCTCTTATAATGCATGGGCTTTTCTTTTGGACCTTGGACTTGCATCATTCTCCCTATCTTCAAAAACATTAGCCCTCAAACTCAGTTTTTCAAATTACGAAAAGTGATCTCTTATAGTGAAGATTGGACTAAGTTTGAAGAGTTTCCTTTTGTTGTTTACGCTCTCAAGATTTCTTTTGTTCCCCTTTTCAATTTCCTCTCTCATTTTCTCCCATGAAAAATTGAAATACTCCCACTCTCTAATTTTCATTTCTTTCATCTTAGTATTCTCCTAATAACTCATTTAGAGATGAGTTATCACAAGAAGCACCCCTCTCTTTTTCATTCAGAACCAAACCGTCCCCATTTGATTCCACTAGATTTTCATATGAATTACAAATTACAAGAGAGGTGCTTTTCCTTTTATTTTGTCTCTACTTTTACAAGCAATGTAAAGATAAAGTAAGCTCACTTTCCACATCACCTTGATACATTGAAGCAAGTTAGATTCTTGGACAATTTTCTTAGGAGTTGTAGCTGATGTTTTTACTTCCTTAGCTTGTATTTCCTATAAATAGGGAGCTAATAAGAAGTAATAGGCAGATTTGAGTTGAATAAAAAAGTGTTTCTTTGTGAAACTTTCTTTTGAGTGTGTCTCAAAAACCCCTATTACAACTTGAGTGTGTCTTGGTTGTTTATGATTAAATAGACTAAATTGAGTGTGTCTTATTTAGTTGTATCAAGATCCTATAGTACTTTGAGTGTGTCTTAAGAGCTATAGTTAAATTTTCCGTTTTATCTATCCGTAGTTCACCTAAAAGGAGCAAAATTATTAAAACCAGTTCAACCTAAATTAATTGAGAAAGTGAGGGTTGCATCTGGATCATTTTGGTATCAGAGCTTTGGTGGAAAGATTCGAAGCTTTGACGCACTTTTGGAGAAGAAAACAAACTGCTGGAATTCGAACAGTTTTTCAGTCGACTTTGAAGAACAATTTCTCGGCCTACAAGAGTCCAAGAAACAAGAAATTGAAAGTTCATGGGAGAAAATGAGAGACGAAATTGAAAAGGTGAACAAAAGGAATCTTGAGAGGGTAAACAACAAAAGGACGCTCTTCAAACCTGGTCCAATCTTCACTATAAGAGATCACTTTCCATACTTTGAAAAACCAAGTTTGAGGGCAAACTTTTTTCAAGAAAGGGAGAATGATGCAAGTACAAGGTCCAAAAGAAGAGCCCATGCATTATATGAGAAATTAGAACTATCAATGTTGATACTTATATTTCTAACTGCCATAATTTGGTCAATTTGGCTCATTTTGTTCGTGGACTTTAATAGGTCTATCAATACGTTCACATTTTGAATTTATGAAAAAAGTGGTCAAACACTTAATTTGGACAAGTTTTGCACCGAATTCAAGTGTTGCATTACTTGGGAAGTTGATTAAAAGGCCCAAGGAGTTACTGCAAGAAGATGGACGCGTTGCTATTATAACATGATCATGGACGTGTTGGTTGTAAGCTCAAGTTATGTTTGGGCCTATTTTTATTTGCTTAAGTGTGTTTTAAGTTCAGTTATAATAAGCTAGAGCTAGGGTTTGTCTGTGCTCTAAGTTAGGAGTGTTTTAAGCTCTTAATTTGCTGCTAAAAAACGGCTCATTAATGAACCGTTACAAGGAGTGAATTAAGGAGTGATTAGTGTCCTAAATCGTTACATTCTTGGACAGTTTTCTTAGGAGTTGTAGCTGATGTTTTCACTTCCTTAGCTCGTATTTCCTATAAATAGGGAGCTAATAAGAAGTAATAGGGAGATTTGAGTTGAATGAAAAAAGTGTTTCTTTGTGAAACTTCCTTTTGAGTGTTTCTCAAAAACCCCAATTAAAACTTGAGTGTGTCATGGTTGTTTAGGATTGATAGACTAAATTAAGTGAACCAAATATGAGCCCAACAACGAAGCAAATTGAAGGTCCAACATGAGGCGTGCATCAACCAATTGAAGAGCCCAAGTTCTGTTTGGGTTTCAAGCATGATTGTAAAGGAAGCCCAAGTTCTGTTTGGATTTCTATTTGTTTTTGTTGTTAGTTTTAGATTGTAATAAAACCATGAGATTACTCATAAAGTAAACTCATCTTAGGCTTGTGTTTCGCTGCTATTAAGCTTGTGATTAGGCAGCAAATTAGGATAAAGGGTGCTGATTATAACCTCTTTTAACAGCTCATTAAATGAGCATGAAAAGGGGCATGTTTTGAGGGGAGTTTGTAACTCCTAAAACCTGTCCAAAAGGAGGACGATTTTCTAGGGTTTTTGACTTCATTTTTGCTGCTCCAATATCCTATTTAAGGAGAGCATATGGTATGAGAAGTTCAGTTTTGAGTTTTGAAGTAAAAACCTTTGTGTTTTCAGTTTTTAGCTTTGAGTTTGTCTCAAGTTTGAAACTAACCCTTATTACTTTGAGTGAGTCTTGAGTGATAAGATTAGGGGAGATTGAGTGAGTCTTCTCTCTGGCCTAAGATCCCAAATCATTGAGTTTGTCTTGTGATTTGGTCATTTATCCTAAAATTGTGAGTTACAAAGTGTTCTTGTGAGTGTTCTTGTTCTTGAGTTTAAAAACATCGTCCAACTCTTGGAAGAGTGCTTTTAGATTCACATCATTAAGTGTGTCTTATTTAGTTGTATCAAGATCTTATAGTTCTTTGAGTGTGTCTTGAGAGCTATAGTTAAATTTTCAGTTTTATCTATCCGTAGTTCACCTAAAAGGAGCAAAATTATTAAAACCAATTCAACCTAAATTATGTAAGAAAGTGAGGGTTGCATCTGGATCAGACTTTTACCACCAACACTGGAACCTTGCTCGGGAAAATCTTCTTGAAAGGGATCAAAATTTGTGACATCATATGAGTTGATAAGAGATCAATTTGAACAAAAAAGTTCTATTAAAAGAAAGTTCATGAAAACATTTTTCTTTCCCTTGTTCTTCTTAAAAGTCTTGAATTATTTCTTTCTTTTCAAGAGCAACTTCAAAATTGTTTTCTTTTTTCTAACTTCTTTTCCATGACTTCAATTTCAAGTACTTGAACCATTACCCTATTTCTTTCGTCTTCTTCTTCAAAACTTCGATAATCATCCATAGACACATAAAACTTAAACTTATTAGGACAGGAATGGTATGTATGACCATAACCATGGTATCTTGAACATCTTGCACCATCAACCTTCCTAATTTCAAAGAAAATATCTTTCCACATTCTTTCTTTTTTCCTCTCTTTTATTTTCCACTGATTTTTTCTCCAAGTTCTCCAGTTTTTCAGTTATAACCTGTAAGATATTACATCACTAGCCATGATTTATTTCTCACAATTTTGCTAGACTATTACAGTTACGATGATGAATCTGCCAAGAAACTTCAAACAATAGAGCGAAAATATAAACGACCTTGAGACTCTCAAAGGCTTACGGATTATGAAAATTTAGGAAATCTCAAGTAGAATAAAAAAAGAAACTCTTGAAAAGCTTTCCTGATGAGGGAGAAATCTTCATTAGAAGTTTTGGATGCTGAATTTGCTTTGTTCTGGCGCAGTCGCGAAAAATGTGCCCATTTTTGTAACACCCCGTCCTTCTACTACTCAGATACTAAACAATATCTAATCAAGATTTACTAAAAGACGTTAGCAGAAATAACGTCAGGACGGTTATGCTACTCTAAAACAATAAATAAAGACAACCTCAAACCAAAGTTTCGTAGCTTCCAAAAGAAATATATGAAAACATTATAATTCTAATCAATGGAACATCCCAAATCATAATAGAACATAACATCATCTAAAACTACGAGACATGCAAGTCTCCCATAAGAACTCAAATAAAACTAATTGTCTTTGAGACCTAGCATAACATAGGACTCCCTATTGTCTGCATAGAACTCATATACCAAAAAGACTACAAGAAGTTTCCTCTCATTACCGACCCACAATCGGCTAGCCCATGCAATAAAAAAAAGTCTAGTAGTCATTTCCATCTACAAGGATATAATATATAATTCCACGATCGGTGGGGAGTAACTAGCAATTCCCCCGAATAAAAGAAATCAAAGCATGATTCGGACATAGATTAATAAGAAAGGAAAGCATACGATTACGACAACAATAACATGCATCCAAAACCATAAAGCTCACAAGTGATACAAGTGATAGTCAATATCAAGTAAACAAGATGTAGTGAATATATCAACTTTAGAATACTTAAATAATAAAACAAAGGTACAACAGGTTATTGAGTCAGAAACCGAACGCCAGTGAATCGCAATTCACTTCCTAAGATTTGTTAGATCGCAATCTTCGGTTCGATCCATGGGCTTACGTTCCCTACTGCCTATGTCTAAGAATGGCCAAACTCCCGATGCGAGGGTAGAACAAGCGTAACTCCCCGACCTCTCGGACGATAACAATTAACCCGGGTGTACCCCTAGTTCGCAAACCAGGTGGTTGGCATGTTCTTCACCGGGGACTACATCTATTCCACCGGATGCCACCCGGCCTTATACCCATGATTCATCAAAAATAATTCTTCAAAGATCTTCAAAGTAGTAACTCACAAACTTACAACAAATATCTCCAACCACAATACTTTGAACATCACTAAGCAACAACAATGGTAATGAAATAGTTTTTACAAAGCACTAACAAGTACCAATCATTAAATAAGATCACCAACTACAAGAAGAACATACGTACAAGATCATACGAAAAATTAGACTACACCAAACTGTGCGCTCGGCGCATGATCTTGCGCTCAGCGCCACACTGTGCGACTGGCGCACTAACCAAACTACGTCTGTGATACGAGATCAAGATAGGTTAAAATTGCTTTCTTAGGGTTGTTGCATGGTTTTACTTTACTCCTAAAGTAGAGGTTTTACATGTGACGAAAAATATGTTTTTATTGTTAGTGTTAGTTAAGTTAGTTAAAGTAGCTAAATTAATAAAGTTTCGAAAATCAGCTTATAATTCATTTACTTAGGCTCCAAGTAGATGAGTTGTGATGAGTTGTAATAAGGAAAGGGGAGTGGCGTGTGGAATTGTAAGGTTTATGGAATGTTTTTGCAAAGCTTTCCTAAATCACTAATTTCCTTATTTTTGTGCTAGATTCTAGGCTTAAGTTTAGGAAAGATTTTCCTTATATTCTTCTAAGTTGGGTGTGTGGTTGTTGTACTTGGGGAGCAAGGTTTTCTTGCTTCTTCTTCTATAAATACATAGTAAGAATTATTGATTGAAATTTTCGGACTTGTTAGTCTTTGAAGGATTGGACGTATTTTCCAAGACTTGATTGTTTTTAGGGAGTGAACCTAAACACAAGACCCTTAGTATTAGGCGAGTGAAACCTAAAACTAAGCGAGATTTTAGTGAGTTAGTGAGTGAAGCCAACAAACTTAGTCTCAAACACATCCTAACTTGAACCTTTGGTGAGTGAAGCCAATGAATTAGAGTTGGAACCCTTAGTGGAGATTAACCGAGTGAAGGTTATTCGAAGCTAAGCTAGGTCCCGTTCACTGAATCATATCAAGTTTTTAATTTCGTTCATAATTATAAAACATCAAAAACAAATTCGTACATTAAGCTTCCGCATTCATATCAGTCTGACGCATCAGCGTGCGTCTGACGCCACCACCAATCAACTCCAAGGCTTATTAAATCAATGAAACGTACAGGACTAATCATTTCTACATAAACCAAACGTAAACATAATGACACTCAATGATAACCACAGTTGTTGTAGCCTAAAAATCTATGGTTCCTTTATAGATACTTGGGCTCATCAGGGCCGTACACGTGTCCTTCTTACAAATCAAGAAAAATGAGTTAACCCTTGTGTTGCACTCAGTTGGGAGAAAAGGCCCACTTTTCTGGACCAAAAGCTAGTCAGAGCCCAGCCCCTTGATGGTGGCTGCAAGTGATTGGTTGATAAATTCTCACAAATCATGGTCTGCCACGTGTCATGATATGATTACTTAGCCAATCAGATGCCACCATTCTAGGGCCGTTTTTAAGGATAGCTGTCATCTTGCCATCACTATAAATACCCCTTAAATCAGGAGAAAGATCATTCAACGCAAACAGTGTAAAGTTAGTCTGTAAAAATACTCTCTCACTTTCTCTCTCCAGATCTACTTTTCTCTTTACCACTCCTGATATCTGACTTAAGCTTCGGAGGGGGAACCACCACCCAAAGCTCCAGGGTGGTCCCTTTTTGCAGGTTCGGGAACGAAGCTCAGGCTTGGACTAAGTTGATTCAGATATTGTTGCACAAGTCTCCAAGGAAGAACACCTAAGGGATACTAGTTTACTTGCTAGACAAGAAAGCTCACCCTATAGCTTACCTCGTTGGACCAGTAAGAAAGGACAAAAAATTTGTCGCCGTCATGGGGAGACGCAACGATGACCCGATTGTCAATCGTCCAACGTTGCCGTAAATCGAAGTTTTCGGATCAATGTCGAAGACACGGTAGATCATGAGAGACCGCCTCGCGGAAGGGACAGACCTCCGATTATCGTCAATGTCCCCGACCAAGCCAAGCGACTTGTCATACAGAAAATCTTGAACGTCCAAAGGATTACCGCCCACCTCGAGAACGTCTTGAATGACTTTCGACTAAGATGGCAGCAGTCGTCCAGGAACAGATTAAGAGCAACATACTGTTTTTCCATCATAACTCGGAGCCAGCCGCTAACAATCCAGCTCCTCTTAGGGAACGTTCCCAAGAAAACCGTCCAGGTCCTAGTCGACCTGTTCGTCAGGAACCCTCTAGGACGACTAGGACAAAGCAGCCAGAGGACAGAGAACAGCGAAGGAAGATGGACTGGAACCTGTGGTGAGGACCCGGGACCATGTTCGTCCAAGCGGGCACCGAATGGAAACAGATGCCAGGCAATATCTAGAGGTGAAGAAAGCTGCTGCATTACAACGATCAGCGACAAGGTCTACACCATACTTGAGAGACCCTCTTTTGAGGTTGTCGTCCAGAGCGGAAGGACGAAGTTTAAGCCTCGCTCATGTTCGTCCACGACAAGAGAAGACGGTGGTTCAGCCCATCGTTTATAGGCGTCCAGCACTTGCCAACACATCGTCCGATCCGGTGTTAAAGGAATATCGTAAGGAGTACATATCCATTGAGGGACATGATATGGATCCAAAGGAGAAGATTGAAGATAACTAAATTAGTGGATCTTATGAATTATTGGACTTGGATCATCTTACAATTGAAGGTTGTGAATAGTGTTTTGATGTTAATTTTATTTGTTAATGATCCATATGAGAGATGGTCATTTCCTACAAATCCTAGTTCTGTTAGGATTTGTGTTGTTTTCCTAGTTCTAGTAGGAATAGGACTCTTAAAATCCTAATCCTAATAGGATTAGAACTCCTAATTCTGTTAGGAGCATAATAGCTTATAAATTCTAGTTGAGTTAGAAATCCAAATCCTAGTTGGATTAGGATTCTAATTGGAGTAGAGTTATATGTTTAATAGGAGTCTAGTTAGTAGGCGCCAAGTTGAGCTTGTTCTACTTAGTTTAGGAGTTTCTTGATTCTAAACTGGTCTATTTCAAGTCTAGTTTACTGTCCTAAAATTTCATGAAATTTGGAGTTCGTTTGGTATGGTTTTTAGATAGTTCTTGTGAGTCGTGTTATTTTGGTACGAATCTGGCGCGTCTGACTTTGAAAGGATACTGCAAGCAGCCTGTTTCGAATTTTTGAATGATTCCAGTTGGAGGTGTCTCCTAAGATCCCAAATTTACTTTTGTTAAAATTTGGTAATTTTTTTCCACTTATGGAATCAGCAGTTTATTATTGAAGTTAGGTCAGTTTCTAGATATTCTGGGCAGTTTTTAGATGACTATTTGCAACGAAACCATGGTGGACTGGACTGCTGTTGCTGATACCCTTAGTAAACTCAACCTCACAGATGCTATTACCTTTCTACTAGTTACTCTTGCTGATAATTTTCTCACCAAGATGGACAGAAGAATTCTTGAAAGGGAATTATCTTATTTACTATATGACGAAAAAATTGAAGATAGAAAGAAAAAAATTGAAAGGCAAGCAATTGGTAAGGGACATAAAGGAACGTCCGGCGAAACTTGAAAAGTCAACTTCGGTTCCAGAAGTACTAGTTGAAGAAGCCAAGACGGATGATGTATCTCTAGTTGTTGAAGATAATATTGCACATGAGAATATAGTTCTGGAACAAATTCTCGAGGAAAATCAAGAAGAGCAGATTAGAGAAATTTCTAGCAGTACTTCTCTTGTTGTCAATGTTATTGAAGAGTCGTCCAACAATTCTACTATCTGCAACTTACCAAGTAAGGTTGTCGTGAGAGATCTTGAAACTTCTTTAGCTCATTCTTATGGATTCGACAAGAGTAAGGTTGATCATGATGTTCTACGGTTCGGTTTCGCTAAAATTCGAGGTCGAATTTTTTTTCAAGAAGGGGAGAATGATATGGATCCAGTGAGAAGATTGAAGATAACTAAATTAGTGGATCTTATGAATTATTGGACTTGGATCTTCTTACAATTGAAGGTTGTGAATAGTGTTTTGATGTTAATTTTATTTGTTAATGATCCATATGAGAGATGGTCATTTCCTACAAATCCTAGTTCTGTTAGGATTTGTGTTGTTTTCCTAGTTCTAGTAGGAATAGGACTCTTAAAATCCTAATCCTAGTAGGATTAGAACTCCTAATTCTGTTAGGAGTATAATAGCTTATAAATTCTAGTTGAGTTAGAAATCCAAATCCTAGTTGGATTAGGATTCTAATTGGAGTAGAGTTATATGTTTAATAGGAGTCTAGTTAGTAGGCGCCAAGTTGAGCTTGTTCTACTTGGTTTAGGAGTTTGTTATTTCTTTGTTATCTTTTATGTTTTCTAGTCCTAGTATAATTAGGTATTTGTAATGCCTATATA
Organism: Beta lomatogona; assembly: GCA_947646795.1. Classification (NCBI taxonomy): domain Eukaryota; kingdom Viridiplantae; phylum Streptophyta; class Magnoliopsida; order Caryophyllales; family Amaranthaceae; genus Beta; species Beta lomatogona. The sequence continues at coordinate 180,295 of CANSNZ010000994.1, read as the reverse complement.
AAGGCTTTATTTCGATCATTAATAAAACAGAGATTATGAGTTTATGAAAGTTTATTTCGTGAGTTTAATTGCTTACAAACCATTAATTAATATTCAGGAGTGTTTATTAGTTAGTGTTAAACAACTTAATTCCAGGAGTGGTTTGAGTGTGTTTAAAAATCATTGAATTCAATTCAGGAGTGATTTGGATTTAGTGCTTGATTAATTAGGCCAGGAGTGACCTAATTGAATCAAAACCCTATTTGATAGTTCAGGAGTGTTCAATCAAATAGTACTATCCTTTTGTTCGAGTGTTATTTGAGTTTGTTCGTCAAAGATTCAACCAAGAAACCATCAAGAACCAAAGTGTGGAATCACGTCCACATGAGGACACACCGGGAGCCGGCCCGCATTAACCGGCCCACTCCATTCTCGGCCAGGATCATGGAGGCACCCCCCTTCCTAAAGGTTAAACTCCCTACCATAGAACCTTTTGATGGAACAACAGATCCAGACGATCACCTATCTGCTTACAAACATCAGATGTACGTCCAAGGAATTACAAACTCCTAAACCAAGTAGAATAAGCTCAACTTGGCGTCTACTAACGAGACTCCTATTAAAGATATAACTCTACTCCAATTAGAATCCTAATCCAACTAGGATTTGGATTTCTAACTCAACTAGAATTTATAAGCTATTAGACTCCTAACAAAACTACGAGTTCTAATCCTACTAGAACTTGGAAAACAACACAAATCCTAACAGAACTAGGATTTGTAGGAAATGACCATCTCTCATACGGATCATTAACAAATAAAATTAACATCAAAACACTATTCACAACCTTCAATTGTAAGATGATCCAAGCCCAATAATTCATGAGATCCACTAATTTAGTTATCTTCAATTTTCTCATCAGATCCATATCACCAACACAAAATTGACCTCATTCCTAGAGCTATGTTACCTAACAAGCCAGCCTATAGAACTAATCTAAAGAAAACCGAGGAGATTAGGAGACAAGTGGAGGAACTTCTAGCCAAGGGCATGATAAGGGAATCCCTTAGTCCGTGTGCTGTCCCCACATTGTTGGTCCCAAAGAAAAATGGTGAATGAAGGATGTGTGTGGATAGTAGGGCCATTAACAAGATTACCATCAAATACCATTTTCCCATCCCTAGGTTGAATGATTTGTTGGATGATCTAAATGGTTCTAAGGTGTTTTCCAAGATTGACTTGCGTAGTGGTTATCATCGAATACACATATGTGAAGGAGATGAATGGAAGACAGCTTTCAAGACAAAGGAGGGCTTATATGAATGGCTAGTAATGCCATTTGGATTGTCAAATGCACCAAGCACCTTCATGCGTTTGATAAATCAAACTTTGAAGCCATTTCTTGGCAAATTTGTTGTGGTGTTCTTTGATGACATCCTCATTTACAGTGTTTGTGAGAAACATCACATTGATCACTTACACCAAGTCTTTGTGATATGATTACACGTCCAAAGTGAATGAGCAATCAAGAATCTCGAGCAAAGGATCGAACTTGATGAAGTAATGAAGTCCGAAAATTATGATTAAGTCACCGGATATGATAATTAAAATAAACACTCCTGAATATTTTAATTAACTCTTAATCTCACTTACACCACTCCTGGAATAAAGTAGATTAAACACTAAGTAAATAATCACTCCTGAAAATTACTCAATGGCCGAAAGTAATTGATCACACAATTAAATTCAATAACAAAGTTTTTAGGTAAATCTCACATGCTTTGAATGATAGCATGGAACTATTATTTATAGCCAACTAAACTTGTCCTCCAAGGACTCACAAGGCCGAAAATCAGCTCAAGGAAATTAAGGAAACATCCCTTAACTCCTTACATCCTAATACCTTGATTCTAGGAGAGAATAAAGGAGTATTTATGGAAACCACAAATCAGCCCCTAAATCTCTTCACACGCCCAACACACTTAAGGAAACCAAGAAGTAAGGCAAGGAATATTACAACTCAATGACAACTTGCAACCTTGGAACACAAGGAGCCTAAACACACGCCTAAGACACGCCTAAGGATCCGAAATAAGGCAACTGAATTTCGGACCTTTATTGCTGAATTTTAAAGACTTAATTAAAATAACTAAGACTCTAGAAATGGTGTCATCTTCATGCTTCATCAATGGAATCATCGTCCCACTTAAGAAATGACACAAATGAGGAGTTTGAATTTAAATTGAACCCGAACACTTCAAGGACTAAACAAATCGGATCATTTGGAGCTTGACCTTGACCTTGACTTGTATCACTTTGAAGTTCTAAGAAAGGAGCGTCTATATGGCAACCTTGAGAAGTGCCAATTCTTTTCGAGCCAAGTGGTGTTCTTGGGATTTATTGTCTCAAGTGAAGGTATCAAGGCCGATGAAAAGAAGGTGGAAGCAATTAGAGATTGGCCTACTCCTACTTCAATTCATGATGTTCGAAGTTTTCATGGATTAGCCTCTTTCTACCGAAGGTTTGTGCGCAATTTTAGTTCAATTATGACTCTTATAACTGAACTAACTAAACATAAGAAGTTTGAATGCAATCTACAAGCTCAAGTTGCCTTTGATGAGATCAAACGCCAACTTACTACTGCTCCTATCTTGGCTCTCCCTAACTTCCAAGAGGTGTTCGAAGTGGAGTGTGATGCCTCGGGTGTAGGCATTGGAGGAGTCCTTTCTCAAAATGGACGGCCTATAGCTTACTATAGTGAGAAGCTCAATGATGCAAAGAGGAAGTATTCGACTTATGACAAAGAGTTCTTTGCCTTGGTGCGTGCCTTAGATCATTGGAGGCATTACTTGATTGCTAAAGAGTTCATTCTTCACTCGGATCATGAAGCACTCAAGTACATTCAAAGCCAACAAAAGTCACAGCCCCGCCATGCCAAATGGGTTGAATTTCTTCAAACTTTTCACTTTACAATCAAACATAAGGCTGGAAAGACGAATAAAGGTGCGAATGCTCTTTCAAGAAGGTACTTACTTCTTTCTACCCTAAGTCCGAAAGTTGCTGGATTGGAGGTGCTCAAAGAATGTTACAAGAATGATCGAGATTTTGGAGAACTCTTTGAAAGGTGCCATAATCATGCTATCAAGGAATATTACTTGTTGAAAGGTTTTCTTTTCAAAGGGAATCAATTATGTATTCCTCGTTCTAGTGTGAGAGAATCTCTCATTAAAGAGTTTCATGAAGGTGGGTTAGCCGGCCATTTTGGCATAGAGAAGACACTAGCCTTGGTTAGTGAGTACTTCTATTGGCCACGCATGGCTAGAGATGTGGAGTTCATTGTCAAGAGGTGCATTGTGTGTCAAAAGGCTAAGGGTCATTTGCTTCCTCAAGGCCTTTATTTTCCATTGCCGGTTCCTCAAGCTCCATGGGAGGATGTAAGCTTGGATTTCATCACTGGATTACCTAGGACTCAACGGCAAAAGGATTCAATCATGATGGCTGTTGATAGGTTTTCCAAGATGGCACACTTTGTGGCACGTCATACAACCTATGATGCGGTTCTTATTGCTAATCTCTACTTCAAGGAGATTGTTCGCCTTCATGGAGTGCCTAAGTCTATGGTAAGTGATCGTGACTCAAAGTTTTTGAGCCATTTTTGGCTTACTCTATGGAAGAAAATGGGTACTAAGCTGAAAATTTAGTACTTCAAGTCATCCCAAACCGATGGCCAAACCGAAGTCACTAATAGGACTTTGGGAACTCTTCTTCGAGCCTTAGCTACAAGGATTCCTAAGCAATGGGAAGACATGCTTCCCGATGCGAAACGAGACTCCTCTCACGTGTGTTTAGGAGACCCAATAACAACGGAAACAATCGAAAAATGGATATAGACTTTTAGTCAAAAGAATCACTCTTAAAACTAAAAGAATTGGGTTTACTTAAGCTTGATAAGCTTCACTCACTTATTTCCACTTAAGGATTCTAAATCAGTTTTGAGGTTCTACTCACCTAGAAACCGATTTAGGAGGGTTTTGAGAGTAATTTTAATTAGCTTACACTCACTAATTATCCTAACTCTCTCTTAGGTTAAGCTTTACTCACTTAACTCAAGGATTTCAAGATTAAGATGACTTCTTAATCACAAGAGGAAATTTCGGGTTTGCACTCCAAAAGTTCGAATAAGCACAATGCTCAAGTTTAACAACCAAATCTCTTTTTTCCATTGATCCTTTCCATTACTTATAATACAAGAGTCAAAGAAGACCACAAAGATCAACCATAAATATCTAACACACTAAGCTAATAAACAAAGCATTAAGCTACAAATATCCCACACACTAAGCTAGTAAACAAAGGATTAAGCTATAAATATCCCACAAAACAAGTTGATCAACAAGTGGGGTGAATAGTGTTGCATAGTGTTCTTGTGTGTATTGTTGACCGGTTTTCTTCAAGCAAGTGGGAGGCTTCTCTTAGCTTGCAAGGAAAGCTTCAACTGATCTCCAAGAGTCCACATTAGCTGCTGCCCCATGCCTCACACGTCCAAATACAACTTAAACTAAGCAAAATAAAACCGGTTATGCAAAACCGTAAAACTGATCCAGAATTGACGTCTCAATTGAAAAGCTACTGCAACTTCGTTTCTTCATGAAATCTCACCAAATTTTGTAGGATGAAGCTTCAAGATGTTAGTGAACCAATGTAATTGGAATCACTCTGATATGGATCCAGTGAGAAGATTGAAGATAACTAAATTAGTGGATCTTATGAATTATTGGACTTGGATCATCTTACAATTGAAGGTTGTGAATAGTGTTTTGATGTTAATTTTATTTGTTAATGATCCATATGAGAGATGGTCATTTCCTACAAATCCTAGTTCTGTTAGGATTTGTGTTGTTTTCCTAGTTCTAGTAGGAATAGGACTCTTAAAATCCTAATCCTAGTAGGATTAGAACTCCTAATTCTGTTAGGAGTATAATAGCTTATAAATTCTAGTTGAGTTAGAAATCCAAATCCTAGTTGGATTAGGAATCTAATTGGAGTAGAGTTATATCTTTAATAGGAGTCTAGTTAGTAGACACCAAGTTGAGTTTGTTCTACTTGGTTTAGGAGTTTGTTATTTCTTTGTTATCTTTTATGTTTTATAGTCCTAGTATAATTAGGTATTTGCAATGCCTATATAAGGCTTTTTTTCGATCATTAATAAAACAGATATTATGAGTTTATGAAAGTTTATTTCGTGAGTTTAATTGCTTACAAACCATTAATTAATATTCAGGAGTGTTTATTAGTTAGTGTTAAACAACTTAATTCCAGGAGTGGTTTGAGTGTGTTTAAAAACTATTGAATTCAATTCAGGAGTGATTTGGATTTAGTGCTTGATTAATTAGGCCAGGAGTGACCTAATTGAATCAAAACCCTATTTGATAGTTCAGGAGTGTTCAATCAAATAGTACTATCCTTTTGTTCGAGTGTTATTTGAGTCTGTTCGTCAAAGATTCAACCAAGAAACCATCAAGAACCAATCTTTCTTTCAAGATTCTTGGGAAATTTAAAACTTCACTAAAGGGTGGAATCACATCCACATCAAATTGGTATCAGAGCTGGTCGAAAGAAAGGCGGAGAAAGGTGCTTGATTTTGTTCCAGATTCATCCAGAATTTGGTACGTTTTGTTCTATCTCGTTCTCCTACTAGGAAACGAATTTTTCGGAGTTTCTTGATTCTAAACGGGTCTATTTCAAGTCTAGTTTACTGATGTATTTGATCTAGGAAAACCAAATACTAGAGTAAACGTGCGGAAGATTGCAGTATTAATTCGAACAAAGGTAACCAAGGATAGTTCCTAGTTGCTCAATGATAAAGGCAAAGCCACCACAAGGAACAAACTAAGGGTTTTGACGCGTAAAGGCAAAGCCACCAGCAATCAAGAGGGATGAATACTCAAAGCATTCGAAAAGCACAAAGCATAAACTGAATTCATTCACTAAATCACACGTACAACTTAAGCTATTTATAAGCACACATAAAACGTAAATCCTAATAGGTTTAGGACAATTCCCTAAATCCTAGACTCCAGAATTTGGTACGTTTTGTTCTATCTCGTTCTCCTACTAGGAAACGAATTTTTCGGAGTTTCTTGATTCTAAACTGGTCTATTTCAAGTCTAATTTACTGTCCTAATGTTTCGTGAAATTTGGAGTTCGTTTGGTATGGTTTTTAGATAGTTTTTGTGAGTCGTGTTATTTTGGTACGAATCTGGCGCGTCTGACTTTGAAAGGATACTGCAAGCAGCCTGTTTCGAATTTTTGAATGATTCCAGTTGGAGGTGTCTCATAAGATCCCAAATTTACATTTGTTAAAATTTGGTAATTTTTTTCCACTTATGGAATCTGCAGTTTATTATTGAAGTTAGGTCAGTTTCTAGATATTCTGGGCAGTTTTTAGATGACTATTTGCAACAAAACCATGGTGGACTGGACTGCTGTTGCTGATACCCTTAGTAAACTCAACCTCACAGATGCTATTACCTTTCTACTAGTTACTCTTGCTGATAATTTTCTCACCAAGATGGACAGAAGAATTCTTGAAAGGGAATTATCTTATTTACTATATGACGAAAAAATTGAAGATAGAAAGAAAAAAATTGAAAGGCAGCAATTGGTAAGGGACATAAAGGAACGTCTAGCAAAACTTGAAAAGTCAACTTCGGTTCCAGAAGTACAAGTTGAAGAAGCCAAGACTGATGATGTATCTCTAGTTGTTGAAGATAATATTGCACATGAGAATATAGTTCTGGAACAAATTCTCGAGGAAAATCAAGAAGAGTAGATTAGAGAAATTTCTAGCAGTACTTCTCTTGTTGTCAATGTTATTGAAGAGTCGTCCAACAATTCTACTATCTGCAACTTGCCAAGTATGGTTGTTGTGAGAGATCTTGATACTTCGTTAGCTCATTCTTATGGGTTCGACAAGAGTAAGGTTGATCATGATGTTCTACAGTTGAGATTCAGTAAAATTCGATGTCGAAATTTTTTTCAAGAAGGGGAGAATGATATGGATCCAAAGGGAGAAGATTGAAGATAACTAAATTAGTGGATCTTATGAATTATTGGACTTGGATCATCTTACAATTGAAGGTTGTGAATAGTGTTTTGATGTTAATTTTATTTGTTAATGATCCATATGAGAGATGGTCATTTCCTACAAATCCTAGTTCAGTTAGGATTTGTGTTGTTTTCCTAGTTCTAGTAGGAATAGGACTCTTAAAATCCTAATCCTAGTAGGATTAGAACTCCTAATTCTGTTAGGAGTATAATATCTTATAAATTCTAGTTGAGTTAGAAATCCAAATCCTAGTTGGATTAGGAACCTAATTGGAGTAGAGTTATATCTTTAATAGGAGTCTAGTTAGTAGACACCAAGTTGAGTTTGTTCTACTTGGTTTAGGAGTTTGTTATTTCTTTGTTATCTTTTATGTTTTCTAGTCCTAGTATAATTAGGTATTTGCAATGCCTATATAAGGCTTTTTTTCGATCATTAATAAAACAGAGATTATGAGTTTATGAAAGTTTATTTCGTGAGTTTAATTGCTTACAAACCATTAATTAATATTCAGGAGTGTTTATTAGTTAGTGTTAAACAACTTAATTCCAGGAGTGGTTTGAGTGTGTTTAAAAACCATTGAATTCAATTCAGGAGTGATTTGGATTTAGTGCTTGATTAATTAGGCCAGGAGTGACCTAATTGAATCAAAACCCTATTTGATAGTTCAGGAGTGTTCAATCAAATAGTACTATCCTTTTGTTCGAGTGTTATTTGAGTCTGTTTGTCAAAGATTCAACCAAGAAACTATCAAGAACCAATCTTTCTTTCAAGATTCTTGGGAAATTTAAACTTTACTAAAGGGTGGAATCACATCCACATCAAATTGGTATCAGAGCTGGTCGAAAGAAAGGCGGAGAATGGTGCTTGATTTTGTTCCAGATTCATCCAGAATTTGGTACGTTTTGTTCTATCTCGTTCTCCTACTAGGAAACGAATTTTTCGGAGTTTCTTGATTCTAAACTGGTCTATTTCAAGTCTAATTTATTTTCCTAAAGTTTCGTGAAATTTGGAGTTCGTTTGGTATGGTTTTTAGATACTTCTTGTGAGTCGTGTTATTTTGGTACGAATCTGGCGCGTCTGACTTTGAAAGGATACTGCAAGCAGCCTGTTTCGAATTTTTGAATGATTCCAGTTGGAGGTGTCTCCTAAGATCCCAAATTTACATTTGTTAAAATTCGATAATTTTTTTCCACTTATGGAATCTGCAGTTTATTATTGAAGTTAGGTCAGTTTCTAGATATTCTGGGCAGTTTTTAGATGACTATTTGCAACAAAACCATGGTGGACTGGACTGCTGTTGCTGACCCTTAGTAAACTCAACCTCACAGATGCTATTACCTTTCTACTAGTTACTCTTGCTGATAATTTTCTCACCAAGATGGACAGAAGAATTCTTGAAAGGGAATTATCTTATTTACTATATGACGAAAAAATTGAAGATAGAAAGAAAAAAAATTGAAAGGCAGCAATTGGTAAGGGACATAAAGGAACGTCTAGCAAAACATGAAAAGTCAACTTCGGTTCCGGAAGTACAAGTTGAAGAAGCCAAGACCGATGATGTATCTCTAGTTGTTGAAGATAATATTGCACATGTGAATATAGTTCCGGAACAAATTCTCGAGGAAAATCAAGAAGAGCAGATTAGAGAAATTTCTAGCAAGTACTTCTCTTGTTGTCAATGTTATTGAAGAGTCGTCCAACAATTCTACTATCCGCAACTTGCCAAGTAAGGTTGTTGTGAGAGATCTTGATACTTCGTTAGCTCATTCTTATGGGTTCGACAAGAGTAAGGTTGATCATGATGTTCTACTTGTTGAGATTCAAGTAAAATTCGAGGTCAAATTTTTTTTCAAGAAGGGGAGAATGATATGGATCCAAAGGAGAAGATTGAAGATAACTAAATTAGTGGATCTTATGAATTATTGGACTTGGATCATCTTACAATTGAAGGTTGTGAATAGTGTTTTGATGCTAATTTTATTTGTTAATGATCCATATGAGAGATGGTCATTTCCTACAAATCCTAGTTCCGTTAGGATTTGTGTTGTTTTCCTAGTTCTAGTAGGAATAGGACTCTTAAAATCCTAATCCTAGTAGGATTAGAACTCCTAATTCTGTTAGGAGTATAATAGCTTATAAATTCTAGTTGAGTTAGAAATCCAAATCCTAGTTGGATTAGGAATCTAATTGGAGTAGAGTTATATCTTTAATAGGAGTCTAGTTAGTAGACACCAAGTTGAGTTTGTTCTACTTGGTTTAGGAGTTTGTTATTTCTTTGTTATCTTTTATGTTTTCTAGTCCTAGTATAATTAGGTATTTGCAATGCCTATATAAGGCTTTTTTTCGATCATTAATAAAACAGATATTATGAGTTTATGAAAGTTTATTTCGTGAGTTTAATTGCTTACAAACCATTAATTAATATTCAGGAGTGTTTATTAGTTAGTGTTAAACAACTTAATTCCGGGAGTGGTTTGAGTGTGTTTAAAAACTATTGAATTCAATTCAGGAGTGATTTGGATTTAGTGCTTGATTAATTAGGCCAGGAGTGACCTAATTGAATCAAAACCCTATTTGATAGTTCGGGAGTGTTCAATCAAATAGTACTATCCTTTTGTTCGAGTGTTATTTGAGTCCGTTCGTCAAAGATTCAACCAAGAAACCATCAAGAACCAATCTTTCTTTCAAGATTCTTGGGAAATTTAAAACTTCACTAAAGGGTGGAATCACATCCACATCAAATTGGTATCAGAGCTGGTCGAAAGAAAGGCGGAGAAAGGTGCTTGATTTTGTTCCGCATTCATCCGAATTTGGTACGTTTTGTTCTATCTCGTTCTCCTACTAGGAAACGAATTTTTCGGAGTTTCTTGATTCTAAACGGGTCTATTTCAAGTCTAGTTTACTGATGTATTTGATCTAGGAAAACCAAATACTAGAGTAAACGTGCGGAAGATTGCAGTATTAATTCGAACAAAGGTAACCAAGGATAGTTCCTAGTTGCTCAATGATAAAGGCAAAGCCACCACAAGGAACAAACTAAGGGTTTTGACGCGTAAAGGCAAAGCCACCAGCAATCAAGAGGGTTGAATACTCAAAGCATTCGAAAAGCACAAAGCATAAACCGAATTCATTCACTAAATCACACGTACAACTTAAGCTATTTATAAGCACACATAAAACGTAAATCCTAATAGGTTTAGGACAATTCCCTAAATCCTAGACTCCTAAAAGAAATCAAACACCTAACAACCTCCTTAAAAACCGCCACTTAGGCTAACACTCCTTAGAATATCAAACTCTACTCTAAAAACCGATTCTAGTTAGGAAAACACTCCTAAAGCAAATCAAACACTACACTCCTAGTTGCTGGTCATAATCAAGCTTTACCATGCATACTAGTACGTGTGAGTGTGATGATGATCCTAGGAATCTTCCATGCATAGCCTCAATTGACTCCACATCTAAAATGACACTCTTATGCATTAAGGCTAGCACATCCTCATCCATACATGGATCATACTCCTCTTCTTCGTAAACAATAATCCTCATTTTAGCCACATCATCATCATGAACATAGGGTGATAAGTCGCCAATGTTGAATGTAGAACTTACACCATAGTCTTCCGAAGCTCCCAACTTGAAGGCATTGTCGTTATACTTCTCAATGATTTTGAAAGGTCCTTCTGATCTAGGCATCAACTTGTTTTTTCGCATATTAGGAAACCTTTCTTTACACAAATGTAGCCATACCAAATCACCAACCTTATACTCATGTTGCTTGCGGTTCTTGTTGGCTAACACCTTGTACCTGTCGTTTACCTTCTCGATCCTTGCGCGTACTTGGGCGTGCAACTTCAACATGGCTTGCGCCTTAGCTTGAGCATCTCCATGCACGTAATCACCCTTTGGCAAAGGAATGAGATCAATAGGCAATCTTGGATTGACACCATACACTACTTCAAACGGAGAATGACGAGTTGCATAAGTAGGATATCTATTGTATGCAAACTCAGCATGAGATAACTTGACATCCCAATCCTTAGTACTCTTGCTAACCAAGCCTCGAAGCAAAGCCCCAAGTGTTCGGTTTGTCACTTCCGTCTGCCCATCAGTTTGAGGGTGATGAGAAGTGCTAAAACAAAGCTTAGTACCAAGCATCTTCCATAAAGTCTTCCAGAAATAACTCATGAACTTGGTGTCTCGATCACTCACAATTGTTTTAGGCACCCCATGTAAACGTACAATCTCTTTAAAATACAAATCAGCCACTTTTGATGCATCATCCGTTTTGTGGCAAGGAATGAAGTGAGCCATTTTAGAAAAACGGTCCACCACCACCATAATGGAGTCCTTACCTCTTTGTGTACGAGGCAAACCCACAATGAAATCCATGGAGACATCCTCCCAAGGGAATTCCGGAACAGGTAAGTGATACGAAATCACTTCAAAAAGAATTGTGATTACGATAGTTGAACAATAAACTAAAAGCCTCCACCTAAAGTTTATAATTCGGTTTGCAACTAAGGAAATGAATCTCCACTCTCTCCCTCAATTACGGATTTAATTAACAAAGAACGAGAATCTCCACTCTCGAATATGTCAATTAGGTTGACTTTCTCGTAGTTTGACCTCCCAAGAAAATCGGTTCAAAGATAGAATAAAAACCTCGGTTTTTAATCTTTAACACAACGTGTTTTAATTTGAAGCACAAAGCTTAAATTTCAATTATCCAAATCTGCCTTCATTTATGATCACCATTACATATATATATTACAAGCTAATTATTTCCCAAAAGATCTAAGTACTCAAAATATTAAACAAAGCAAGAAACAACTAATATCTCTAATTTCCAACAAGGATGTAAGAGGAATAGTGTTGTTGTGTGTTTTGTTGACTTATTCAAAGGAGGCAAAGGGGGAGGGCCGGTTTTCCACACCAAGTGGATGGCCTCCCTTAGCTTGCAACACAAGCTCCACAAATATCTCTAAGAACCTCCTTTCACACGTCCCTAGGGTGATTCGCATCCCCGAGCATGTTCGTGGATATTACAACTTACGCTACGCAAAATAATTCCGGTTTTACAAAAACCGAAAATTACAAAAACGTTAATTAAACTAACTAGCTTTTAATTAACTTCTTTTCCTACGTTGCTCAACATAATTAAACTAGTACTAATCCTTAAACCGTGAATTTCTCCCTTGTTGTGATTGAGATCGGTACTTAGTAGAATTTCGGAATTCGCAACCGATTTCGGATCATCCTCTCCTTCTTCAAAAGGAATTGTCCTCAATTCTTGCACATCTTCATCTTCTAAATAGGGGGATAAGTCTCCTACATTGAATGTTGCTTGCCACGCCATAGTCTCCGGGAAGGTCTATTTTGTAAGCATTGTTTCCATATCGTTCAAGAACCTTGAAAGGTCCTTCAGCTCGGGGCATGAGCTTATGCTTTCTTTTACTTGGAAACCTCTCCTTCCTCAAGTGAATCCACACCAAATCTCCAGGAGCAAACAACCTCGGTTTTCGACTTTTGTTTGCTTTCTTTTTGTACATCTCATTTGCCTTCTCGATGTTGGTGCGTATTTCTTTGTGAACCTTCACCATTGTTTCAGCTTGTTGCCTAGCATCTCCGTGGACATAAGAGTCTTTAGGCAACGAAATAAGATCAATAGGGACATACGGATTAACCCCATATACCACTTCGAACGGTGAATGTTTTGTTGCAAAAGTTGGAGTCCTATTGTATGCAAACTCCGCATGGCATAACTTGACATCCCAATCCTTTCCCGTCTTGCTCACCAAGCCCCTTAACAAGGTGCCTAGAGTTCGGTTGGTCACTTCGGTTTGACCATCCGTTTGGGGGGTGATGTGAAGTACTAAACAGTAACTTAGTACCCATCATCCTCCATAGGGACCTCCAAAAATGACTCAAAACTTACTATCTCGATCCGAGACAATAGTTCTTGGTACTCCATGCAAGCGAACAATTTCCCTGAAATACAAACAAGAAACATTAATAGCATCTTCCGTTTTATGACAAGGCACGAAGTGCGCCATTTTTGAGAATCGGTCCACCACCACCATGACCGAATCCTTCCCTCTTTGAGTCCTAGGAAGAGCCACAATGAAATCCATACTAACATCCTCCCATGGTCTCTCCGGTGTCGGTAAAGGAGTGTACAACCCCTTATGGAACGTGCTTTTAGCCCTTTGACAAACACCACAACGAGCCAAAACAGCATGTACCTCTTTGATCATATGAGGCCATGAGAAATGTTCTTGTAACAACTCCATAGTCTTGCTCACGCCAAAATGGCCCGCCAACCCACCTCCATGAGCCTCTCTAATTAGCAAGTCTCGAACGGGACATTTAGGAACGCAAAGTTTGTTCCCCTTGAACAAGAACCCCTCCATTTGATGATAATGGTCTTTTGGACCATCTTTGGTAGCTTCGAACGGATCTCGTGTCCCCTCATCAAGAACATAAAATTCTTTAATCGGTTCAAACCCAAGTACCTTGGAATCCACCATATTAAGCAACACGTGTCTCCGAGATAAAGCATCGGCTACCACGTTAGCTTTTCCGGACTTGTACTTAGCAACAAAGTTGAACGATTGTAAGAACTCTACCCATTTAGCATGCCGAGCACTAAGCTTATGTTGTCCATGAATATATTTCAGTGATTCATGATCGGAATGAAGAACAAAAAGCTTGTGGTCGTAAATAGTGACTCCAATGATTAAGGGATCTAACCATGGCGTAGAACTCTTTATCATAAGTAGAATAATTCAACTTAGCCTGATTTAATTTTTCGCTAAAATACGCAATAGGCTTGCCACATTGAATCAAAACAGCCCCAATACCCGTTCCACTTGCATCACACTCAACTTCAAATGGTTTTGCAAAATCGGGTAAAGCTAGGATAGGCGTTTTACACATTCTCTCTTTTACAAGCTCAAACGCCTTTTGAGCTGCGTCACTCCATTCAAATTTTCCATGTTTAGTGCATTCCGTTATAGGAGCTAATAAGGTGCTGAAATTGTTTAGGAACCTCCTATAAAACGAAGCTAAACCATGAAAAGACCTCACCTCGGTGATAGTTGTAGGAACCGGCCAAGAAGAAATTGCTTCAACTTTGGATGGATCCACCTTCACCCCTTCATCCGAAATTATGAACCCAAGGAAGCCAAGCTCTCGTTGCATGAACGTGCACTTTTCAAGCTTCCCATATAATTTTTGCTCTCTCAAAACCTCGAACACTCGTTGCAAATGATTTAAATGATCATCCTTGTTAGCACTGAAAACAAGAATATCATCCAAATATACAACTACGAACTTTCCCAAAAACGGCCTTAGTACCTCATTCATTAATCTCATGAAAGTACTAGGAGCATTTGTGAGACCAAATGGCATAACCAACCATTCATACAACCCATACTTTGTTTTGAAAGCCGTTTTCCACTCATCTCCCTCCTTCATGCATATTTGGTGGTATCCACTTCTCAAATCAATTTTCGAAAACAACTTGGATCCACTCAACTCATCTAGCATGTCATCTAATCTAGGGATGGGAAATCCGTACTTTATGGTGATGTTATTCACAGCACGGCTATCAATACACATCCTCCATGAACCGTCTTTTTTTGGCACAAGCAAAGCCGGAACGGCACACGGGCTCTTGCTCTCCCTCACGTATCCCTTGCCCATCAACTCACTGATTTGGCTTTGTAATTCCTCACTCTCTTTGGGATTACATCTATAGGAAGGCTTATTTGGAATTGGTGCTCCGGGAATGAGATCAATTTGATGTTCAATTCCACGTTTAGGGGGTAGGCCATTTGGTAGATCATTAGGGAACACATCTCCAAACTCCTCCAACAACTCCCTCAAATGCGGATCCTCAACGTTCACTCCCTCATTCATCTCCTTGGCAACCAGAATATACACCAACTGATTTTCCTCCAACTCCCTCTCGAATCGTTTTCTCCCTAAGAACACGCCACTACACATCGGGTTTTCTTTTGGTGTTGGTTTTGTGTTTCGGATTTTTGAAGGAGGTAATGGTAGCAAGGTTTTGGTTTTGCCATTCTTGTTCACCTTATACACATTTTTAAAACCATCATGCATCACTTTGCGATCAAATTGCCACGGTCTACCAAGTAGTATATGGCACGCAGTCATAGGGATTACATCACATAGAATTTCATCTTCATAATTTCCAATTGAGAATGTGATTAAAACTCTATTTTTTACCCTTACTTCACTATCATCATCTAGCCATTTCAGTTTATAAGGAATTGGATGTTTCGTCATAGGTAATGCTAACTTCTCTACAAGTTCGGTTGAAGCTACATTAGTACAACTTCCACCATCTATGATCAAATTGCATAGTTTTTTTTTCACTAGGCATTTCGAATGAAAAATGGTCTCCCTTTGTTCCTCATTTTCGGCCACCACATTTGAGTATAAGGACCTCCTAATCACTAAGGTTTCACCCTCCATTTCAGGATTGCACACGTCCTCCTCATCCTCACTTCCATTTTTATCATGTTCCATTGCTAAAAGAGATTGTCTTTCCAACTCGTCTATTTCTATTATATCTCTTATGGTCATGATTCTCTTAGTCGGACAATTAGCTTGGTAATGGCCATAGCCTTGACACTTAAAACATTTCACTTTTAAGGTTTTGTCATCTCCGACTTTCTCCTTGTCTTTCCTAGTGAAATCAGGTTTTTTGTTCTTATCAAGATTACTAGTACTAGGATTAACTTTGAAAGTACTAAATGGCTTGGAATAAGACTTACTTGCTACTGATTTCTTCTTTTGGCTATCCATTTTGAGAGCCACTTTGCAAGCTTCATCGAATGTGAGGTATGGAAACACCTCCACTTTCTCACGCACCTCTTCGTTTAGGCCTCCTAAGAATCGGCCTAACTTTTGCTCCTCCATTTCTTCGATTTCACAAACAATGGAAAGCTTCTCAAATTCCTTGATGTACTCCTCCATAGGCATGGCGCCTTGCTTGAGTGTGGACCACCTAACATACTGATTTTGTTTGTAGTTAGTTGGAACAAAACGTTTCCTCAATTGCTTCTTCAATTTTTCCCAAGTAGCAATCTTGGATTTGTTCTCTTTCACTCTTTGCCTCTTCAATCCTTCTAACCAAATGGATGCATATTTGGTTAGCTTCAAAACAGCAACCTTGTATCTCTTGTCATTCGGAGTGTCTTTGTAATCAAAAAAACGCTCCAAAGAACGTTCCCATTCAATGTATAATTCCGGATCACTAGCTCCATCAAAATCCGGAACTTCAATTTTAAACCCCTATCATCAGCCCTAGAACTCCTTTCTTCCTCATTGGGTTTCTTCTTAAACAATTCTAAGGTTATCTTTGCCATCATGTCGTGTAATGCTTCATTTTGCTTAGCTAAAGCTTCTAGCATTGCATCTCTTCTAGCATTATCATCTATTTCCTCGTCCATTTCGGAACTCGGCTCTTGATACCACTTGATACGAAATCACTTCAAAAAGAATTGTGATTACGATAGTTGAACAATAAACTAAAAGCCTCCACCTAAAGTTTATAATTCGGTTTGCAACTAAGGAAATGAATCTCCACTCTCTCCCTCAATTACGGATTTAATTAACAAAGAACGAGAATCTCCACTCTCGAATATGTCAATTAGGTTGACTTTCTCGTAGTTTGACCTCCCAAGAAAATCGGTTCAAAGATAGAATAAAAACCTCGGTTTTTAATCTTTAACACAACGTGTTTTAATTTGAAGCACAAAGCTTAAATTTCAATTATCCAAATCTGCCTTCATTTATGATCACCATTACATATATATATTACAAGCTAATTATTTCCCAAAAGATCTAAGTACTCAAAATATTAAACAAAGCAAGAAACAACTAATATCTCTAATTTCCAACAAGGATGTAAGAGGAATAGTGTTGTTGTGTGTTTTGTTGACTTATTCAAAGGAGGCAAAGGGGGAGGGCCGGTTTTCCACACCAAGTGGATGGCCTCCCTTAGCTTGCAACACAAGCTCCACAAATATCTCTAAGAACCTCCTTTCACACGTCCCTAGGGTGATTCGCATCCCCGAGCATGTTCGTGGATATTACAACTTACGCTACGCAAAATAATTCCGGTTTTACAAAAACCGAAAATTACAAAAACGTTAATTAAACTAACTAGCTTTTAATTAACTTCTTTTCCTACGTTGCTCAACATAATTAAACTAGTACTAATCCTTAAACCGTGAATTTCTCCCTTGTTGTGATTGAGATCAGTACTTAGTAGAATTTCGGAATTCGCAACTGATTTCGGATCAGTAAGGGAGTATACAATCCTTGATGAAACGTACTCTTTGCCTTCTGACAAGTAGCACATCTAGCAATAACTCCTTGGACATCTCCTTGCATCTTTGGCCAATAAAAATGCTCTTGCAACATTGCAAGTGTCTTGGTAATACCAAAATGGCCAGCAATGCCTCCCCCATGAGCCTCCCTAACAAGTAATTCACGAATTGAACAAGATGGAATGCAAAGCTTGTTACCTTTGAAAAGGAAACCCTCGTGCATGACATAGGATCCCACGGCCCCTTTGACACATTCACCAACAATAGGCCGAAAATCAACATCTTCCTTGTAATACTCTTTAAGAAGCTCGAACCCTAACAACTTGGATTGTAACACACCAATCAAAGTATGCCTCCTTGAAAGAGCATCAGCTACCACATTATTTTTGCCTTCTTTGTACTTGGAAGAAAAGTTGAAAGATTGAAGGAACTCAACCCATTTTGCATGCCGTGGATTGAGCTTTTGTTGCCCATGTATATGCTTAAGAGCCTCATGATCCGAATGCAACACAAAGTGACTAGGACGTAAATAATGACTCCAATGATCCAACGCCCTCACTATTGCATAGAATTCCTTGTCATAGGTAGAATAGTTTTACCTTGCGCCATTCAATTTCTCACTAAAATAAGCTATGGCACGCTTACCTTGCGCCAAAACTGCTCCAATGCCAACTCCACTAGCATCACACTCCACCTCAAAAGGTTGTGAAAAATCGAGCAAAGCTAGGATGGGCGTGTTGCACAATAGTTGTTTAATAGTCTCGAAGGCTTGTTGGGCTGCCCTACTCCACTCAAACTTCCCTTGCTTAATACATTCGGTCATGGGAGCCATAATGCTACTGAAATTCTTCACAAAACGCCTATAAAAAGAAGCAAGACCATGAAAAGACCTTACTTGGGAGATAGTAGTAGGCGTAGGCCACGAATTTATGGCTTCCACTTTGGAGGGATCAACCGAAACGCCATCCTTAGAAACTATATAACCAAGAAAAGTGACGCTGGGAACAAGGAAATAGCACTTCTCCACCTTAGCATAGAGTTGCTGCCTCCTTAACACTTCGAATACGGCCCTCAAATGGCCCATATGTTCAGCAACACTTCGACTATAAATCAAAATGTCATCGAGGTATACCACCACAAATTTGCCCAAGAAAGGTTTGAGCATTTCATTCATCAACCGCATGAAAGTACTAGGAGCATTAGTAAGACCAAATGGCATCACAAGCCATTCATAAAGACCCACCTTAGTCTTGAAAGCCGTCTTCCACTCATCTCCTTCCCTCATTCTATTTTGGTGGTAACCACTTCTCAAGTCTATCTTGGAGAACACCTGTCGAACCATGCAATTCATCAAGCAAATCATCAAGTCTAGGAATAGGAAACCTATACTTGATAGTTATATTATTCACAGCTCTAGAATCAATGCACATGCGCCAAGTCCCATCCTTCTTTGGCACCAACAAAGCCGGAACAGCACAAGGGCTCATACTTTCCCTCACATATCCCCTCTCCATCAACTCCTCAATTTGTCTTTGAAGCTCTTTCGTCTCTTGAGGGTTACACCTATAGGCTGCCTTGTTTGGTAAAGAAGCTCCAGGGAACAAGGTCAATTTGGTGCTCAATGCCTCTAATAGGTGGTAATCCCGGGGTAAACCATTAGGGAACACATCCACAAAGTCCTCCAAAATCTGAGCTACACACTTAGGAACGGTTGGTTGTGAGTTTGTGGTGCTCTCCTCACTCACTTGAACCAACAAATACCCACCTCCCTCCTTCTCTAACTCATGAGGAATTTGTTTTTCAGTCAACAACAAACTCTCTTTGGGGTGGGGTTTAGAGACAACAAGAGGTTTCAAGGCGGTTTTCTTATTCCCAATAGTGGCAATATACACATTGGCACGTCCATCATACTTCACAAACCGATCATATTGCCAAGGACGTCCTAATAAGACATGACATGCGTCCATATTCACCACATCACATAACACTTCATCCCTAAATTTACCAATTTCAAAAGAAATAAGGGCTTGTTTTTTTACCTTAACATCGCTGCCATCACTTAGCCAATGTAATTTGTAAGGTTTTGGATGAGGTGTGGTTGGCCACTTAAGCTTATCAATCAACGTAGTAGAGACCACATTGGTGCAACTTCCCGTGTCAATGATCAAATCACACAATCTTTCCTTCACAAGGCAACGTGTAAGGAAGATTTTGTCCCTTTGAGTCTCCAAGGGTGCTGCTTTGGAGTGAAGGGTGCGCATGATGAGTGCTTGGCCCTCCATCACCGGATCCTCCTCCGAATCAGCTACATATGCGTCCTCTTCATTGCCCCCATACTCCTCTTCTTCGAAGCTTGGGTCCTCCTTGGAAGCATATGCCTCGTCAATCTCACGAATGTCCCTCAATGTCATGACACGATTGTTTGGACAATCTTTGATCACATGGCCATACCCCTTGCACTTAAAACAAATTCGTCTCTCCTCCGTGGGTAAGGGTTGTGATGACTTGCCCTTGTCTTGCTTGAATTTGTCAAACTTGGGCGTGAATTTGGACGTGTTGCCCCCACTTTTCTCTCCTTGAGTTTTCTCAAAACTCCTCACAAACGGCTTTGGAAACGATGCCTTCTTAGCTTTGGCATGTTTCTCAACTCTCATGGCTACTTGACATACCTCCTCAAAGCTCCAATAGGGTTGCAAATCAACCTTCTTCGATATTTTCTTGTCAAGACCCCCAATAAATCGTGCTATTTTAAACTCAACTTTCTCCTCCACATCGCACATCATGGTCAATCTTTCAAATTCAGCCACATATTCCTCGACACTAAGGGTGTTTTGCTTGAAAGCTTGAAGCTTTATGTACATGTCTTGGATAAAATCCGTGGGCAAAAATCGTTTCTTCATACGAACCTTGAGTTGTTCCCATGAATCAAGGCGTGGCTTCCCTTCCTTCCTCCGTTTGTTTTTGAGATTTTCGAACCAAAGGGTTGCATAGGATGTTAGTTTTAGCACAGCCACCTTAAAACGCTTGTGATCATCATAATCCTTATAATCAAAAACGCGTTCAATCCTTTGTAGCCATTCTAAGAACTTTTCAGGTTTCATGCTGCCATCAAATTCCGGGAGATCAAGTCTCAATCCCCTATCATCATCATGCTGCTTGTTGCCTTCGTCGAGGTCTCCCTTGGGGTTGCTCCCCTTCCGAACTAGAGTCATGTATAGAAGGCACACTCCTACTAGGACTAGGAGATTGATTTCTATGCGGAACTCCTTGTTGATTTCGGAAAAGATGAACAAGTTCATCCATGCGTGCTCTTAGGTCGGCTATTTCTCTATCTCGACGCAATTCATTGGCTTGATTGAGTGTAAGGCCTCGAGGGACTCGAACCTCGTTGTCCTCGTCACTTTGAGCACCGTCCATAATGAAGACTCCAAACATAACTTGGATCTTGGACGAATTTTTTTTGCCCTTCACGTTTCTAGTGTGAAGATATTTAGTAAAGTTTTGTGAAAAACACAAAATCTTGAGAAAAAGATGGAGTCTTGGAAGGTTTCTTTGAATGTGTTTGTGTAATGGAGGGATGTACTTTAGTGAAGTTTTGTGGAAATTTCGGAATCTTGAAAAAAAGGTTCAATCTTTAAGGTGTTCTTGAAGGTTGAATACTCTCCTTCAATGGCCGAAAAAAATTCTCAAGGATGAGAACCAAAGCTCTGGATACCAAGATGATGTACTTGATCTAGGAAAGCCAAATACTAGAGTAACGTGCGGAAGATTGTAATATCAATTCGAACAAATGTAACCAAGGATAGTTCCTAGTTGCTCAATGATAAAGGCAAGGCCACCACAAGGAACAAACTAAGGGTTTTGATGCGTAAAGGCAAGGCCACCAGCAATCAAGAGAGATGAATACTCAAAGCATTCGAAAAAAACACAAAGCATAAACTGAATTTCATTAATTAAATCACACGTACAACTTAAGCTATTTATAAGCACACATAAAACGTAAATCCTAATAGGTTTAGGACAATTCCCTAAATCCTAGACTCCTAAAAGAAATCAAACACCTAACAACCTCCTTAAAAACCGCCACTTAGGCTAACACTCCTAAGAATATCAAACTCTACTCTAAAAACCGATTCTAGTTAGGAAAACACTCCTAAAGCAAATCAAACACTACACTCCTAGTTGCTGGTCATAATCAAGCTTTACCATGCATACTAGTACGTGTGAGTGTGATTATGATCCTAGGAATCTTCCATGCATAGCCTCAATTGACTCCACATCCAAAATGACACTCTTATGCATTAAGGCTAGCACATCCTCATCCATACTTGGATCAATAATTAGGTATTTGCAATGCCTATATAAGGCTTTTTTCGATCATTAATAAAACAGAGATTATGAGTTTATGAAAGTTTATTTCGTGAGTTTAATTGCTTACAAACCATTAATTAATATTCAGGAGTGTTTATTAGTTAGTGTTAAACAACTTAATTCCAGGAGTGGTTTGAGTGTGTTTAAAAACCATTGAATTCAATTCAGGAGTGATTTGGATTTAGTGCTTGATTAATTAGGCCAGGAGTGACCTAATTGAATCAAAACCCTATTTGATAGTTCAGGAGTGTTCAATCAAATAGTACTATCCTTTTGTTCGAGTGTTATTTGAGTCTGTTCGTCAAAGATTCAACCAAGAAACCATCAAGAACCAATCTTTCTTTCAAGATTCTTGGGAAATTTAAAACTTCACTAAAGGGTGGAATCACATCCACATCACACTCGAAAATTCCAAGTAACTGTTCGGAATCATCAAAATGATTCTACCGCGCCACAGACCAAACGTACAAAACAGTTTCTACTTAAAACAACTTCTAAACATAATTAGTGAAAGTAAAGCATGTTTAGAACTCAACTAACACTAAACTTGCTAATTAAGCCTAATTAATTATTACAAAAATGAGAGCATCAAAAAGCTAACTGAGCTAACTGATTTCAACTAACACTAAACCTGGCTTTGATACCACTTGATGCGAAACGAGACTCCTCTCACGTGTGTTTAGGAGACCCAATAACAGCGGAAACAATCGAACAATGGATATAGACTTTTAGTCAAAAGAATCACTCTTAAAACTAAAAGAATTGGGTTTACTTAAGCTTGATAAGCTTCACTCACTTATTTCCACTTAAGGATTCTAAATCGATTTTGAGGTTTTACTCACCTAGAAACTGATTTAGGAGGGTTTTGAGAGTAATTTTAATTAGCTTACACTCACTAATTATCCTAACTCTCTCTTAGGTTAAGCTTTACTCACTTAACTCAAGGATTTCAAGATTAAGATCACTTCTTAATCACAAGAGGAAATTTCGGGTTTGCACTCCAAAAGTTCGAATAAGCACAATGCTCAAGTTTAACAACCAAATCTCTTTTTTCCATTGATCCTTTCCATTACTTATAATACAAGAGTCAAAGAAGACCAAAATGATCAACCATAAATATCTAACACACTAAGCTAATAAACAAAGCATTAAGCTACAAATATCCCACACACTAAGCTAATAAACAAAGCATTAAGCTATAAATATCCCACAAAACAAGTTGATCAACAAGTGGGGTGAATAGTGCTGCATAGTGTTCTTGTGTGTATTGTTGACCGGTTTTCTTCAAGCAAGTGGGAGGCTTCTCTTAGCTTGCAAGGAAAGCTTCAACTGATCTCCAAGAGTCCACATTAGCTGCTGCCCCATGCCTCACACGTCCAAACACAACTTAAACTAAGCAAAATAAAACCGGTTATGCAAAACCGTAAAACTGATCCAGAATTGACGTCTCGATTGAAAGGCTACTGCAACTTCGTTTCTTCATGAAATCTCACCAAATTTTGTAGGATGAAACTTCAAGATGTTAGTGAACCAATGTAATTGGAATCACTCGAAAATTCCAAGTAACTTGTTCGGAATCATCAAAATGATTCTACCGCGCCACAGACGAAACGTACAAAACAGTTTCTACTTAAAACAACTTCTAAACATAATTAGTGAAAGTAAAGCATGTTTAGAACTCAACTAACACTAAACTTGCTAATTAAGCCTAATTAATTATTCCAAAAATGAGGGCATCAAAAAGCTAACTGAGCTAACTGATTTCAACTAACACTAAACCTGGATTTGATACAACTTGATGCGAAACGAGACTCATCTCACGTGTGTTTAGGAGACCCAATAACAGCGGAAACAATCGAACAATGGATATAGACTTTTAGTCAAAAGAATCACTCTTAAAACTAAAAGAATTAGGTTTACTTAAGCTTGATAAGCTTCACTCACTTATTTCCACTTAAGGATTCTAAATCGGTTTTGAGGTTTTACTCACCTAGAAACTGATTTAGGAGGGTTTTGAGAGTAATTTTAATTAGCTTACACTCACTAATTATCCTAACTCTCTCTTAGGTTAAGCTTTACTCACTTAACTCATGGATTTCAAGATTAAGATCACTTCTTAATCACAAGAGGAAATTTCGAGTTTGCACTCCAAAAGTTCGAATAAGCACAATGCTCAAGTTTAACAACCAAATCTCTTTTTTCCATTGATCCTTTCCATTACTTATAATACAAGAGTCAAAGAAGACCAAAAAGATCAACCATAAATATCTAACACACTAAGCTAATAAACAAAGCATTAAGCTACAAATATCCCACACACTAAGCTAATAAACAAAGCATTAAGCTATAAATATCCCACAAAACAAGTTGATCAACAAGTGGGGTGAATAGTGCTGCATAGTGTTCTTGTGTGTATTGTTGACCGGTTTTCTTCAAGCAAGTGGGAGGCTTCTCTTAGCTTGCAAGGAAAGCTTCAACTGATCTCCAAGAGTCCACATTAGCTGCTGCCCCATGCCTCACACGTCCAAACACAACTTAAACTAAGCAAAATAAAACCGGTTATGCAAAACCGTAAAACTGATCCAGAATTGACGTCTCGATTGAAAGGCTACTGCAACTTCGTTTCTTCATGAAATCTCACCAAATTTTGTAGGATGAAACTTCAAGATGTTAGTGAACCAATGTAATTGGAATCACTCGAAAATTCCAAGTAACTTGTTCGGAATCATCAAAATGATTCTACCGCGCCACAGACGAAACGTACAAAACAGTTTCTACTTAAAACAACTTCTAAACATAATTAGTGAAAGTAAAGCATGTTTAGAACTCAACTAACACTAAACTTGCTAATTAAGCCTAATTAATTATTCCAAAAATGAGGGCATCAAAAAGCTAACTGAGCTAACTGATTTCACTTCACCTACACACGCTAGGACTCTTACAACTCAATGCATTTGCACGCCTAAGAGACATACTTACATTAGGACACTAGCACTTAGAATCATAACAACACTATGACTCTTAGCTTTAGGGAATTAAAATACAACTCAAGTAAATCAACATCAAACAACTCGATCTATGAATGGAAATGCAATTAATCTAGAAATCAAGAAAGATATTTGACAAACGAACTATGCAACCAAGTTAACAACAACTTGATCACCATGAACATTAGTCAATGAATTGTTAAGGACCTCGTCAATGGTAGCAGCCACCATGTTAATGAGCTTCGTGTCTTTGACTAAGGAAAGTGTAGGAATAGTAGATGGTCCTCCATCATCCTCCCCTTCTTTGGAAGAGCTTGCACTCAAGCTAGGAAGCTCGGCATCATCTCCATGGTAAGGACTTAGATCTGCCACATTGAAAGCGCTAGAAACTCCATAATCTCCCGGAAGTTCCACTTGATATTGATGTGGATGTGATTCCACACTTTAGTGAAGTTTTAAATTTCCCAAGAATCTTGAAAGAAAGATTGGTTCTTGATGGTTTCTTGGTTGAATCTTTGACGAACAAACTCAAATAACACTCGAACAAAAGGATAGTACTATTTGATTGAACACTCCTGAACTATCAAATAGGGTTTTGATTCAATTAGGTCACTCCTGGCCTACTTCATCAAGCACTAAATCCAAATCACTCCTGAATTGAATTCAATGGTTTTTAAACACACTCAAACCACTCCTGGAATTAAGTTGTTTAACACTAACTAATTAACACTCCTGAATATTAATTAATTGTTTGTAAGTAATTAAACTCACGAAATAAACTTTCATAAACTCATAATCTCTATTTTATTAATGATCGAAATAAAGCCTTATATAGGCATTACAAATATGATATGATCACTAAATATGATATGATCGAAATAAACTCCTGAATATTTTAATTAACTCTTAATCTCACTTACACCACTCCTGGAATAAAGTAGAATAAACACTAAGTAAATAATCACTCCTGAAAATTACTCAATGGTCGAAAGTAATTGATCACACAATTAAATTCAATAACAAAGTTTTTAGGTAAATCTCACATGCTTTGAATGATAGCATAGAACTATTATTTATAATAGAGTAAACTTGTCCTCCAAGGACCAAGCAAGGCCGAAAATCAGCCATAAGAATTAAGGAAACACTCCTTAATTCCTTACATCCTAATCCCTTGAATCTAGGAGAGAATAAAGGAGTAAATAAGGAAACAACCAAATCAGCCCATAATCCCCCTTCACACGCCTAAACACACCAAGAAATAAGGAAAGTATTACAACTCAATGACAACTTGCAAACTTGGAGCACAAGGACCAAATCACACGCCTAAACCAAATCACACGCCTATTCTTGGTCGAAATATCACAAGATTTTCGGACCTTTATTTGCTGAAAATTAAAGACTTAATTAAAATAACTAAGACTCTAGAAATGGTGTCATCTTCATGCTTCATCCATGGACTCATCGTCCCACTAGAGAAATGACACAAATGAGGAGTTTGAATTTAACTTGAACCCGAACACTTCAAGGACTAAACAAATCGGATCATTTGGAGCTTGACCTTGACCTTGACTTGTATCATTCTCCCCCTCTTCAAAAGAATTTGTCCTCAAATTTTCATCATCTAAATAAGGACTAAGATCACCAACATTGAAGGTTGCACTCACACCTCCATAATCACTTGGAAGCTCGATCTTATAAGCACTTTCATTAATCACATCAATAACTTTGAATGGACCATCAGCTCTAGGCATAAGCTTGTTCTTCCTTCTACTTGGAAATCGTTCTTTCCTCAAATGAATCCAAACCAAATCGCCAATCTGAAATTTCGGTTGTCTTCTATGCTTGTTGGCTCGTTCTTTGTATTGAGTATTCATCTTCTCAATTCGTGCTTTCACTTGCTCACAAGTCTTCTTAAAGGCTTCCAACCTCTGCTTTGAATCAACATGAATTTCAGATTTAGTTAGTGACACAAAATCAATAGGAAGGAAAGGATTGATACCATAAACCACCTCAAATGGAGACTTAGAAGTAGTAGAAGAATGAGCTCGATTATAAGCAAACTCGGCGTGAGCTAGCTTTATATCCCAATCCTTTTGTGTCTTACTCACCAAGCCACGTAACAAAGCTCCAAGAGTTCTATTAGTCACTTCGTTTGACCATCTGTTTGAGGATGATGACTTGTGCTAAAGAGTAACTTAGTCCCCACCATCTTCCATAAGCTCCTCCAAAAATGACTAAGGAACTTCGTATCACGATCACTAACAATACTTCTAGGAATACCATGCAATCGAATAATCTCTTTGAAGTACAAATCCGCCACATGCAAAGCATCATCGGTTTATGTATTGGAACAAAGTGAGCCATCTTCGAAAATCGATCCACCACCACCATAATCCAACAATGAAATCCATACTCACACTATCCCAAGGTGTATCGGGTATGGGTAATGGAGTATAAAGGCCTTTATGGAAGGTACTCTTCGACCTTTGACAAGTAGCACACTTACTAACCACCATATGAACATCCCTCATCATGTTAGGCCAATAAAAACTCTCATTCAAAGTGTCTAATGTCTTTTGAACACCGAAATGACCAGCCAGCCCTCCACTATGAACTTCTCTCACAAGCAACTCCCTCACGCCACTCTTAGGAATGCATAGCTTGTTTCCCTTAAACAAAAATCCCTCTTGTACCACAAACAAACCACTAGGACTCCTAAAGAACTCACGGAAATCATCATCATTATCATACAAATCCTTTAAGTGTTCAAACCCCAACACCCTTGCATCAACCATGGCTAAAAGATAGGAACGCCTAGAAAGGGCATCCGCAACAATGTTACTCTTACCTTCCTTGTATTTGGACGAAAATGTGAAGGCTTGTAGGAATTCAACACACTTAGCATGCCTATGGTTGAGTTTTTGCTGTCCATGGATGCATTTGAGTGCTTCATGATCCGAATGAAGAATGAAAGGCTTGGGCCTCAAGTAATGAGACCAATGATCCAAGGCTCTCACAATTGCATAGAATTCACGATCATAGTTGGAGTAATTGAGTTTGGCGCCACTCAACTTCTCACTAAAGTAGGCAATGGGCCTCCTTTCTTGAAGCAAAACCGCCCCAACTCCAAGTCCACTAGCATCACACTCAACTTCGAACAACTTGTTGAAATCCGGCAAGGCAAGGATAGGAGCGTTGCAAAGTAACTCCTTGACTTCATCAAACGCCTTTTGAGCATGAGAGTTCCATGAAAACTCCCCTTTCTTCATCAAATCCGTGATTGGTGCCATGATAGTTGAGAAATTTCTGATGAATCTTCTATAAAAGGAAGCTAGACCATGAAAGCTTCGACATTCATGAGCACTTGTAGGCGCCAACCATGAAGACATGGCCTTGACTTTTCCGGATCCACATGAACTCCATCCCTAGACACAATGTAACCAAGAAAAGCGATACTAGGAACAAGAAAATCACACTTTTCCATTTTTCCATACAACTTTTGCTCTCTTAATTTTTCAAATAAAGCTCTCAAGTGAACTAAATGAGACTCAACACTAGTACTATATACAAGAATATCATCTAAATAGACAACAATAAACTTGTTAAGAAAGGGACGTAGTACCTCATTCATAAGTCTCATAAATGAACTAGGAGCATTGCAAAGACCAAAGGGCATCACCATCCACTCATATAGACCTTGTTTGGTCTTGAAAGCGGTTTTCCATTCATCTCCTTCCCGAATTCTCATTTGATGATAACCACTCCTCAAATCAATCTTCGAAAAAATCGAAGCTCCATGTAGCTCATCAAGCATGTCCTCCAATCTAGGCATAGGAAAACGATACTTGATTGTAATGTTGTTGACGGCTCTACTATCAATACACATCCTCCAAGTACCATCTTTCTTAGGAACAAGCAAAGCGGGAACGGCACATGGACTCATGCTTTCTCTTACATAGCCTCGGTCAATCAACTCTTCATTTTGCTTTTGTAGCTCCTTAGAAGCTACGGGATCACATCTATATGCCGGCTTATTTGGCAAAGGTGCGCCTGGCACAAGATCAATAGCATGCTCAATGCCTCTCAATGGTGGTAATCCTTGAGGTAATTCTTCCGGAAAAACATCACAAAATTCGTCCAATAGAGCTGCAAGTTTCGGACTACTAGAAGAAACACCATTTGTCAAAGCAAGTTTAACACATAAAGCATAACAATGTCCTTCCAACTCTACCTCTTTCTCGAATTCTTTGGCCGAAAGAAACAAGTTTTGTTTCGTCTCAACCACCTTCTTGGGTGCCATGGAACTAGGAGACAAAGGAACGAACCGAATCTTTTTAGAACCCATCAAAACCGTGTACACATTGGTTTCGCCCTCATGAACAACTTTTCGATCATATTGCCAAGGTCTACCAAGAAGAAGATGACAAGCACTCATGGGTAGAACATCACCCCACAACTCATCTTTGTAACCCCCAATAGAAAACGACACAAGAGCTTGCTTTTTCACCAACAAACCCGTTTTGTCATCCAACCAACTCAACTTATAAGGATGTGGATGGTCTCTAACAATCAAATTCAACTTAGAAACCACATTAGAAGCAACCACATTCGTACATGAACCACTGTCAATAATCACATTACATGTAAACTCACCAATTCGACATCTAGTATGAAACAAGTTTTCTCTTTGATCATGGTTAGGAGAATGATCAACATGCAAAGTTCTCCTAATAACCCCAAGCATCCTAGATTCATCTTCGGCATATGCAATCTCATTATCATCACTTTCACATTCTTCCTCCTTTTCACACACAATGTTATACGTTCTTTCTTCCTCCTCTATTTCCATGTATTGTCTCATCGTTAAGGTCTTCCTAGATGGACAATTACTAGCAATGTGACCCCTCCCTTGACACTTAAAACACTTTCGAGTTTCCTCCCATTTTTCTTTAGGAATCACCAATTTAGGACGGTCTCCCTTTTGTTCCCCCTTAGAAGGATTATCTTTTTTCTCAAAGGTTTTAGAAGAGTTAGAAGAAGAAGAAGGGACGAAAGAAGAAGAAGAGCTGGTCTTATTATGGCCGAATTTTCCCCCATATGGTTTCTTTTCCTCCAATTCATGCCTTTCAAATTTTAAAGCCAATCGACACACATCATCAAAAGTACTATAATTCGACACATCAACCTTTCTAGCAATAGATTTATTAAGTCCATTAACAAACCTAGCAATTTTCTCTTGTTCGACCTCCTCAACATCACAAATCAAACACAACTTGTCAAATTCAACCATGTAATCATGCACACTCGACACATCTTGAGTCAAAGAATTCTTTCTCATGTATTGTCGTTGAATAAAATCACTTGGAACAAACTTCTCATGCAATTTCCTTTTAAGCTTAGTCCAACTTTTAAGCTTAGGTTTCCCAAGTCTCGCCCTTTTTGCCTTTAGACTTTCTAACCAAATTCCAGCATACTTAGTTAGTCTAATGGTGGCAATTTTAAAACGTTTCTCATCATCAAACCCCTCATAATCACAAATTTTCTCAAGTTGACGAATCCATTCAAGTAAATCCTCGGGACTAGAATCACCAGTAAAGTCATCTAGTTTAATCCCCCTATCATTATCATAAGTTGGTTTAACAATTTTAACCTCTTCAACATCGATTCATAGTCAACGTGATTAGGGTCGTTTTTATTGTTCACTTTACCCGCAAGAATGTTATGAGCTACTGTTAATCTTTCCCTTTTTTCTTTTTCTTCATTTTGAGTGTTAAAGAGTTTCTCAATAAGAGCTTTTATTTCAGCCAATTCCGCCATTATAACCCAATTAAGATGCTACGTCACGAAGAAATAGCAAGCCACAACCACACACAAATCCCCAACAAAGGATCGACAAAGAAGAAGCACTTACCAATGAAAGAAGAATCCCTTCTATCCTCACCCTCCTGGAAAAATCGATACCAACCGATATGATTGCACGTCCAAGTTGAAGAGCAACCAAGGAAATCCGAAAACAAAGGTTCGAATTTGAAGAATGAATGAAGTCCGAAATTTATGTTCTAAGTCACCGGATATGATAATTAAAATAATCACTCCTGAATATTTTAATTAACTCTTAATCTCACTTACACCACTCCTGGAATAAAGTAGATTAAACACTAAGTAAATAATCACTCCTGAAAATTACTCAATGGTCGAAAGTAATTGATCACACAATTAAATTCAATAACAAAGTTTTTAGGTAAATCTCACATGCTTTGAATGATAGCATGGAACTATTATTTATAATAGAGTAAACTTGTCCTCCAAGGACCAAGCAAGGCTGAAAATCAGCCATAAGAATTAAGGAAACACTCCTTAATTCCTTACATCCTAATCCCTTGAATCTAGGAGAGAATAAAGGAGTAAATAAGGAAACAACCAAATCAGCCCATAATCCCCCTTCACACGCCTAAACACACCAAGAAATAAGGAAAGTATTACAACTCAATGACAACTTGCAAACTTGGAGCACAAGGACCAAATCACACGCCTAAACCAAATCACACGCCTATTCTTGGTCGAAATATCACAAGATTTTCGGACCTTTATTTGCTGAAAATTAATGACTTAATTAAAATAACTAAGACTCTAGAAATGGTGTCATCTTCATGCTTCATCCATGGACTCATCGTCCCACTTGAGAAATGACACAAATGAGGAGTTTGAATTTAACTTGAACCCGAACACTTCAAGGACTAAACAAATCGGATCATTTGGAGCTTGACCTTGACCTTGACTTGTATCAAAATACCTAATTATACAAGGACTAGAAAACATAAAAAGATAACAAAGAAATAACAAACTCCTAAACCAAGTAGAACAAGCTCAACTTGGCGCCTACTAACTAGACTCCTATTAAACATATAACTCTACTCCAATTAGAATCCTAATCCAACTAGGATTTGGATTTCTAACTCAACTAGAATTTATAAGCTATTAGACTTCTAACAAAACTACGAGTTTTAATCGTACTAGAACTAGGAAAACAACATAAATCCTTACCGAACTTGGATTTGTAGGAAATGACCATCTCTCATATGGATCATTAACTCATAAAATTAACATCAAAGCACTATTCACAACCTTCAATTGTAAGATGATCCAAGCCCAATAATTCATAAGATCCACTAATTTAGTTATCTTCAATCTTTTCATCGGATCCATATCGGATATGCATTTTCATTCACCTTGCCAATGATAGGAAATGGTCCATCAGCTCTAGGATGTAACTTGGACTTCCTTTTGGAAGGAAATCGTTCCTTCCTAAGGTGAATTCAAACAAGTTCACCCGGTTGAAATTGCACGTCCCTTCTCTTCTTATCAACTCGTGCCTTAACTTTCTCATTAGCTTTGATGATCTTCTCACGTACATAGGCATGGAGTTGCTTGATCTCTTTGACTCTTACATCGACCTCATGACTATACTTTTGTGGAGTAGGAAAAGGGGCTAAGTCCATAGGAGTGCTCGGATTATGGCCATAGACAACATTGAATGGACTTAGGCTTGTAGTCTTGCTAGGAACCCTATTGTAAGCAAATTCAGCGTGAGGAAGTGAAGTGAAATCAGTTAGCTCAGTTAGCTTTTTGATGCTCTCATTTTTGTAATAATTAATTAGGCTTAATTAGCAAGTTTAGTGTTAGTTGAGTTCTAAACATGCTTTACTTTCACTAATTATGTTTAGAAGTTGTTTTAAGTAGAAACTGTTTTGTACGTTTGGTCTGTGGCGCGGTAGAATCATTTTGATGATTCCGAACAAGTTACTTGGAATTTTCCAGTGATTCCAATTACATTGGTTCACTAACATCTTGAAGTTTCATCCTACAAAAATTGGTGAGATTTCATGAAGAAACGAAGTTGCAGCAGCCTTTCAATTTAGACGTCAATTCTGGATCAGTTTTACGGTTTTGCATAACCGGTTTTATTTTGCTTAGTTTAAGTTGTATTTGGACGTGTGAGGCATGGGGCAGCAGTGATGTATTTAATCTTGTAGGATTAAATACTTGTGCGGAAATTAAGATCAAAGTAACACAAAACAAACGATAGTTCCTAAATCAATTGATAAAGCAAAGCACCACAATGTGATTTAAGGGTTTTGAAGCATAAAGGCTAAGCCACCAACTTCAAGAGATTTGATTAACACTTAAGGTTAAACACGAAGTAAAAACTTTCAATAATTCATTAAATGAAATCACGTACAACTAAAGTATTTATAAGAAAACAAAAACCAACTCCTACTATGCTTAGGACAAGTCCCTAAGTCATAATCCTAATCAAACTCTAAAAGATAGATAAGAAACTCTAATGTTGAATCTTATAATCTATCTCTTTGAGAACATAGACTCCTAACATATGTCAAATACAAAGCACTTAAAGATATGAAGAGTTCTAGCTGAACTCAACTACGTATGCTTAGCATACTAAGACACACACGCCACTCCTACACTCCTAACAGAACTAGATGTTGTAGGCTTGGAGTAACACTCGAAGCTCACAAACTTAGGTTCGAACAAGAACAAACACAAAGGGGAAGCTTGGGACTTTCGACAATGTGTTCAGGGATAGTTTAGCTTTCTTTAACCTTCTAAGGATACAGTCACACCACCTTAGTCAATTAAAGTTCCTAAGATCACAAATTAGTCTAGCTAGGACTAATTAAGCAAAGGCAAATCACTCAATGTTTCCAAATCCAAGAAACAAGAACAATTCAAGTGTTTGAGAATTAACTCGGTTTTTTTTTAGGCATAAACTTCAATCTGCTTTTCATTGATGATTCGAATGCTTTAAATACACAAGCTCATGTCCTAATTTTCTGATTTAATGAATTAAAATAAATTAACAAAATAAAGCACTACATCCACTAAGTCTTAAATGTCGATCATGGAGTAGATCATGGCTGAACATGGTTGATCATGTCTTGATGGTTGCTTAAGACAAGGAGAGTGGGACGTTGAGACATAGGGCATGATCAGCACGCCTTCCCTTGAATTGTGGAACAAACTCCACTTCCTTGGCTCTCTTTGCACGTTCAAATTCCTTCTCTTGCACGCACCACAAAGTGGTTGGAAGTGGGACGTTGGCAAGGCTTATCAATAGGAAGTGGTTCCTATTTTTAAGCATTGCCTTGCTGAACTTCCTCCACCATGCTTCACTAATTCAAACGGCATTCTTCAGCATGCTTGGCACATGATTACAACACTAAGCAACTCCTACTAGTACTAGGATTCTAAACAAACAATCCTACTAGTACTAGGACTCTTCATGTGCGAACATTTGCACACTCCTATCAAACTAGGACTCTTGTACTTAACTAGTTCTCATTACAACTCAATGATACTTAGGAGTACAAGTTTTAGGTAATTGAAATACAACTCAAAACAACAACTAAAACATGATTAAAACAACTAAACAAAGAAAGGAAATGATGATCGAATCAAACTAAGTAAGAACTAAGCTCACAAGAACTTCGAACTCACTAGTCTTGACTTTGGACATATTGTTGAACTCCAACATAGTTTCACTTACCATAGCAATGAGAGAATGATCCTTGTTGATGTTCAATGATGAAGATGCATCGCCATCACTAGAAGTGTAGCATGAATGTATTACGTATCTTGCCCTAAGTTAGTTACCATGCACACGCACTCTTTGGTAGCAAAGAATCCAACTATCACGCCATGCATAGAATCCAACTCCAACCGAGGAACCTTCGAACCAAGAGCAACCAATTGAGCAACTTGAACCTCATCTACTCCCGTATCATCCTCCCCTTCTTCGAAGCAATTGTCCTCAATTGAGCATCCTCATCATCATGCAAGTAAGGCGACAAATCCCCAATGTTGAAGGTAGCACTCACGCCATAATCACCGGGCAACTCGAGCTTGAAGGCATTATCATTGAACTTCTCGACAATTTTGAAAGGGCCTTCGGATCTTGGCATCAACTTATTCTTCCTTAAGTTAGGAAACCTTTCCTTTCTCAAGTGCAACCACACTAAATCTCCCACTTTATAGGAATGTTGTCGTCAGTGCTTGTTGGCAAGCTTCTTATACCTCTCATTTACTTGTTCAATACGAGCCCTAACTTGCACATGTAATTTTAACATAGCTGCTGCTTTTTCTTTAGCATCCTTATGCACATACTCCTCTCTAGGCAATGGAATTAGATCCAAAGGAATGCGTAGAGTCACACCATAAACGACTTCAAAAGGTGAACACTTAGTAGCATAAGTTGGTGCTCTATTATATGCAAATTCAGCGTGCGCCAACTTCATGTCCCAATCTTTGGTGCTCTTGCTCACCAAGCCTCTAAGTAAAGCTCCCAAGGTCCTATTGGTGACCTCGGTCTGTCCATCCGTTTGAGGATAGTGTGAAGTACTAAAACAAAGCTTAGTCCCCAATAGTTTCCACAATGTCTTCCAAAAGTAACTCATAAATTTAGTGTCCCGATCACTTACAATAGTCTTCGGCACTCCATGTAAACGAAGTATCTCTTGGAAGTACAATGTTGCTACCTTGCTTGCATCATCGGTTTTATGGCATGGAAGAAAGTGTGCCATCTTGGAAAACCTTTCCACCACAACCATGATGGAATCCTTGCCCCTTTGAGTTCGAGGCAACCCCACAATAAAGTCCATTGACACATCATCCCAAGGAAATTCCGGAACTGGTAGTGGAGTGTACAACCCATGGTGAAACGTACTCTTGGCCTTTTGACAACTAGCACATCGAGCCAATACTCCTTGTACATCCCCTTGCATCTTGGGCCAATAGAAGTGTTCTTGTAAGATGGCTAAATGCCCCGCAATACCACCTCCATGCGCCTCTCTTACCATCAACTCCCTAATAGAACACTTAGGCACACATAAACGATTTCCTTTGAAAAGGAAACCCTCTTGCACTACGTATGTACCTACAGCCCCCTTTCCACAAGCCTCCATAATAGGCTTGAAATCAACATCGCCTTCATAATACTCCTTGACAAGATCAAAACCAAGGAGCCTAGAATGCAACACCCCCAACAAAGAATACCTCCTAGACAATGCATCAGCCACAATATTCGACTTCCCTTCCTTATATTTGGACGAAAAATTAAATGATTGAAGGAACTCCACCCATTTAGCATGTCTTGGATTCAATTTTTGTTGGCCATGGATATGTTTCAAAGCCTCATGGTCCGAATGCAAGATGAAATGACTAGGCCTCAAATAATGGCTCCAATGATTCAATGCCCTTACAATAGCATAAAACTCCTTGTCATAAGTCGAGTAATTTAATCTAGCCCCCCCCCAATTTCTCACTAAAATAAGCAATGGGCCTCTTCTCTTGCACCAAAACTGCCCCAATACCCACACCACTAGCATCACACTCCACTTCAAAGGGCTTAGAAAAATCCGGCAATGCGAGGATTGGTGTGTTGCTTAGGAGGTCCTTAATGGTTTCAAATGCTCGTTGGGCAGCCTCACTCCATTCAAACCTCCCCTTCTTAATACATTCCGTCAATGGTGCAACAACACTACTAAAACTTTTCACAAAGCGTCTATAAAACGAAGCAAGACCATGAAACGAACGTACCTCAGTGATGGATGAAGGAATAGGCCACGTTTTTATGGCTGCCACTTTGGAAGGATCAACCGAAACACCCTCACTTGACACAATGTAACCAAGGAAGGTCACACTTGGCACCAAAAACGAACACTTTTCGAGCCTGCCATAGAGCCTTTGCTTCCTCAAAGCCTCGAACACGGCCCTCAAATGGCTCAAATGATCCACCACACTTCGACTATATACGAGTATATCATCGAGATACACCACCACATACTTGCCAATGAAAGGTTTCAAGACTTCATTCATCAATCGCATAAATGTGCTAGGGGCATTTGACAATCCAAAAGGCATTACCAACCACTCGTACAACCCTAGTTTAGTCTTAAAAGCCGTTTTCCACTCGTCACCTTTGATGTGATTCTTGAAACAAGATTCACGAAATTTAGGCTCTTTGATGTAGTTTAGGGGCTTTTGTAGATGAAAGATTGAAACTTTAATGAAATCAGTAGCAAAGATCAAGTATATTGGCGTATTTCGTCTCAATAACTCGACTGGTAACCAGGATATGGAGAACTTAGGCGTATTTCGTCTCAAAGTTCAACTAGGGGGTTTGGATTCTCTCCGGTTTCGTTTTGGATTCTCTCCTAAATCTGTAATTCACAAGAATTAACTTAAACATACTCTACCTTTATTAATATGACCGAATGGTCTATTTATAGTGCACAAATAATCCTAAACTGATTAGAACTAATAAAGCAAATTAACCTAAACCTAGTAGAACTAGTAAAGCATAAAAGATAAACAAAAACATAACAAACTAATCTATCTAATCCACACGGCTGTGACTGATTTCACACGCCTAATGTGATTAGAACTCCTAACACAACTCAAACTCTAATTAAAAATAAAGTCCTAATGCAATTGAAACTCTAAACAAACTATAAATTAAAGTCCTAAATTACATACAATTCGAACAGAACTAGAACTCTACATAACCAACACTCCTATTTCACATCAACCTTCTCTCATTCTAATTTGGTGATAACCACTACGCAAATCAATCTTAGAGAAAACAAGTGGAACCATGCAATTCATCAAGTAAATCATCTAACCTTGGGATCGGAAATCGATACTTGATTGTGATGTTGTTCACGGCCCTCGAATCAATACACATGCGCCATGTACCATCCTTCTTAGGCACCAAAAGTGTAGGAACCGCACACGGGCTCATGCTCTCTCTCACATAACCTCTTATCATGAGCTCTTCGATTTGACGTTGCAACTCCTTCGTCTCTTGAGGATTGCACCTATAAGATGCTTTATTTGGCAATGAAGCACCGGGAACTAGATCGATTTGATGCTCAATACCTCGAATGGGTGGCAAACCAGGTGGCAAGTCTTCCGGAAATACATCCTTGAACTCCTCAAGTACTCGTTGCAAACACTTTGGGAATTTCATGCTTGAATCCGCTTCGTCGCTTGTAGGGTTGGCGAAAAGAATGAATGCTCTTCCCTCTTGTGCAAGCTCGTGCTCAAATTGTTGCTCATTCAAGAATAGTACCTCCTTAGGTTTAGCTAGGGTGCTCAAAGGCTTGAGTGCTGTCCGTTTTTTTCCCACCTTAGCTATGTAGACATTCGCCCTACCGTCATACTTGACATACCTATCTTGTTAATAATCATTCGATTAATATGGGTGATTTCTTGGTTATGTTCTTGCCTTGATTTGATCATAACTTGAGGACAAGTTTTTTTGAAGAAAGAGAGAATGAAGTGAAATCGGTTAGCTCAGCTTAGCTTTTTGATGCTCTCATTTTTGTAATAATTAATTAGGCTTAATTAGCAAGTTTAGTGTTAGTTGAGTTCTAAAC
This sequence comes from Beta lomatogona, assembly GCA_947646795.1. Taxonomy (NCBI): domain Eukaryota; kingdom Viridiplantae; phylum Streptophyta; class Magnoliopsida; order Caryophyllales; family Amaranthaceae; genus Beta; species Beta lomatogona. The sequence goes on along the minus strand of CANSNZ010000994.1, from coordinate 142,032 downwards.
ATGCTTTACTTTCACTAATTATGTTTAGAAGTTGTTTTAAGTAGAAACTGTTTTGTACGTTTGGTATGTGGCGCGGTAGAATCATTTTGATGATTCCAAACAAGTTACTTAGAATTTTCGAGTGATTCCAATTAAATTGGTTCACTAACATCTTGAAGTTTCATCCTACAAAATTTGGTGAGATTTCATGAAGAAACAAAGTTGCAGTAGCCTTTCAATTGAGACGTCAATTCTGGATCAGTTTTACGGTTTTGCATAACCGGTTTTATTTTGCTTAGTTTAAGTTGTATTTGGACGTGTGAGGCATGGGGCAGCAGCTAATGTGGACTCTTGGAGATCAGTTGAAGCTTTCCTTGCAAGCTAAGAGAAGCCTCCCACTTGCTTGAAGAAAACCGGTCAACAATACACACAAGAACACTATGCAGCACTATTCACCCCACTTGTTGATCAACTTGTTTTGTGGGATATTTATAGCTTAATGCTTTGTTTATTAGCTTAGTGTGTGGGATATTTGTAGCTTAATGCTTTGTTTATTAGCTTAGTGTGTTAGATATTTATGGTTGATCTTTTTGGTCTTCTTTGACTCTTGTATTATAAGTAATGGAAAGGATCAATGGAAAAAAGAGATTTGGTTGTTAAACTTGAGCATTGTGCTTATTCGAACTTTTGGAGTGCAAACCCGAAATTTCCTCTTGTGATTAAGAAGTGATCTTAATCTTGAAATCCTTGAGTTAAGTGAGTAAAGCTAAACCTAAGAGAGAGTTAGGATAATTAGTGAGTGTAAGCTAATTAAAATTACTCTCAAAACCCTCCTAAATCAGTTTCCAGGTGAGTAAAACCTCAAAACCGATTTAGAATCCTTAAGTGGAAATAAGTGAGTGAAGCTTATCAAGCTTAAGTAAACCCAATTCTTTTAGTTTTAAGAGTGATTCTTTTGACTAAAAGTCTATATCCATTGTTCGATTGTTTCCGCTGTTATTGGGTCTCCTAAACACACGTAAGAGGAGTCTCGTTTCGCATCAAGTGGTATCAGAGCCCAGCCCTCTAAGTCCTCTTGGCACTTAGAAGTTCTTGGAGAAGAAGGAAAACCACAAAAAAAAAAAAGCAAAAGGAAGCAACCCGTAAAAGACGGTTTTTGAGGTAACTTTGAACGCGAGGTTCTCACATCTCGATCGTGTTTTTGGGTGATTCTTTTTTTGAAAGTGGTTAGAAGTTCTTGGAGAAGAAGGAAAACCACAAAAAAAAAAAAAAGCAAAAGGAAGCAACCCGTAAAAGACGGTTTTTTGAGGTAACTTTGAACGCGAGGTTCTCACATCTCAGATCGTGTTTTTGGGTGATTCTTTTTTTGAAAGTGGTTATTTCTATGTCTAGTTTTGGCCTGTAAAATTTGAGAAATTTTGGTGGTCATTTGCTTGCATCATCAGCGTGTTTTTTTTTCTTACGTGGTCTTAAACCGAATTAATCTGGACCAGCTTTAGAAAAATAAAAACTGCAATCAATTGGTTTGTTATATTTTTATGAAATTTTGGTCGAGTGCTTATAACACCTAGGGCTACGTTGTGACAAAATTTCATTCACTTTCAAGTTGATTTGATTAGGGTTTGAAGCTCGAATTTTTGGTGAAAATTATGGGCAGTTTTCTGTCTATTTGAAATTTATGGATGTGAGTGGCTTTTCACCTGAGTTCTTAAAGGCCTATCAAAGAATTGAAAGGGCAAAACAAGTAATGGATGGTCTTAGACATCCACCAACTTTTGAAGAAAGATTTCAAAAGGCTAAAGAGGAGATTGAGTTGTTGATTGAACAACGAAAAGGAAAAAAACATGAGGAAACATCGAGAGATATAATTCTTGTTGATGACGAGCCCACAAAAAAGGTTCCAGAATTTGTTCTTGATGAAGAAGGAGAAAAGACTAGATCTTTTTCAAATTTGGACAATAAAGATTTGATCTTGGAGGTTCCAATCTTTGAAGAACGATTACCTATCTCATGTTTTCCATCTGATTTGTTCAAGAAACATAAACTATTTCATGAACTAGTTAATGTCTATGTTCATAATGGTTCAAATTTTCGAGACATTGGGTTGTTTGTTCAAGGTCGCTTAAATCTTTGCTCGGTCTTTGACTTATTGCAGTTGTCAATCTTGTTAATAATCATTCGATTAATATGGATGATTTCTTGGTTATGTTAGTGCCTTGATTTGATCAAAACTTGAGGACAAGTTTTTTTGAAGAAAGAGAGAATGAAGTGAAATCGAGTTAGCTCAGCTTAGCTTTTTGATGCTCTCATTTTTGTAATAATTAGGCTTAATTAGCAAGTTTAGTGTTAGTTGAGTTCTAAACATGCTTTACTTTCACTAATTATGTTTAGAAGTTGTTTTAAGTAGAAACTGTTTTGTACGTTTGGTATGTGGCGCGGTAGAATCATTTTGATGATTCCGAACAGTTACTTGGAATTTTCGAGTGATTCCAATTTCATTGGTTCACTAACATCTTGAAGTTTCATCCTACAAAATTTGGTGAGATTTCTTGAAGAAACGAAGTTGCAGTAGCCTTTCAATTGAGATGTCAATTCTGGATCGGTTTTACGGTTTTGCATAACCGGTTTTATTTTGCTTAGTTTAAGTTGTATTTGGACGTGTGAGGCATGGGGCAGCAGCTAATGTGGACTCTTGGAGATCAGTTGAAGCTTTCCTTGCAAGCTAAGAGAAGCCTCCCACTTGCTTGAAGAAAACCGGTCAACAATACACACAAGAACACTATGCAGCACTATTCACCCCACTTGTTGATCAACTTGTTTTGTGGGATATTTATAGCTTAATGCTTTGTTTATTAGCTTAGTGTGTGGGATATTTGTAGCTTAATGCTTTGTTTATTAGCTTAGTGTGTTAGATATTTATGGTTGATCTTTTTGGTCTTCTTTGACTCTTGTATTATAAGTAATGGAAAGGATCAATGGAAAAAAGAGATTTGGTTGTTAAACTTGAGCATTGTGCTTATTCGAACTTTTGGAGTGCAAACCCGAAATTTCCTCTTGTGATTAAGAAGTGATCTTAATCTTGAAATCCTTGAGTTAAGTGAGTAAAGCTTAACCTAAGAGAGAGTTAGGATAATTAGTGAGTGTAAGCTAATTAAAATTACTCTCAAAACCCTCCTAAATCAGTTTCTAGGTGAGTAAAACCTCAAAACCGATTTAGAATCCTTAAGTGGAAATAAGTGAGTGAAGCTTATCAAGCTTAAGTAAACCTAATTCTTTTAGTTTTAAGAGTGATTCTTTTGACTAAAAGTCTATATCCATTGTTCGATTGTTTCCGCTGTTATTGGGTCTCCTAAACACACGTGAGAGGAGTCTCGTTTTGCATCGTAGGGAGTCTTGTTGGAGGTTGTTGGACGTGTGCTTGGCAAGGGGATATTCCCTTCGAATATGCTGGGTTGTTAGCTACAAAGTAGGAACTGCTCCCTCAAGTTGTGCGTGCTTGAGGCTCTTTCAAACTAGCCGTTACAAGCTTGAACAACAAGGAGTGCAAGGAGGAGGTGGTTCCACATTTCAAGGACTTGTGCGCCTCATGCTTTTGGACAAGCTTCTACCACTACAGCCATGATCCTACTTGTCCCATGCTCAACCAAAATGGAGAACATGCTTCAGCCATTATTTCCATGATCTCGTTGCCATCACTCCATGATCTACTTAGTGCTTAATTTAGTTTAATTATTTTAATTATTGTAATTAAGAAAATCTGGTTCTAACTTCATGTATTTAAGGACAAATTGAAATGAATGAAAGGCATCGAAGTTTAAACCAACACATTGTGTGAATTGAATTGAGTTAACTTTAAATTCTTGGATTGGAATTTGAGTGAACTTGTCCTTTGCTTAATTAGTTTTGGCAAGCTAATTTGTGATCTTAGGAAGATCTATTCATTTAGAGTGGTGTTTATGTATCTCCAAGTGTTAGATTCACGCCCAACCTTGAGTGTTCATCCACGCTTGGTTGTTTATCCAAAGCATTGCTTCATATGTGTTCCAACTTGATAGTTCGAACATATATCACCAACGGATCTTGTTAGGTAGAATAGGTGATACTAAATCGGGGTTAAGGATGATTATGTAAGCCATCCTTAATAATCTTGGTACCTTCCCATTTCGTACCATTCTCTCTTTCTTCAAAAGAATTCGACCTCGAATTCCGTTGTTCGAGCTTGAAGGTTGTGCATAATCTTTCTTGTTCACCTCCATGCTCTTTAGAATTGGTGCTGCATCATTTCGTGGTGGTAGGGTTGGTACAACCTCCAATAAGACTTCCCTCAAATCAGGATTTTCTACCTCCACTCCCTCTTTTGTTTTTGCATCCAATTCATACACAATTGTGTTTTCTTCTTCTTCTTGTTCAGCACTAACTTCACTTTCTCCTTTCGATTGAAGCTTCTCTACTAATAGAGACACTTTCTTCTGGTGAAGTTTTTGCTTCTTATCTTCTTGCATTTGTTGCCTCAAGAATCGAACCTTTTGATTAGCTTCTTGCATCCGTGCAAAAGCTTCAGCTAGTTCATCCATATTAACAACAATACACTTATAGAAGTTCAAGATGAACTACTATTACAATGAATACAAACAGAAGAAAAAAACAGTCTGCCTAGAAACTGCCCAGAATTTTCACCAAAAATTCGAGCTTCAAACCCTAATCAATTTAACTTGAAATTGAATGAAATTTTGTTACAACGTAGCCCTAGGTGTTTAAAGCACTCGACCAAAATTTCATAAAAAAATAACAACCCAATTGATTGCAGTTTTTATTTTCTAAGGCTGGTCCAGATTAATCCGGTTTTAGACCACTTAAGAAAAACGCGCTGATTATGCTAGCAAATGACCACCAAAAGTTATGCAATTTTACATGCCAAAACTAGACATAAAAATAACCACTTTCAAAAAAAAGAATCACCCAAAAACACGATCTGAGATGTGAGAACCTCGCGTTCAAAATTACCTCAAAAAACTGTCTTTTACGGGTTGCTTCCTTTTGCTTCTTTTTGTGGTTTTCCTTCTTCTCCAAGAACGTCTAAGTGCCAAGAGGACTTAGAGGCTGGATCTTTGATACCACTTGATGCGGAATTGGACTCCTGTCACATGTGTGTTTAGAAGGCCCAAAAACACAATGCAGCGGAATGATCAATGGATATAGACTTATAGTCGTAAGAATCACTCTTAAAACTAAAAGAATTGGTCAAAACAAACACAACTCAATGAAGAATGGTGTTGAGGATAGATTGAACACAAGCTAAAAGACTCCTCTTAAAGCTTATAATTCGGGTTTAGCTAAGGAAGTGAATCTTCACTCTCAACCTTAACTAAGGGTTTTAATTAACAAATTACGAGAATCTCCACTCTCAAATCTGTTAATTGGGTTGAATTCTTGTAGTGTTACCTCCCAAGAAATTCGGTTCAAAGCTTGAATAAAAACCTCGGTTTTTAGACTTTAAACACAACGTGTTTTTGAATAAGCAACAAAGCTTAAGTTTTCAACATTCAAATCCCCAATCTCCATTGATGAACCATATTTAGTTATTTGATTAACTCATTCGCTCAATTCAATTACATTATAACTTACTCGAGTGTTTTATTTAGTTATTTGACTAACTCATTCGTTCAATTCAATTACATTATAACTTACTCGGGTGTTTTATTTAGTTATTTGTATAACTCATTCCTTCAATTCAATTACATTATAACTTACTCAATTGTTTTATTTAGTTATTTGATTAACTCATTCGCTCAATTCAATTACATTATAACTTACTCGAGTGTTTTATTTAGTTATTTGACTAACTAATTCGTTCAATTCAATTACATTATAACTTAGGTGTTTTATTTTAGTTATTTGATTAACTCATTCGTTCAATTCAATTGCGTTATAACTTACTCAAGTGTTTTATTTAGTTATTTGATTAACTCATTCGTTCAATTCAATTACATTATAACTTACTCAAGTGTTTTATTTAGTTTTTTGATCAACTCTTTTCTTTCAATTCTATTACAATATAACTTACTCAATTGTTTTATTTAGTAATTTGATTAACTCATTCGTTCAATTCAATTACATTATAACTTGCTCAAGTGTTTTATTTAGTTATTTGATTAACTCCTTCATTCAATTCAATTACATAAAAACTTACTGAAGTGTTTTATTTAGTTATTTGATTAACTCATTCGTTCAATTCAATTTCATTATAACTTACTCAAGTGTTTTATTTTAGTTATTTGATTAACTCATTCGTTCAATTCAATTACATTATAACATACTCAAGTGTTTTATTTAGTTATTTGATTAACTCATTCATTCAATTTAATTACATTATAACTTACTTGAGTGTTTTATTTAGTTATTTGATTAACTCATTCGTTCAATTCAATTTCATTATAACTTACTCAAGTGTTTAATTTAGTTATTTGATTAACTCATTCATTCAATTCAATTACATTATAACTTACTCAAGTGTTTTATTTAGTTATTTGATTAACTCATTCGTTCAATTCAATTACATTATAACTTACTCAAGTGTTTTATTTAGTTATTTGATTAACTCATTCATTCAATTTAATTACATTATAACTTACTCGAGTGTTTTATTTAGTTATTTGATTAACTCCTTCATTCAATTCAATTACATAAAAACTTACTGAAGTGTTATATTTAGTTATTTGATTAACTCATTCGTTAAATTCAATTACATTATAGCTTACTCAAGTGTTTTATTTAGTTATTTGATTAACTCATTCGTTCCATTCAATTACATTATAACTTACTCAAGTGTTTTATTTAGTTATTTGATTTACTCATGCATTCAATTTAATTACTGATATGAATGTTCAACTAGGATAGTCAAATACTCAAAAGAACACGTCCAATTGAGCAAGGACAATGAAGAATCCGAAAATAAGAACAAGTAACAAGGGATATTTCTTAATGAATGATCACTCCTAAAACACTCACAAGAATCTTAAACACACTCAAACCACTCCTGGAATTAAGTTGTTTAAACACTAATTAATAAACACTCCTGAATATCATTTAATGGAAGATTAAAGCTTATGAATTAATTCACAAACAATAACAATGTTTAATCATAAAATCACTCTAACCCTTGAAGAGGTTAGACGCCATTATTTATAAGGAGTAAGCAAGAAAACCTTGCTCCTCAAGCATACCAAACCACACGGCATTCACCATCAATTTAGGAAAGTATCTCCTCCTTAATTCTAGCCTAGAATCAAGCTAAACTTAAGGAAACTCTAACTTAAGGAAAGACAACAAGTACTTTCCTTAATTACACCCAAATGACACGCCCAAGGCTGGCTACCTTGCACGCCACTCCAAGCTACCAATTTTAGGAAACTTTCCTAAAATACAACCATGACAACTAAACACTTAACCACCGAAATCTCTAAGGGATTTTCGGACCTTTATTGAACTAAAAACAACTCAACTAATTAACTAACATTTTAAACTAATAATGACACGAATTTAAAATGCTAATCAGTTTCTTCCTCTTCTTCCTCGAGCCATGTGACACACGACACAAATACATGCTTGTTAGCCATCAAGTTGAAACCCATGTGTTCCATCAAAAGTAAAACCGGCTCTTCGTGACTTGATGGCTTTGGATCCGCATCATTCTCCCTTTCTTCAAAAGAATTTGCCCTCAAATTCTCATCATCATGGTAAGGAGAAAGATCACCAACATTGAAAGTAGCACTCACATTGCCATAATCACTTGGTAAGTCGATTTTGTAAGCTCCATCTCCCACGACTCCAATGACTTCGAAAGGACCATCGGCTCTAGGCATCAACTTGTTTTTCCTTTTGCTCGAAACCTTTCCTTCCTCAAATGTATCCATACTAGGTCACCTTCCTTGAACTTAGGTTGGCGCCTATGCTTGTTAGCTCGTTCCTTGTATTGCTGATTCATTTTCTCAATTTGAGCTTTAACTTGCGCACAAGTCTTGTTAAAAGCTTACAGCCTTTTCTTTGAATCCGCATGTATCTCACTTCTAGGAAGAGTAACAAGATCAATAGGGAGAAAGGGATTAACTCCATAAATGATCTCGAATGGAGAACGCAAAGTCGTGGCTGAATGGGAACGGTTGTAAGCAAATTCCGCATGTGCAAGTTTCACATCCCAATCCTTTTGTGTTTTACTCACGAGGCCACGCAACAAAGAACCAAGAGTTCGATTAGTAACTTCAGTTTGACCATCGGTTTGAGGGTGATGGCTAGTGCTAAATAAGAGCTTTGTTCCCACCATCTTCCACAAACACCTCCAAAAGTGGCTAAGGAATTTAGAATCCCTATCCGAAACAATGCTTCTAGGAATGCCATAAAGTCGAATTACCTCTTTGAAATACAAATCAGCAACATGGGAAGTGTCATCCGTCTTGTGCATGGGAATGAAATGAGCCATCTTCGAAAATCGATCCACAACCACCATGATAGCATCTTTGCCTCTTTGAGTTCTAGGCAAACCAACAATGAAATCCATGCTCACACTATCCCAAGGATGATCCGGAACTGGTAGAGGCGTGTAAAGCCCTTTATGAAAGGTGCTTTTGGACTTTTGGCACGTTGCACACTTGCTCACTACCATATGCACATCTTTGATCATGCTAGGCCAATAAAAATGTTCACTCAAAGTATCAAGTGTCTTTTGAATGCCAAAATGACCAGCAATACCTCCACTATGCACTTCACGAACTAGAAGCTCACGTACCTTGCACTTTGGAACACACAATTTGTTTCCTTTAAAAAGAAAACCCTCTTGAACCATGAACAAACCTTTAGAAGCAGCAAAAATCGAACCAAGTTCATCATCTTCTTTATAAAGCTCTTTCAAGTGTTGGAACCCCATTACTCTTGCATCCACCATAGCTAGCAAATAAGATCTCCTTGAAAGTGCATCTGCCACAATATTGCTCTTTCCTTCTTTGTATTTGGACGAGAAGGTGAAGGATTGGAGAAACTCGACCCACTTGGCGTGCCTATGATTGAGCTTTTGTTGGCCATGAATGTGTTTGAGCGCCTCATGATCCGAATGTAGGATGAATGGTCTAGGCCTCAAATAATGTGACCAATGGTCCAAAGCTCGAACAATAGCATAAAACTCACGATCATAATTAGAGTAGTTCAACTTGGCACCATTGAGCTTCTCACTAAAGTATGAAATAGGGCGCCTCTCTTGGATCAAAACAGCACCAATTCCCAATCCACTTGCATCACACTCTACCTCGAACAACTTGTTGAAATCCGGCAAAGCAAGTATAGGAGCACTACACAACTTCTCTTTCACTTCTTCAAAAGCCTTTTGCGCCAAAGGAGACCATTCAAACTCACCTTTCTTCAACAAAGCTGTGATAGGAGCCATAATGGAAGAGAAGTTTCGAATGAATCTTCTATAGAACGAAGCCAAACCATGGAAGCTTCGACATTCACTAGCATTAGTAGGGGCCAGCCATGAAGAAATTGCTTGCACCTTTGAAGGATCAACATGAACTCCTTCCTTGGAAACAATGTAACCAAGAAACGCTATGCTCGACACAAGGAACTCACACTTTTCCATCTTGCCGAAAAGTTTTTGTTCTCTAAGCTTCTCAAATAAACTTCTTAAATGTATCAAATGATCATCAATACTCTTACTATAAACAAGGATATCATCCAAATAAACAACAACAAATTTGTTTAAAAAGGAACGAAGTACCTCATTCATAAGTCGCATGAAAGAACTAGGGGCGTTGCATAAGCCAAAAGGCATCACCATCCATTCATAAAGACCTTGTTTAGTCTTGAATGCTGTTTTCCACGCATCCCCTTCTCGAATCCTCATTTGATGATAACCACTTCTAAGATCGATCTTGGAGAAAATCGAGGCTCCATTGAGTTCATCAAGCATATCCTCCAATCTAGGCATGGGAAATCGATACTTCACAGTGATATTGTTCACGGCCCTACTATCAATGCACATTCTCCATGTACCATCTTTCTTAGGCACAAGTAAAGCGGGAACCGCACAAGGACTCATGCTTTCTCTTACATACCCTCTTTCGATCAATTCTTCAATTTTAATTAACTCTTAATCTCACTTACACCACTCCTGGAATAAAGTAGATTAAACACTAAGTAAATAATCACTCCTGAAAATTACTCAATGGTCGAAAGTAATTCATCACACAATTAAATTCAATAACAAAGTTTTTAGGTAAATCTCACATGCCTTTGATGATAGCATGGAACTATTATTTATAATAGAATAAACTTGTCCTCCAAGGACCAAGTAAGGGCCGAAAATCAGCCATAGGAAATAAGGAAACATTCCTTGATTCCTTACATCTTAATCCCTTGATTCTAGGAATGAATAAAGGAGTAAATAAGGAAACCACAAATCAGCCCCTAATTCCCTCACACGCCTAACATACTTAAGGAAACAAAGAAATAAGGCAACTCAAGGAATATTACAACTCAATGACAACTTGCAACCTTGGAACACAAGGATCCTACTCCACACGCCTAAGACACGCTGAAATGGAACGAAATAAGGCAACTGAATTTCGCACCTTTATTTGCTGAATTTTAAAGACTTAATTAAAATAACTAAGACTCTAGAAATGGTGTCATCTTCATGCTTCATCCGTGGACTCATCGTCCCACTTGAGAAATGACACAAATGAGGAGTTTGAATTTAACTTGAACCCGAACAATTCAAGGACTAAACAAATCGGATCATTTGGAGCTTGACCTTGACCTTGACTTGTATCATTCTCCCCCTCTTCAAAAGAATTTGTCCTCAAATTTTCATCACCTAAATAAGGACTAAGATCACCAACATTGAAGGTTGCACTCACACCTCCATAATCACTTGGAAGCTCGATCTTATAAGCACTTTCATTAATAACATCAATGACTTTGAATGGACCATCAGCTCTAGGCATAAGCTTGTTCTTCCTTCTACTTGGAAACTGTTCTTTCCTCAAATGAATCCAAACCAAATCGCCAATCTGAAATTTCGGTTGTCTTCTATGTTTGTTGGCCCTTTCTTTGTATTGAGTATTCATCTTCTCAATTCGTGTTTTCACTTGCTCACAAGTCTTCTTTGAATCAACATGAATTTCAGATTTAGTTTGATCCAAGTATGGATGAGGATGTGCTAGCCTTAATGCATAAGAGTGTCATTTTGGATGTGGAGTCAATTGAGGCTATGCATGGAAGATTCCTAGGATCATCATCACACTCACACGTACTAGTATGCATGGTAAAGCTTGATTATGACCAGCAACTAGGAGTGTAGTGTTTGATTTGCTTTAGGCGTGTTTTCCTAACTAGAATCGGTTTTTAGAGTAGAGTTTGAGACAACAAACTCTCTTTGGCGTGGGGTTTAGAGACAACAAGAGGTTTCAAGGCGGTTTTCTTATTCCCAATAGTGGCAATATACACATTGGCACGTCCATCATACTTCACAAACCGATCATATTGCCAAGGACGTCCTAATAAGACATGACATGCGTCCATATTCACCACATCACATAACACTTCATCCCTAAATTTACCAATTTCAAAAGAAATAAGGGCTTGTTTTTTTACCTTAACATCGCTGCCATCACTTAGCCAATGTAATTTGTAAGGTTTTGGATAAGGTGTGGTTGGCCACTTAAGCTTATCAATCAACGTAGTAGAGACCACATTGGTGCAACTTCCCGTGTCAATGATCAAATCACACAATCTTTCCTTCACAAGGCAACGTGTAAGGAAGATTTTGTCCCTTTGAGTCTCCAAGGGTGCTGCTTTGGAGTGAAGGGTGCGCATGATGAGTGCTTGGCCCTCCATCACCGGTTCCTCCTCCGAATCAGCTACATATGCGTCCTCCTCATTGCCCCCATACTCCTCTTCTTCGAAGCTTGGGTCCTCCTTGGAAGCATATGCCTCGTCAATCTCACGAATGTCCCTCAATGTCATGACACGATTGTTTGGACAATCTTTGATCACATGGCCATACCCCTTGCACTTAAAACAAATTCGTCTCTCCTCCGTGGGTAAGGGTTGTGATGACTTGCCCTTGTCTTGCTTGAATTTGTCAAACTTGGGCGTGAATTTGGACGTGTTGCCCCCACTTTTCTCTCCTTGAGTTTTCTCAAAACTCCTCACAAACGGCTTTGGAAACGATGCCTTCTTAGCTTTGGCATGTTTCTCAACTCTCATGGCTACTTGACATACCTCCTCAAAGCTCCAATAGGGTTGCAAATCAACCTTCTTCGATATTTTCTTGTCAAGACCCCCAATAAATCGTGCTATTTTAAACTCAACTTTCTCCTCCACATCGCACATCATGGTCAATCTTTCAAATTCAGCCACATATTCCTCGACACTAAGGGTGTTTTGCTTGAAAGCTTGAAGCTTTATGTACATGTCTTGGATAAAATCCGTGGGCAAAAATCGTTTCTTCATACGAACCTTGAGTTGTTCCCATGAATCAAGGCGTGGCTTCCCTTCTGATGCAAGTTGGACTATCTTTAATTTGCTTTCTTAGGTTGTTGTATGGTTTTACTTTACTCTTAATGTAGAGGTTTTACATGTAACGAAAAATATGTCTTTTATTATGTTTGTTAGTTAAATTAGTTGATTAAGTTGTTTTTATTTTTTAGTCGATTGTAATAAGAGTCGAAAATCTGAGTTGTAATAAGGTTTAGGTTTAGGCGTGTGATTTTGTAAGTTTTATGGAAAGTTTTGCAAAAGCTTTCCTAAAAGACTTGTTTCCTTAAGTTGTGCTAGATTCTATGCTAGTTTTAAGGGGAATGTTTCCTTATTTCTTGCTTAGGAGATCCGGTCCTATTATAGCTTGGAGGGCAAGGTTGTTTGCTCATCCTATATAAATACATGTCTAGTCTTTGATAAAAAAAGAGAGATGAATTGATTTGAGAATTGTGAGCGTTGCTTATTTCGGTTGTGAACCAAAACAATACTTGTTGCGACTTGTATTCATCTTCTAATTGCGATTAGGAAGAGACCCTCTAATTCCTGCGAGAATCAAGAGTACTATCCATATTTTTATTTCTTATTTTCAGTTTTCGTTCATAAAAACACCATAAAAACGTCACTTAGAATCTAGGGTAAACATTGTGAATTTTCGAACCTTCAAAATTCATATCAGTTGGTATCAAAGCAGTAAGGTTGTAGACGAGCGTGGGGGCGCGTGAGAAGGCGAATTGTTGTGAAATTTTGTGTGGACCAACTAGACATCTTGAAGTTTGTTGTGTCAAAATTTCAGCTTATTCCGATCAATAACGAAGTCACAGCTAGCGGAAGCTTTTGACGAAAATTCCTGACAGATTCCAGCAGTTATCAGGTAAACTTTGAGCAATTGGTTCTCCTTGCATACAACTAATTTTTGAGAGTTTCTTGGCTTAAAATTGGACTACTTTTTGTCTAGTTTAAGACTGGAAAGTTTCATAATTTTTGAAGGAGGTTTGCTAATTAATTGAGCACGTTTAAGATAATTGATCAAAACCGAACTATTCTGGACCAGTTTTGTGAGAATTAAAACTGCAAACAATTGGTTGGGTATTTGTTGATGAAATTTTGGTCGAGTGTTCCAGACATATAGGGCTATGTTGTGACAAAATTTCATGAAATTTCGAGCTGGTTTACTTACGTTTTAAATCTCGGACTTTTATTGAAATTTTCTGGACAGTTTCTCCATTATATTAAACCAACTATGAATTGTCGTTTTTATTCTTATGATGAGTTAACAACTGATGAAATTCTTGAGGAATTATCACTACGACTACAACCAAAGTGGGATTTGATGTATGACTCGAATCAATATTTGGATGAAAAGCTTAATAGTTATCTTGAAGATGTTCCTTGCACTATAGAGGAAGAAATTTCAGATTTGGTTTTCATTGTTCAAGATGACGAAAAGATTGAAACTTTATCTTGTTCCAAAGATGAAGATTTGATTTTTACAATTTTCCATGATGATAAGGATTTGATTCTTGTTGATGATGCTCAAGAAGAGGAAAAGAATGGATCTTTTCCATGTCATGTTTATAAAGATTTGATTTTGCAGAAAAGATTTAATCTTTTTCATAAGAAGGCAAGTTCTAGAGACATTGAGTTGTTTGTTAATCATTGCTCAATCTTTAATATATTGTCGTTGGTGATCTTGTTGGTGACCATTCGATTCATATGGATGATTTCATGGAGTGGTTTGAAGAAACTTGAGGTCAAGTTTTTTTTTTCAAGAGAGGGAGAATGATGCAAGTTGGACTATCTTTAATTTGCTTTCTTAGGTTGTTGTATGGTTTTACTTTACTCTTAAAGTAGAGGTTTTACATGTAACGAAAAACACAAAATCTTGAGAAAAAGATGGAGTCTTGGAAAGTTTCTTTGAATGTGTTTGTGTAATGGAGGGATGTACTTTAGTGAAGTTTTGTGGAAATTTCGGAATCTTGAAAAAAAGGTTCAATCTTTAAGGTGTTCTTGAAGGTTGAATACTCTCCTTCAATGGCCGAAAAAAATTCTCAAGGATGAGAACCAAAGCTCTGGATACCAAGATGATGTATTTGATCTAGGAAAGCCAAATACTAGAGTAACGTGCGGAAGATTGTAATATCAATTCGAACAAATGTAACCAAGGATAGTTCCTAGTTGCTCAATGATAAAGGCAAGGCCACCACAAGGAACAAACTAAGGGTTTTGATGCGTAAAGGCAAGGCCACCAGCAATCAAGAGAGATGAATACTCAAAGCATTCGAAAAAAACACAAAGCATAAACTGAATTTCATTAATTAAATCACACGTACAACTTAAGCTATTTATAAGCACACATAAAACGTAAATCCTAATAGGTTTAGGACAATTCCCTAAATCCTAGACTCCAAAAAGAAATCAAACACCTAACAACCTCCTTAAAAACCGCCACTTAGGCTAACACTCCTAAGAATATCAAACTCTACTCTAAAAACCGATTCTAGTTAGGAAAACACTCCTAAAGCAAATCAAACACTACACTCCTAGTTGCTGGTCATAATCAAGCTTTACCATGCATACTAGTACGTGTGAGTGTGATGATGATCCTAGGAATCTTCCATGCATAGCCTCAATTGACTCCACATCCAAAATGACACTCTTATGCATTAAGGCTAGCACATCCTCATCCATACTTGGATCAAACTAAATCTGAAATTCATGTTGATTCAAAGAAGACTTGTGAGCAAGTGAAAACACGAATTGAGAAGATGAATACTCAATACAAAGAAAGGGCCAACAAACATAGAAGACAACCGAAATTTCAGATTGGCGATTTGGTTTGGATTCATTTGAGGAAAGAACAGTTTCCAAGTAGAAGGAAGAACAAGCTTATGCCTAGAGCTGATGGTCCATTCAAAGTCATTGATGTTATTAATGAAAGTGCTTATAAGATCGAGCTTCCAAGTGATTATGGAGGTGTGAGTGCAACCTTCAATGTTGGTGATCTTAGTCCTTATTTAGGTGATGAAAATTTGAGGACAAATTCTTTTGAAGAGGGGGAGAATGATACAAGTCAAGGTCAAGGTCAAGCTCCAAATGATCCGATTTGTTTAGTCCTTGAATTGTTCGGGTTCAAGTTAAATTCAAACTCCTCATTTGTGTCATTTCTCAAGTGGGACGATGAGTCCACGGATGAAGCATGAAGATGACACCATTTCTAGAGTCTTAGTTATTTTAATTAAGTCTTTAAAATTCAGCAAATAAAGGTGCGAAATTCAGTTGCCTTATTTCGTTCCATTTCAGCGTGTCTTAGGCGTGTGGAGTAGGATCCTTGTGTTCCAAGGTTGCAAGTTGTCATTGAGTTGTAATATTCCTTGAGTTGCCTTATTTCTTTGTTTCCTTAAGTATGTTAGGCGTGTGAGGGAATTAGGGGCTGATTTGTGGTTTCCTTATGATATGATTGCACGTCCAAGTTGAAGAGCAACCAATGAAATTCGAGCAAAGGTTCGAACTTGATGAAGTAATGAAGTCCGAAAATTTATGAATAAGTCACCGGATATGATAATTAAAATAAACACTCCTGAATATTTTAATTAACTCTTAATCTCACTTACACCACTCCCGGAATAAAGTAGATTAAACACTAAGTAAATAATCACTCCCGAAAATTACTCAATGGTCGAAAGTAATTGATCACACAATTAAAATCAATAACAAAGTGTTTAGGTAAATCTCACATGCTTTGAATGATAGCATGGAACTATTATTTATAGCCAACTAAACTTGTCCTCCAAGGACTCACAAGGGCCGAAAATCAGCACAAAGAAATAAGGAAACATTCCTAAACTCCTTACATCCTAATCCCTTGATTCTAGGAGAAAATAAAGGAGTAAATAAGGAAACCACAAATCAGCCCCATAACCCCCTTACACGCCCAACACACTTAAGGAAACCAAGAAATAAGGCAAGGAATATTACAACTAAATGACAACTTGCAACCTTGGAACACAAGTAGCCTTACACACGCCTAAGACACGCCTAAGGATCCGAAATAAGGCAACCGAATTTCGGACCTTTATTGCTGAATTTTAAAGACTTAATTAAAATAACTAAGACTCTAGAAATGGTGTCATCTTCATGCTTCATCAACGGAATCATCGTCCCACTTAAGAAATGACACAAATGAAGAGTTTGAATTTAACTTGAACCCGAACACTTCAAGGACTAAACAAATCGGATCATTTGGAGCTTGACCTTGACCTTGACTTGTATCATTCTCCCCCTCTTCAAAAGAATTTGTCCTCAAATTTTCATCATCTAAATAAGGACTAAGATCACCAACATTGAAGGTTGCACTCACACCTCCATAATCACTTGGAAGCTCGATCTTATAAGCACTTTCATTAATCACATCAAGGACTTTGAATGGACCATCGGCTCTAGGCATAAGCTTGTTCTTCCTTCTACTTGGAAACCGTTCTTTCCTCAAATGAATCCAAACCAAATCACCAATCTGAAATTTCGGTTGTCTTCTATGTTTGTTGGCCCGTTCTTTGTATTGAGTATTCATCTTCTCAATTCGTGCTTTCACTTGTTCACAAGTCTTCTTAAAGGCTTCCAACCTCTTCTTTGAATCAACATGAATTTCAGATTTAGTTAATGACACAAAATCAATAGGAAGGAAAGGATTGATACCATAAACCACCTCAAATGGAGACTTAGAAGTAGTAGAAGAATGAGCTCGATTATAAGCAAACTCGGCGTGAGCTAGCTTTATATCCCAATCCTTTTGTGTCTTACTCACCAAGCCACGTAACAAAGCTCCAAGAGTTCTATTAGTCACTTCGTTTTGACCATCTGTTTGAGGATGATGACTTGTGCTAAAGAGTAACTTAGTCCCCACCATCTTCCATAAGCTCCTCCAAAAATGACTAAGGAACTTCGTATCACGATCACTAACAATACTTCTAGGAATACCATGCAATCGAATAATCTCTTTGAAGTACAAATCCGCCACATGCAAAGCATCATCGTTTTATGCATTGGAACAAAGTGAGCCATCTTCGAAAATCGATCCACCACCACCATAATGGCGTCCTTCCCCCTTTGAGTTCTTGGTAATCCAACAATGAAATCCATACTCACACTATCCCAAGGTGTATCGAGTACGGGTAATGGAGTATAAAGGCCTTTATGGAAGGTACTCTTCGACCTTTGACAAGTAGCACACTTACTAACCCCCATATGAACATCCCTCATCATGTTAGGCCAATAAAACTCTCATTCAAAGTGTCTAATGTCTTTTGAACACCGAAATGACCAGCCACTCCTCCACTATGAACTTCTCTCACAAGTAACTCCCTCACGCCACTTTTAGGAATGCATAGCTTGTTTCCCTTAAACAAAAATCCCTCTTGTACCACAAACAACCCACTAGGATTCTTAAAGAACTCACGGAAATCATCATCATTATCATACAAATCTTTTAAGTGTTCAAACCCCAACACCCTTGCATCAACCATGGCCAAAAGATAGGAACGCCTAGAGAGGGCATCCGCAACAATGTTACTCTTACCTTCCTTGTACTTGGACGAAAATGTGAAGGCTTGTAGGAATTCAACCCACTTAGCATGCCTATGGTTGAGCTTTTGCTGTCCATGGATGTATTTGAGTGCTTCATGATCCGAATGAAGAATGAAAGGCTTGGGCCTCAAGTAATGAGACCAATGATCCAAGGCTCTCACAATTGCATAGAATTCACGATCATAGTTGGAGTAATTGAGTTTGGCGCCACTCAACTTCTCACTAAAGTAGGCAATGGGCCTCCTTTCTTGAAGCAAAACCGCCCCAACTCCAAGTCCACTAGCATCACACTCAACTTCGAACAACTTGTTGAAATCCGGCAAGGCAAGAATAGGAGCGTTGCAAAGTAACTCCTTGACTTCATCAAACGCCTTTTGAGCATGAGAGTTCCATGAAAACTCCCCTTTCTTCATCAAATCCGTGATTGGTGCCATGATAGTTGAGAAATTTCGGATGAATCTTCTATAAAAGGAAGCTAGACCATGAAAGCTTCGACATTCATGAGCACTTGTAGGCGCCAACCATGAAGACATGGCCTTGACTTTTTCCGGATCCACATGAACTCCATCCCTAGACACAATGTAACCAAGAAAAGCAATACTAGGAACAAGAAAATCACACTTTTCCATTTTCCCATACAACTTTTGCTCTCTTAATTTTTCAAATAAAGCTCTCAAGTGAAGTAAATGAGACTCAACACTAGTACTATATACAAGAATATCATCTAAATAGACAACAATAAACTTGTTAAGAAAGGGACGTAGTACCTCATTCATAAGTCTCATAAAGGAACTAGGAGCATTGCAAAGACCAAAGGGCATCACCATCCACTCATATAGACCTTGTTTGGTCTTGAAAGCGGTTTTCCATTCATCTCCTTCCCGAATTCTCATTTGATGATAACCACTCCTCAAATCAATCTTCGAAAAAATCGAAGCTCCATGTAGCTCATCAAGCATGTCCTCCAATCTAGGCATAGGAAAACGATACTTGATTGTTATGTTGTTGACGGCTCTACTATCAATGCACATCCTCCAAGTACCATCTTTCTTTGGAACAAGTAAGGCGGGAACGGTACATGGACTCATGCTTTCTCTCACATAGCCTCTCGTCAATCAACTCTTCAATTTGCTTTTGTAGCTCCTTAGAAGCTACGGGATCACATCTATATGCCGGCTTATTTGGCAAAGGTGCGCCCGGCACAAGATCAATAGCATGCTCAATGCCTCTCAATGGTGGTAATCCTTGAGGCAATTCCTCCGGAAATACATCACCAAACTCGTCCAATAGTGCTGCAAGTTTCGGATTACTAGAAGAAACACCATTAGTCAAAGCAAGTTTAACACATAAAGCATAACAATATCCTTCCAACTCTACCTCTTTCTCGAACTCTTTGGCGGAAAGAAACAAGTTTTGTTTCGTTTCAACCACCTTCTTGGGTGCCATGGAACTAGGAGACAAAGGAACCAACCGAATCTTTTTAGAACCCATCAAAACCGTGTACACATTGGTTTCGCCCTCATGAACAACTTTTCGATCATATTGCCAAGGTCTACCAAGAAGAAGATGACAAGCACTCATGGGTAGAACATCACCCCACAACTCATCTTTGTAACCCCCAATAGAAAACGACACAAGAGCTTGCTTTTTCACCAACAAACCCGTTTTGTCATCCAACCAACTCAACTTATAAGGATGTGGATGGTCTCTAACAATCAAATTCAACTTAGAAACCACATTAGAAGCAACCACATTCGTACATGAACCACTTGTCAATAATCACATTACATGTAAACTCACCAATTCGACATCTAGTATGAAACAAGTTTTCTCTTTGATCATGGTTAGGAGAATGATCAACATGCAAAGTTCTCCTAATAACCCCAAGCATCCTAGACTCATCTTCGGCATATGCAATCTCATTATCATCACTTTCACATTCTTCCTCTTTCTCGCACACAATGTCATACATTCTCTCCTCCTCTTCTATGGTCATGTATTGTCTCAAAGTCAAGGTTTTTCTAGATGGACAATTACTAGCAATGTGACCCCTCCCTTGACACTTAAAGCACTTCCGAGTTTCCTCCCACTTTTCTTTAGAAATCACCATTTTAGGTCGTTCTCCCTTTAGTTCCCCCTTAGAAGGATTGTCTTTTTTCTCAAAGGTTTTAGAAGAGTTAGAAGAAGAAGAAGGGACGAAAGAAGAAGAAGAGTTGGTCTTATTATGGCCGAATTTTCCCCCATATGGTTTCTTTTCCTCCAATTCATGCCTTTCAAATTTTAAAGCCAATCGACACACATCATCAAAAGTACTATAATTCGACACATCAACCTTTCTAGCAATAGATTTATTAAGTCCATTAACAAACCTAGCAATTTTCTCTTGTTCGACCTCCTCGACATCACAAATCAAACACAACTTGTCAAATTCAACCATGTAATCATGCACACTCGACACATCTTGAGTCAAAGAATTCTTTCTCATGTATTGCCGTTGAATAAAATCACTTGGAACAAACTTCTCATGCAATTTCTTTTTAAGCTTAGTCCAACTTTTAAGCTTAGGTTTCCCAAGTCTTGCCCTTTTTGCCTTTAGACTTTCTAACCAAATTCCAGCATACTTAGTTAGTCTAATGGTGGCAATTTTAAAACGTTTCTCATCATCAAACCCCTTATAATCACAAATTTTCTCAAGTTGACGAATCCATTCAAGTAAATCCTCGGGACTAGAATCACCAGTAAAGTCATCTAGTTTAATCCCCCTATCATTATCATAAGTTGGTTTAACACTTTTAACCTCTTCAACATCGATTCATAGTCAACGTGATTAGGGTCTTTTTTATTGTTCACTTTTCCCGCAAGAATGTTATGAGCTACTGTTAATCTTTCCCTTTTTTCTTTTTCTTCATTTTGAGTGTTAAAGAGTTTCTCAATAAGAGCTTTTATTTCCGCCAATTCCGCCATTATAACCCAATTAAGATGCTACGTCACGAAAGAAATAGCAAGCCACAACCACACACAAATCCCCAACAAGGATCGACAAAGAAGAAGCACTTACCAATGAAAGAAGAATCCCTTCTATCCTCACCCTCCTGGAAAAATCTGATACCAACTGATATGATTGCACGTCCAAGTTGAAGAGCAACCAATGAAATTCGAGCAAAGGTTCGAACTTGATGAAGTAATGAAGTCCGAAAATTTATGAATAAGTCACCGGATATGATAATTAAAATAAACACTCCTGAATATTTTAATTAACTCTTAATCTCACTTACACCACTCCTGGAATAAAGTAGATTAAACACTAAGTAAATAATCACTCCTGAAAATTACTCAATGGTCGAAAGTAATTGATCACACAATTAAAATCAATAACAAAGTGTTTAGGTAAATCTCACATGCTTTGAATGATAGCATGGAACTATTATTTATAGCCAACTAAACTTGTCCTCCAAGGACTCACAAGGGCCGAAAATCAGCACAAAGAAATAAGGAAACATTCCTAAACTCCTTACATCCTAATCCCTTGATTCTAGGAGAAAATAAAGGAGTAAATAAGGAAACCACAAATCAGCCCCATAACCCCCTTACACGCCCAACACACTTAAGGAAACCAAGAAATAAGGCAAGGAATATTACAACTCAATGACAACTTGCAACCTTGGAACACAAGTAGCCTTACACACGCCTAAGACACGCCTAAGGATCCGAAATAAGGCAACTGAATTTCGGACCTTTATTGCTGAATTTTAAAGACTTAATTAAAATAACTAAGACTCTAGAAATGGTGTCATCTTCATGCTTCATCAACGGAATCATCGTCCCACTTAAGAAATGACACAAATGAAGAGTTTGAATTTAACTTGAACCCGAACACTTCAAGGACTAAACAAATCGGATCATTTGGAGCTTGACCTTGACCTTGACTTGTATCACCTTATTTACTCCTTTATTCATTCCTAGAATCAAGGGATTAAGATGTAAGGAATCAAGGAATGTTTCCTTATTTCCTATGGCTGATTTTCGGCCCTTACTTGGTCCTTGGAGGACAAGTTTATTCTATTATAAATAATAGTTCCATGCTATCATCAAAGGCATGTGAGATTTACCTAAAAACTTTGTTATTGAATTTAATTGTGTGATGAATTACTTTCGACCATTGAGTAATTTTCAGGAGTGATTATTTACTTAGTGTTTAATCTACTTTATTCCAGGAGTGGTGTAAGTGAGATTAAGAGTTAATTAAAATTGAAGAATTGATCGAAAGAGGGTATGTAAGAGAAAGCATGAGTCCTTGTGCGGTTCCCGCTTTACTTGTGCCTAAGAAAGATGGTACATGGAGAATGTGCATTGATAGTAGGGCCGTGAACAATATCACTGTGAAGTATCGATTTCCCATGCCTAGATTGGAGGATATGCTTGATGAACTCAATGGAGCCTCGATTTTCTCCAAGATCGATCTTAGAAGTGGTTATCATCAAATGAGGATTCGAGAAGGGGATGCGTGGAAAACAGCATTCAAGACTAAACAAGGTCTTTATGAATGGATGGTGATGCCTTTTGGCTTATGCAACGCCCCTAGTTCTTTCATGCGACTTATGAATGAGGTACTTCGTTCCTTTTTAAACAAATTTGTTGTTGTTTATTTGGATGATATCCTTGTTTATAGTAAGAGTATTGATGATCATTTGATACATTTAAGAAGTTTATTTGAGAAGCTTAGAGAACAAAAACTTTTCGGCAAGATGGAAAAGTGTGAGTTCCTTGTGTCGAGCATAGCGTTTCTTGGTTACATTGTTTCCAAGGAAGGAGTTCATGTTGATCCTTCAAAGGTGCAAGCAATTTCTTCATGGCTGGCCCCTACTAATGCTAGTGAATGTCGAAGCTTCCATGGTTTGGCTTCGTTCTATAGAAGATTCATTCGAAACTTCTCTTCCATTATGGCTCCTATCACAGCTTTGTTGAAGAAAGGTGAGTTTGAATGGTCTCCTTTGGCGCAAAAGGCTTTTGAAGAAGTGAAAGAGAAGTTGTGTAGTGCTCCTATACTTGCTTTGCCGGATTTCAACAAGTTGTTCGAGGTAGAGTGTGATGCAAGTGGATTGGGAATTGGTGCTGTTTTGATCCAAGAGAGGCGCCCTATTTCATACTTTAGTGAGAAGCTCAATGGTGCCAAGTTGAACTACTCTAATTATGATCGTGAGTTTTATGCTATTGTTCGAGCTTTGGACCATTGGTCACATTATTTGAGGCCTAGACCATTCATCCTACATTCGGATCATGAGGCGCTCAAACACATTCATGGCCAACAAAAGCTCAATCATAGGCACGCCAAGTGGGTCGAGTTTCTCCAATCCTTCACCTTCTCGTCCAAATACAAAGAAGGAAAGAGCAATATTGTGGCAGATGCACTTTCAAGGAGATCTTATTTGCTAGCTATGGTGGATGCAAGAGTAATGGGGTTCCAACACTTGAAAGAGCTTTATAAAGAAGATGATGAACTTGGTTCGATTTTTGCTGCTTCTAAAGGTTTGTTCATGGTTCAAGAGGGGTTTTCTTTTTAAAGGAAACAAGTTGTGTGTTCCAAAGTGCAAGGTACGTGAGCTTCTAGTTCGTGAAGTGCATAGTGGAGGTATTGCTGGTCATTTTGGCATTCAAAAGACACTTGATACTTTGAGTGAACATTTTTATTGGCCTAGCATGATCAAAGATGTGCATATGGTAGTGAGCAAGTGTGCAACGTGCCAAAAGTCCAAAAGCACCTTTCATAAAGGGCTTTACACGCCTCTACCAGTTCCGGATCATCCTTGGGATAGTGTGAGCATGGATTTCATTGTTGGTTTGCCTAGAACTCAAAGAGGCAAAGATGCTATCATGGTGGTTGTGGATCGATTTTCGAAGATGGCTCATTTCATTCCCATGCACAAGACGGATGACACTTCCCATGTTGCTGATTTGTATTTCAAAGAGGTAATTCGACTTTATGGCATTCCTAGAAGCATTGTTTCGGATAGGGATTCTAAATTCCTTAGCCACTTTTGGAGGTGTTTGTGGAAGATGGTGGGAACAAAGCTCTTATTTAGCACTAGCCATCACCCTCAAACCGATGGTCAAACTGAAGTTACTAATCGAACTCTTGGTTCTTTGTTGCGTGGCCTCGTGAGTAAAACACAAAAGGATTGGGATGTGAAACTTGCACATGCGGAATTTGCTTACAACCGTTCCCATTCAGCCACGACTTTGCGTTCTCCATTCGAGATCATTTATGGAGTTAATCCCTTTCTCCCTATTGATCTTGTTACTCTTCCTAGAAGTGAGATACATGCGGATTCAAAGAAAAGGCTGTAAGCTTTTAACAAGACTTGTGCGCAAGTTAAAGCTCAAATTGAGAAAATGAATCAGCAATACAAGGAACGAGCTAACAAGCATAGGCGCCAACCTAAGTTCAAGGAAGGTGACCTAGTATGGATACATTTGAGGAAGGAAAGGTTTCCGAGCAAAAGGAAAAACAAGTTGATGCCTAGAGCCGATGGTCCTTTCGAAGTCATTGGAGTCGTGGGAGATGGAGCTTACAAAATCGACTTACCAAGTGATTATGGCAATGTGAGTGCTACTTTCAATGTTGGTGATCTTTCTCCTTACCATGATGATGAGAATTTGAGGGCAAATTCTTTTGAAGAAAGGGAGAATGATGCGGATCCAAAGCCATCAAGTCACGAAGAGCCGGTTTTACTTTTGATGGAACACATGGGTTTCAACTTGATGGCTAACAAGCATGTATTTGTGTCGTGTGTCACATGGCTCGAGGAAGAAGAGGAAGAAACCGATTAGCATTTTAAATTCGTGTCATTATTAGTTTAAAATGTTAGTTAATTAGTTGAGTTGTTTTTAGTTCAATAAAGGTCCGAAAATCCCTTAGAGATTTCGGTGGTTAAGTGTTTAGTTGTCATGGTTGTATTTTAGGAAAGTTTCCTAAAATTGGTAGCTTGGAGTGGCGTGCAAGGTAGCCAGCCTTGGGCGTGTCATTTGGGTGTAATTAAGGAAAGTACTTGTTGTCTTTCCTTAAGTTAGAGTTTCCTTAAGTTTAGCTTGATTCTAGGCTAGAATTAAGGAGGAGATACTTTCCTAAATTGATGGTGAATGCCGTGTGGTTTGGTATGCTTCGAGGAGCAAGGTTTTCTTGCTTACTCCTTATAAATAATGGCGTCTAACCTCTTCAAGGGTTAGAGTGATTTTATGATTAAACATTGTTATTGTTTGTGAATTAATTCATAAGCTTTAATCTTCCATTAAATGATATTCGGGAGTGTTTATTAATTAGTGTTTAAACAACTTAATTCCAGGAGTGGTTTGAGTGTGTTTAAGATTCTTGTGAGTGTTTTAGGAGTGATCATTCATTAAGAAATATCCCTTGTTACTTGTTCTTATTTTCGGATTCTTCATTGTCCTTGCTCAATTGGACGTGTTCTTTTGAGTATTTGACTATCCTAGTTGAACATTCATATCAGTAATTAAATTGAATGCATGAGTAAATCAAATAACTAAATAAAACACTTGAGTAAGTTATAATGTAATTGAATGGAACGAATGAGTTAATCAAATAACTAAATAAAACACTTGAGTAAGCTATAATGTAATTGAATTTAACGAATGAGTTAATCAAATAACTAAATATAACACTTCAGTAAGTTTTTATGTAATTGAATTGAATGAAGGAGTTAATCAAATAACTAAATAAAACACTCGAGTAAGTTATAATGTAATTGAATTGAACGAATGAGTTAATCAAATAACTAAATAAAACACTTGAGTAAGTTATAATGTAATTGAATTGAACGAATGAGTTAATCAAATAACTAAATAAAACACTTGAGTAAGTTATAATGTAATTGAATTGAATGAATGAGTTAATCAAATAACTAAATTAAACACTTGAGTAAGTTATAATGAAATTGAATTGAACGAATGAGTTAATCAAATAACTAAATAAAACACTCAAGTAAGTTATAATGTAATTAAATTGAATGAATGAGTTAATCAAATAACTAAATAAAACACTTGAGTATGTTATAATGTAATTGAATTGAACGAATGAGTTAATCAAATAACTAAAATAAAACACTTGAGTAAGTTATAATGAAATTGAATTGAACGAATGAGTTAATCAAATAACTAAATAAAACACTTCAGTAAGTTTTTATGTAATTGAATTGAATGAAGGAGTTAATCAAATAACTAAATAAAACACTTGAGTAAGTTATAATGTAATTGAATTGAACGAATGAGTTAATCAAATTACTAAATAAAACAATTGAGTAAGTTATATTGTAATAGAATTGAAAGAAAAGAGTTGATCAAAAAACTAAATAAAACACTTGAGTAAGTTATAATGTAATTGAATTGAACGAATGAGTTAATCAAATAACAAAATAAAACACTTGAGTAAGTTATAACGCAATTGAATTGAACGAATGAGTTAATCAAATAACTAAAATAAAACACCTAAGTTATAATGTAATTGAATTGAACGAATTAGTTAGTCAAATAACTAAATAAAACACTCGAGTAAGTTATAATGTAATTGAATTGAGCGAATGAGTTAATCAAATAACTAAATAAAACAATTGAGTAAGTTATAATGTAATTGAATTGAAGGAATGAGTTATACAAATAACTAAATAAAACACCCGAGTAAGTTATAATGTAATTGAATTGAACGAATGAGTTATTCAAATAACTAAATAAAACACTCGAGTAAGTTATAATGTAATTGAATTGAGCGAATGAGTTAATCAAATAACTAAATATGGTTCATCAATGGAGATTGGGGATTTGAATGTTGAAAACTTAAGCTTTGTTGCTTATTCAAAAACACGTTGTGTTTAAAGTCTAAAACCGAGGTTTTTATTCAAGCTTTGAACCGAATTTCTTGGGAGGTAACACTACAAGAATTCAACCCAATTAACAGATTTGAGAGTGGAGATTCTCGTAATTTGTTAATTAAAACCCTTAGTTAAGGTTGAGAGTGAAGATTCACTTCCTTAGCTAAACCCGAATTATAAGCTTTAAGAGGAGTCTTTTAGCTTGTGTTCAATCTATCCTCAACACCATTCTTCATTGAGTTGTGTTTGTTTTGACCAATTCTTTTAGTTTTAAGAGTGATTCTTACGACTATAAGTCTATATCCATTGATCATTCCGCTGCATTGTGTTTTTGGGCCTTCTAAACACACATGTGACAGAGTCCAATTCCGCATCAAGTGGTATCAAAGATCCAGCCTCTAAGTCCTCTTGGCACTTAGACGTTCTTGGAGAAGAAGGAAAACCACAAAAAAGAAGCAAAAGGAAGCAACCCGTAAAAGACAGTTTTTTGAGGTAATTTTGAACGCGAGGTTCTCACATCTCAGATCGTGTTTTTGGGTGATTCTTTTTTTGAAAGTGGTTATTTTTATGTCTAGTTTTGGCATGTAAAATTGCATAACTTTTGGTGGTCATTTGCTAGCATAATCAGCGCGTTTTTCTTAAGTGGTCTAAAACCGGATTAATCTGGACCAGCCTTAGAAAATAAAAACTGCAATCAATTGGGTTGTTATTTTTTTATGAAATTTTGGTCGAGTGCTTTAAACACCTAGGGCTACGTTGTAACAAAATTTCATTCAATTTCAAGTTAAATTGATTAGGGTTTGAAGCTCGAATTTTTGGTGAAAATTCAGGGCGCTTCTAGGCAGGACTGTTTTTTTCTTCTGTTTGTATTCATTGTAATAGTAGTTCATCTTGAACTTCTATAAGTGTATTGTTGTTAATATGGATGAACTAGCTGAAGCTTTTGCACGGATGCAAGAAGCTAATCAAAAGGTTCGATTCTTGAGGCAACAAATGCAAGAAGATAAGAAGCAAAAACTTCACCAGAAGAAAGTGTCTCTATTAGTAGAGAAGCTTCAATCGAAAGGAGAAAGTGAAGTTAGTGCTGAACAAGAAGAAGAAGAAAACACAATTGTGTATGAATTGGATGCAAAAACAAAAGAGGGAGTGGAGGTAGAAAATCCCGATTTGAGGGAAGTCTTATTGGAGGTTGTACCAACCCTACCACCACGAAATGATGCAGCACCAATTCTAAAGAGCATGGAGGTGAACAAGAAAGATTATGCACAACCTTCAAGCTCGAACAACGAATTCGAGGTCGAATTCTTTTTGAAGAAAGAGAGAATGGTACGAAATGGGAAGGTACCAAGATTATTAAGGATGGCTTACATAATCATCCTTAACCCTGATTTAGTATCACCTATTCTACCTAACAAGATCCGTTGGTGATATATGTTCGAACTATCAAGTTGGAACACATATGAAGCAATGCTTTGGATAAACAACCAAGCGTGGATGAACACTCAAGGTTGGGCGTGAATCTAACACTTGGAGATACATAAACACCACTCTAAATGAATAGATCTTCCTAAGATCACAAATTAGCTTGCCAAAACTAATTAAGCAAAGGACAAGTTCACTCAAATTCCAATCCAAGAATTTAAAGTTAACTCAATTCAATTCACACAATGTGTTGGTTTAAACTTCGATGCCTTTCATTCATTTCAATTTGTCCTTAAATACATGAAGTTAGAACCAGATTTTCTTAATTACAATAATTAAAATAATTAAACTAAATTAAGCACTAAGTAGATCATGGAGTGATGGCAACGAGATCATGGAAATAATGGCTGAAGCATGTTCTCCATTTTGGTTGAGCATGGGACAAGTAGGATCATGGCTGTAGTGGTAGAAGCTTGTCCAAAAGCATGAGGCGCACAAGTCCTTGAAATGTGGAACCACCTCCTCCTTGCACTCCTTGTTGTTCAAGCTTGTAACGGCTAGTTTGAAAGAGCCTCAAGCACGCACAACTTGAGGGAGCAGTTCCTACTTTGTAGCTAACAACCCAAGCATATTCGAAGGGAATATCCCCTTGCCAAGCACACGTCCAACAACCTCCAACAAGACTCCTACGATGCAAAACGAGACTCCTCTCACGTGTGTTTAGGAGACCCAATAACAGCGGAAACAATCGAACAATGGATATAGACTTTTAGTCAAAAGAATCACTCTTAAAACTAAAAGAATTAGGTTTACTTAAGCTTGATAAGCTTCACTCACTTATTTCCACTTAAGGATTCTAAATCGGTTTTGAGGTTTTACTCACCTAGAAACTGATTTAGGAGGGTTTTGAGAGTAATTTTAATTAGCTTACACTCACTAATTATCCTAACTCTCTCTTAGGTTAAGCTTTACTCACTTAACTCAAGGATTTCAAGATTAAGATCACTTCTTAATCACAAGAGGAAATTTCGGGTTTGCACTTCAAAAGTTCGAATAAGCACAATGCTCAAGTTTAACAACCAAATCTCTTTTTTCCATTGATCCTTTCCATTACTTATAATACAAGAGTCAAAGAAGACCAAAAAGATCAACCATAAATATCTAACACACTAAGCTAATAAACAAAGCATTAAGCTACAAATATCCCACACACTAAGCTAATAAACAAAGCATTAAGCTATAAATATCCCACAAAACAAGTTGATCAACAAGTGGGGTGAATAGTGCTGCATAGTGTTCTTGTGTGTATTGTTGACCGGTTTTCTTCAAGCAAGTGGGAGGCTTCTCTTAGCTTGCAAGGAAAGCTTCAACTGATCTCCAAGAGTCCACATTAGCTGCTGCCCCATGCCTCACACGTCCAAATACAACTTAAACTAAGCAAAATAAAACCGGTTATGCAAAACCGTAAAACTGATCCAGAATTGACATCTCAATTGAAAGGCTACTGCAACTTCGTTTCTTCAAGAAATCTCACCAAATTTTGTAGGATGAAACTTCAAGATGTTAGTGAACCAATGAAATTGGAATCACTCGAAAATTCCAAGTAACTGTTCGGAATCATCAAAATGATTCTACCGCGCCACATACCAAACGTACAAAAACAGTTTCTACTTAAAACAACTTCTAAACATAATTAGTGAAAGTAAAGCATGTTTAGAACTCAACTAACACTAAACTTGCTAATTAAGCCTAATTAATTATTACAAAAATGAGAGCATCAAAAAGCTAACTGAGCTAACTGATTTCACTTCATTCTCTCTTTCTTCAAAAAAACTTGTCCTCAAGTTTTGATCAAATCAAGGCACTAACATAACCAAGAAATCATCCATATTAATCGAATGATTATTAACAAGATTGACAACTGCAATAAGTCAAAGACCGAGCAAAGATTTAAGCGACCTTGAACAAACAACCCAATGTCTCGAAAATTTGAACCATTATGAACATAGACATTAACTAGTTCATGAAATAGTTTATGTTTCTTGAACAAATCAGATGGAAAACATGAGATAGGTAATCGTTCTTCAAAGATTGGAACCTCCAAGATCAAATCTTTATTGTCCAAATTTGAAAAAGATCTAGTCTTTTCTCCTTCTTCATCAAGAACAAATTCTGGAACCTTTTTTGTGGGCTCGTCATCAACAAGAATTATATCTCTCGATGTTTCCTCATGTTTTTTTCCTTTTCGTTGTTCAATCAACAACTCAATCTCCTCTTTAGCCTTTTGAAATCTTTCTTCAAAAGTTGGTGGATGTCTAAGACCATCCATTACTTGTTTTGCCCTTTCAATTCTTTGATAGGCCTTTAAGAACTCAGGTGAAAAGCCACTCACATCC
This sequence comes from Beta lomatogona, assembly GCA_947646795.1. Lineage (NCBI taxonomy): Eukaryota > Viridiplantae > Streptophyta > Magnoliopsida > Caryophyllales > Amaranthaceae > Beta > Beta lomatogona. The sequence goes on along the minus strand of CANSNZ010000994.1, from coordinate 111,245 downwards.
ATAAATTTCAAATAGACAGAAAACTGCCCATAATTTTCACCAAAAATTCGAGCTTCAAACCCTAATCAAATCAACTTGAAAGTGAATGAAATTTTGTCACAACGTAGCCCTAGGTGTTATAAGCACTCGACCAAAATTTCATAAAAATATAACAAACCAATTGATTGCAGTTTTTATTTTTCTAAAGCTGGTCCAGATTAATTCGGTTTAAGACCACGTAAGAAAAAAAAACACGCTGATGATGCAAGCAAATGACCACCAAAATTTCTCAAATTTTACAGGCCAAAACTAGACATAGAAATAACCACTTTCAAAAAAAGAATCACCCAAAAACACGATCTGAGATGTGAGAACCTCGCGTTCAAAGTTACCTCAAAAAACCGTCTTTTACGGGTTGCTTCCTTTTGCTTTTTTTTTTTTTGTGGTTTTCCTTCTTCTCCAAGAACTTCTAACCACTTTCAAAAAAAGAATCACCCAAAAACACGATCTGAGATGTGAGAACCTCGCGTTCAAAGTTACCTCAAAAAACCGTCTTTTACGGGTTGCTTCCTTTTGCTTTTTTTTTTTTTTGTGGTTTTCCTTCTTCTCCAAGAACTTCTAAGTGCCAAGAGGACTTAGAGGGCTGGGCTCTGATACCACTTGATGCGAAACGAGACTCCTCTTACGTGTGTTTAGGAGACCCAATAACAGCGGAAACAATCGAACAATGGATATAGACTTTTAGTCAAAAGAATCACTCTTAAAACTAAAAGAATTGGGTTTACTTAAGCTTGATAAGCTTCACTCACTTATTTCCACTTAAGGATTCTAAATCGGTTTTGAGGTTTTACTCACCTGGAAACTGATTTAGGAGGGTTTTGAGAGTAATTTTAATTAGCTTACACTCACTAATTATCCTAACTCTCTCTTAGGTTTAGCTTTACTCACTTAACTCAAGGATTTCAAGATTAAGATCACTTCTTAATCACAAGAGGAAATTTCGGGTTTGCACTCCAAAAGTTCGAATAAGCACAATGCTCAAGTTTAACAACCAAATCTCTTTTTTCCATTGATCCTTTCCATTACTTATAATACAAGAGTCAAAGAAGACCAAAAAGATCAACCATAAATATCTAACACACTAAGCTAATAAACAAAGCATTAAGCTACAAATATCCCACACACTAAGCTAATAAACAAAGCATTAAGCTATAAATATCCCACAAAACAAGTTGATCAACAAGTGGGGTGAATAGTGCTGCATAGTGTTCTTGTGTGTATTGTTGACCGGTTTTCTTCAAGCAAGTGGGAGGCTTCTCTTAGCTTGCAAGGAAAGCTTCAACTGATCTCCAAGAGTCCACATTAGCTGCTGCCCCATGCCTCACACGTCCAAATACAACTTAAACTAAGCAAAATAAAACCGGTTATGCAAAACCGTAAAACTGATCCAGAATTGACGTCTCAATTGAAAGGCTACTGCAACTTTGTTTCTTCATGAAATCTCACCAAATTTTGTAGGATGAAACTTCAAGATGTTAGTGAACCAATTTAATTGGAATCACTCGAAAATTCTAAGTAACTTGTTTGGAATCATCAAAATGATTCTACCGCGCCACATACCAAACGTACAAAACAGTTTCTACTTAAAACAACTTCTAAACATAATTAGTGAAAGTAAAGCATGTTTAGAACTCAACTAACACTAAACTTGCTAATTAAGCCTAATTAATTATTACAAAAATGAGAGCATCAAAAAGCTAACTGAGCTAACCGATTTCACTTCATTCTCTCTTTCTTCAAAAAAACTTGTCCTCAAGTTATGATCAAATCAAGGCAAGAACATAACCAAGAAATCACCCATATTAATCGAATGATTATTAACAAGATAGGTATGTCAAGTATGACGGTAGGGCGAATGTCTACATAGCTAAGGTGGGAAAAAAACGGACAGCACTCAAGCCTTTGAGCACCCTAGCTAAACCTAAGGAGGTACTATTCTTGAATGAGCAACAATTTGAGCACGAGCTTGCACAAGAGGGAAGAGCATTCATTCTTTTCGCCAACCCTACAACTGACGAAGCAGATTCAAGCATGAAATTCCCAAAGTGTTTGCAACGAGTACTTGAGGAGTTCAAGGATGTATTTCCGGGAAGACTTGCCACCTGGTTTGCCACCCATTCGAGGTATTGAGCATCAAATCGATCTAGTTCCCGGTGCTTCATTGCCAAATAAAGCATCTTATAGGTGCAATCCTCAAGAGACGAAGGAGTTGCAACGTCAAATCGAAGAGCTCATGATAAGAGGTTATGTGAGAGAGAGCATGAGCCCGTGTGCGGTTCCTACACTTTTGGTGCCTAAGAAGGATGGTACATGGCGCATGTGTATTGATTCGAGGGCCGTGAACAACATCACAATCAAGTATCGATTTCCGATCCCAAGGTTAGATGATTTACTTGATGAATTGCATGGTTCCACCGTTTTCTCTAAGATTGATTTGCGTAGTGGTTATCACCAAATTAGAATGAGAGAAGGTTGATGTGAAATAGGAGTGTTGGTTATGTAGAGTTCTAGTTCCGTTCGAATTGTATGTAATTTAGGACTTTAATTTATAGTTTGTTTAGAGTTTCAATTGCATTAGGACTTTATTTTTAATTAGAGTTTGAGTTGTGTTAGGAGTTCTAATCACATTAGGCGTGTGAAATCAGTCACGGCCGTGTGGATTAGATAGATTAGTTTGTTATGTTTTTGTTTATCTTTTATGCTTTACTAGTTCTACTAGGTTTAGGTTAATTTGCTTTATTAGTTCTAATCAGTTTAGGATTATTTGTGCACTATAAATAGACCATTCGGTCATATTAATAAAGGTAGAGTATGTTTAAGTTAATTCTTGTGAATTACAGATTTAGGAGAGAATCCAAAACGAAACCGGAGAGAATCCAAACCCCCCTAGTTGAACTTTGAGACGAAATACGCCTAAGTTCTCCATATCCCTGGTTACCGCCGAGTTATTGAGACGAAATACGCCAATATACTTGATCTTTGCTACTGATTTCATTAAAGTTTCAATCTTTCATCTACAAAAGCCCCTAAACTACATCAAAGAGCCTAAATTTCGTGAATCTTGTTTCAAGAATCACATCAAAGGTGACGAGTGGAAAACGGCTTTTAAGACTAAACTAGGGTTGTACGAGTGGTTGGTAATGCCTTTTGGATTGTCAAATGCCCCTAGCACATTTATGCGATTGATGAATGAAGTCTTGAAACCTTTCATTGGCAAGTATGTGGTGGTGTATCTCGATGATATACTCGTATATAGTCGAAGTGTGGTGGATCATTTGAGCCATTTGAGGGCCGTGTTCGAGGCTTTGAGGAAGCAAAGGCTCTATGGCAGGCTCGAAAAGTGTTCGTTTTTGGTGCCAAGTGTGACCTTCCTTGGTTACATTGTGTCAAGTGAGGGTGTTTCGGTTGATCCTTCCAAAGTGGCAGCCATAAAAACGTGGCCTATTCCTTCATCCATCACTGAGGTACGTTCGTTTCATGGTCTTGCTTCGTTTTATAGACGCTTTGTGAAAAGTTTTAGTAGTGTTGTTGCACCATTGACGGAATGTATTAAGAAGGGGAGGTTTGAATGGAGTGAGGCTGCCCAACGAGCATTTGAAACCATTAAGGACCTCCTAAGCAACACACCAATCCTCGCATTGCCGGATTTTTCTAAGCCCTTTGAAGTGGAGTGTGATGCTAGTGGTGTGGGTATTGGGGCAGTTTTGGTGCAAGAGAAGAGGCCCATTGCTTATTTTAGTGAGAAATTGGGGGGGGCTAGATTAAATTACTCGACTTATGACAAGGAGTTTTATGCTATTGTAAGGGCATTGAATCATTGGAGCCATTATTTGAGGCCTAGTCATTTCATCTTGCATTCGGACCATGAGGCTTTGAAACATATCCATGGCCAACAAAAATTGAATCCAAGACATGCTAAATGGGTGGAGTTCCTTCAATCATTTAATTTTTCGTCCAAATATAAGGAAGGGAAGTCGAATATTGTGGCTGATGCATTGTCTAGGAGGTATTCTTTGTTGGGGGTGTTGCATTCTAGGCTCCTTGGTTTTGATCTTGTCAAGGAGTATTATGAAGGCGATGTTGATTTCAAGCCTATTATGGAGGCTTGTGGAAAGGGGGCTGTAGGTACATACGTAGTGCAAGAGGGTTTCCTTTTCAAAGGAAATCGTTTATGTGTGCCTAAGTGTTCTATTAGGGAGTTGATGGTAAGAGAGGCGCATGGAGGTGGTATTGCAGGGCATTTAGCCATCTTACAAGAACACTTCTATTGGCCCAAGATGCAAGGGGATGTACAAGGAGTATTGGCTCGATGTGCTAGTTGTCAAAAGGCCAAGAGTACGTTTCACCATGGGTTGTACACTCCACTACCAGTTCCGGAATTTCCTTGGGATGATGTGTCAATGGACTTTATTGTGGGGTTGCCTCGAACTCAAAGGGGCAAGGATTCCATCATGGTTGTGGTGGAAAGGTTTTCCAAGATGGCACACTTTCTTCCATGCCATAAAACCGATGATGCAAGCAAGGTAGCAACATTGTACTTCCAAGAGATACTTCGTTTACATGGAGTGCCGAAGACTATTGTAAGTGATCGGGACACTAAATTTATGAGTTACTTTTGGAAGACATTGTGGAAACTATTGGGGACTAAGCTTTGTTTTAGTACTTCACACTATCCTCAAACGGATGGACGGACACGAGGTCACCAATAGGACCTTGGGAGCTTTACTTAGAGGCTTGGTGAGCAAGAGCACCAAAGATTGGGACATGAAGTTGGCGCACGCTGAATTTGCATATAATAGAGCACCAACTTATGCTACTAAGTGTTCACCTTTTGAAGTCGTTTATGGTGTGACTCTACGCATTCCTTTGGATCTAATTCCATTGCCTAGAGAGGAGTATGTGCATAAGGATGCTAAAGAAAAAGCAGCAGCTATGTTAAAATTACATGTGCAAGTTAGGGCTCGTATTGAACAAGTAAATGAGAGGTATAAGAAGCTTGCCAACAAGCACGACGACAACATTCCTATAAAGTGGGAGATTTAGTGTGGTTGCACTTGAGAAAGGAAAGGTTTCCTAACTTAAGGAAGAATAAGTTGATGCCAAGATCCGAAGGCCCTTTCAAAATTGTCGAGAAGTTCAATGATAATGCCTTCAAGCTCGAGTTGCCTGGTGATTATGGCGTGAGTGCTACCTTCAACATCGGGGATTTGTCGCCTTTACTTGCATGATGATGAGGATGCTCAATTGAGGACAATTGCTTCGAAGAAGGGGAGGATGATACGGGGAGTAGATGAGGTTCAAGTTGCTCAATTGGTTGCTCTTGGTTCGAAGGTTCCTCGGTTGGAGTTGGATTCTATGCATGGCGTGATAGTTGGATTCTTTGCTACCAAAGAGTGCGTGTGCATGGTAACTAACTTAGGGCAAGATACGTAATACATTCATGCTACACTTCTAGTGATGGCGATGCATCTTCATCATTGAACATCAACAAGGATCATTCTCTCATTGCTATGGTAAGTGAAACTATGTTGGAGTTCAACAATATGTCCAAAGTCAAGACTAGTGAGTTCGAAGTTCTTGTGAGCTTAGTTCTTACTTAGTTTGATTCGATCATCATTTCCTTTCTTTGTTTAGTTGTTTTAATCATGTTTTAGTTGTTGTTTTGAGTTGTATTTCAATTACCTAAAACTTGTACTCCTAAGTATCATTGAGTTGTAATGAGAACTAGTTAAGTACAAGAGTCCTAGTTTGATAGGAGTGTGCAAATGTTCGCACATGAAGAGTCCTAGTACTAGTAGGATTGTTTGTTTAGAATCCTAGTACTAGTAGGAGTTGCTTAGTGTTGTAATCATGTGCCAAGCATGCTGAAGAATGCCGTTTGAATTAGTGAAGCATGGTGGAGGAAGTTCAGCAAGGCAATGCTTAAAAATAGGAACCACTTCCTATTGATAAGCCTTGCCAACGTCCCACTTCCAACCACTTTGTGGTGCGTGCAAGAGAAGGAATTTGAACGTGCAAAGAGAGCCAAGGAAGTGGAGTTTGTTCCACAATTCAAGGGAAGGCGTGCCGATCATGCCCTATGTCTCAACGTCCCACTCTCCTTGTCTTAAGCAACCATCAAGACATGATCAACCATGTTCAGCCATGATCTACTCCATGATCGACATTTAAGACTTAGTGGATGTAGTGCTTTATTTTGTTAATTTATTTTAATTCATTAAATCAGAAAATTAGGACATGAGCTTGTGTATTTAAAGCATTCGAATCATCAATGAAAAGCGATTGAAGTTTATGCCTAAAAAAAAAAACCGAGTTAATTCTCAAACACTTGAATTGTTCTTGTTTCTTGGATTTGGAAACATTGAGTGATTTGCCTTTGCTTAATTAGTCCTAGCTAGACTAATTTGTGATCTTAGGAACTTTAATTGACTAAGGTGGTGTGACTCGTATCCTTAGAAGGTTAAAGAAAGCTAAACTATCCCCTGAACACATTGTCGAAAGTCCCAAGCTTCCCCTTTGTGTTTGTTCTTGTTCGAACCTAAGTTTGTGAGCTTCGAGTGTTACTCCAAGCCTACAACATCTAGTTCCGTTAGGAGTGTAGGAGTGGCGTGTGTGTCTTAGTATGCTAAGCATACGTAGTTGAGTTCAGCTAGAACTCTTCATATCTTTAAGTGCTTTGTATTTGACATATGTTAGGAGTCTATGTTCTCAAAGAGATAGATTATAAGATTCAACATTAGAGTTTCTTATCTATCTTTTAGAGTTTGATTAGGATTATGACTTAGGGACTTGTCCTAAGCATAGTAGGAGTTGGTTTTTGTTTTCTTATAAATACTTTAGTTGTACGTGATTTCATTTAATGAATTATTGAAAGTTTTTACTTCGTGTTTAACCTTAAGTGTTAATCAAATCTCTTGAAGTTGGTGGCTTAGCCTTTATGCTTCAAAACCCTTAAATCACATTGTGGTGCTTTGCTTTATCAATTGATTTAGGAACTATCGTTTGTTTTGTGTTACTTTGATCTTAATTTCCGCACAAGTATTTAATCCTACAAGATTAAATACATCACTGCTGCCCCATGCCTCACACGTCCAAATACAACTTAAACTAAGCAAAATAAAACCGGTTATGCAAAACCGTAAAACTGATCCAGAATTGACGTCTAAATTGAAAGGCTGCTGCAACTTCGTTTCTTCATGAAATCTCACCAATTTTTGTAGGATGAAACTTCAAGATGTTAGTGAACCAATGTAATTGGAATCACTGGAAAATTCCAAGTAACTTGTTCGGAATCATCAAAATGATTCTACCGCGCCACAGACCAAACGTACAAAACAGTTTCTACTTAAAACAACTTCTAAACATAATTAGTGAAAGTAAAGCATGTTTAGAACTCAACTAACACTAAACTTGCTAATTAAGCCTAATTAATTATTACAAAAATGAGAGCATCAAAAAGCTAACTGAGCTAACTGATTTCACTTCACTTCCTCACGCTGAATTTGCTTACAATAGGGTTCCTAGCAAGACTACAAGCCTAAGTCCATTCAATGTTGTCTATGGCCATAATCCGAGCACTCCTATGGACTTAGCCCCTTTTCCTACTCCACAAAAGTATAGTCATGAGGTCGATGTAAGAGTCAAAGAGATCAAGCAACTCCATGCCTATGTACGTGAGAAGATCATCAAAGCTAATGAGAAAGTTAAGGCACGAGTTGATAAGAAGAGAAGGGACGTGCAATTTCAACCGGGTGAACTTGTTTGAATTCACCTTAGGAAGGAACGATTTCCTTCCAAAAGGAAGTCCAAGTTACATCCTAGAGCTGATGGACCATTTCCTATCATTGGCAAGGTGAATGAAAATGCATATCCGATATGGATCCGATGAAAAGATTGAAGATAACTAAATTAGTGGATCTTATGAATTATTGGGCTTGGATCATCTTACAATTGAAGGTTGTGAATAGTGCTTTGATGTTAATTTTATGAGTTAATGATCCATATGAGAGATGGTCATTTCCTACAAATCCAAGTTCGGTAAGGATTTATGTTGTTTTCCTAGTTCTAGTACGATTAAAACTCGTAGTTTTGTTAGAAGTCTAATAGCTTATAAATTCTAGTTGAGTTAGAAATCCAAATCCTAGTTGGATTAGGATTCTAATTGGAGTAGAGTTATATGTTTAATAGGAGTCTAGTTAGTAGGCGCCAAGTTGAGCTTGTTCTACTTGGTTTAGGAGTTTGTTATTTCTTTGTTATCTTTTTTATGTTTTCTAGTCCTTGTATAATTAGGTATTTTGATACAAGTCAAGGTCAAGGTCAAGCTCCAAATGATCCGATTTGTTTAGTCCTTGAAGTGTTCGGGTTCAAGTTAAATTCAAACTCCTCATTTGTGTCATTTCTCAAGTGGGACGATGAGTCCATGGATGAAGCATGAAGATGACACCATTTCTAGAGTCTTAGTTATTTTAATTAAGTCATTAATTTTCAGCAAATAAAGGTCCGAAAATCTTGTGATATTTCGACCAAGAATAGGCGTGTGATTTGGTTTAGGCGTGTGATTTGGTCCTTGTGCTCCAAGTTTGCAAGTTGTCATTGAGTTGTAATACTTTCCTTATTTCTTGGTGTGTTTAGGCGTGTGAAGGGGGATTATGGGCTGATTTGGTTGTTTCCTTATTTACTCCTTTATTCTCTCCTAGATTCAAGGGATTAGGATGTAAGGAATTAAGGAGTGTTTCCTTAATTCTTATGGCTGATTTTCAGCCTTGCTTGGTCCTTGGAGGACAAGTTTACTCTATTATAAATAATAGTTCCATGCTATCATTCAAAGCATGTGAGATTTACCTAAAAACTTTGTTATTGAATTTAATTGTGTGATCAATTACTTTCGACCATTGAGTAATTTTCAGGAGTGATTATTTACTTAGTGTTTAATCTACTTTATTCCGGGAGTGGTGTAAGTGAGATTAAGAGTTAATTAAAATATTCAGGAGTGATTATTTTAATTATCATATCCGGTGACTTAGAACATAAATTTCGGACTTCATTCATTCTTCAAATTCGAACCTTTGTTTTCGGATTTCCTTGGTTGCTCTTCAACTTGGACGTGCAATCATATCGCTTGGTATCGATTTTTCCAGGAGGGTGAGGATAGAAGGGATTCTTCTTTCATTGGTAAGTGCTTCTTCTTTGTCGATCCTTTGTTGGGGATTTGTGTGTGGTTGTGGCTTGCTATTTCTTCCGTGACGTAGCATCTTAATTGGGTTATAATGGCGGAATTGGCTGAAATAAAAGCTCTTATTGAGAAACTCTTTAACACTCAAAATGAAGAAAAAGAAAAAGGGAAAGATTAACAGTAGCTCATAACATTCTTGCGGGTAAAGTGAACAATAAAAACGACCCTAATCACGTTGACTATGAATCCGATGTTGAAGAGGTTAAAATTGTTAAACCAACTTATGATAATGATAGGGGGATTAAACTAGATGACTTTACTTGGTGATTCTAGTCCCGAGGATTTACTTGAATGGATTCGTCAACTTGAGAAAATTTGTGATTATAAGGGGTTTGATGATGAGAAACATTTTAAAATTGCCACCATTAGACTAACTAAGTATGCTTGGAATTTGGTTAGAAAGTCTAAAGGCAAAAAGGGCGAGACTTGGGAAACCTAAGCTTAAAAGTTGGACTAAGCTTAAAAGGAAATTGCATGAGAAGTTTGTTCCAAGTGATTTTATTCAACGACAATACATGAGAAAGAATTCTTTGACTCAAGATGTGTCGAGTGTGCATGATTACATGGTTGAATTTGACAAGTTGTGTTTGATTTGTGATGTTGAGGGAGGTCGAACAAGAGAAAATTGCTAGGTTTGTTAATGGACTTAATAAATCTATTGCTAGAAAGGTTGATGTGTCGAATTATAGTACTTTTGATGATGTGTGTCGATTGGCTTTAAAATTTGAAAGGCATGAATTGGAGGAAAAGAAACCATATGGGGAAAATTCGGCCATAATAAGACCAGCTCTTCTTCTTCTTTCGTCCCTTCTTCTTCTTCTAACTCTTCTAAAACCTTTGAGAAAAAAGATAATCCTTCTAAGGGGGAACAAAAGGGAGACCGTCCTAAATTGGTGATTCCTAAAGAAAAATGGGAGGAAACTCGAAAGTGTTTTAAGTGTCAAGGGAGGGGTCACATTGCTAGTAATTGTCCATCTAGGAAGACCTTAACGATGAGACAATACATGGAAATAGAGGAGGAAGAAAGAACGTATAACATTGTGTGTGAAAAGGAGGAAGAATGTGAAAGTGATGATAATGAGATTGCATATGCCGAAGATGAATCTAGGATGCTTGGGGTTATTAGGAGAACTTTGCATGTTGATCATTCTCCTAACCATGATCAAAGAGAAAACTTGTTTCATACTAGATGTCGAATTGGTGAGTTTACATGTAATGTGATTATTGACGAGTGGTTCATGTACGAATGTGGTTGCTTCTAATGTGGTTTCTAAGTTGAATTTGATTGTTAGAGACCATCCACATCCTTATAAGTTGAGTTGGTTGGATGACAAAACGGGTTTGTTGGTGAAAAAGCAAGCTCTTGTGTCGTTTTCTATTGGGGGTTACAAAGATGAGTTGTGGGGTGATGTTCTACCCATGAGTGCTTGTCATCTTCTTCTTGGTAGACCTTGGCAATATGATCGAAAAGTTGTTCATGAGGGCGAAACCAATGTGTACACGGTTTTGATGGGTTCTAAAAAGATTCGGTTCGTTCCTTTGTCTCCTAGTTCCATGGCACCCAAGAAGGTGGTTGAGACGAAACAAAACTTGTTTCTTTCGGCCAAAGAATTCGAGAAAGAGGTAGAGTTGGAAGGACATTGTTATGCTTTATGTGTTAAACTTGCTTTGACAAATGGTGTTTCTTCTAGTAGTCCGAAACTTGCAGCTCTATTGGACGAATTTTGTGATGTTTTTCCGGAAGAATTACCTCAAGGATTACCACCATTGAGAGGCATTGAGCATGCTATTGATCTTGTGCCAGGCGCACCTTTGCCAAATAAGCCGGCATATAGATGTGATCCCGTAGCTTCTAAGGAGCTACAAAAGCAAAATGAAGAGTTGATTGACCGAGGCTATGTAAGAGAAAGCATGAGTCCATGTGCCGTTCCCGCTTTGCTTGTTCCTAAGAAAGATGGTACTTGGAGGATGTGTATTGATAGTAGAGCCGTCAACAACATTACAATCAAGTATCGTTTTCCTATGCCTAGATTGGAGGACATGCTTGATGAGCTACATGGAGCTTCGATTTTTTCGAAGATTGATTTGAGGAGTGGTTATCATCAAATGAGAATTCGGGAAGGAGATGAATGGAAAACCGCTTTCAAGACCAAACAAGGTCTATATGAGTGGATGGTGATGCCCTTTGGTCTTTGCAATGCTCCTAGTTCATTTATGAGACTTATGAATGAGGTACTACGTCCCTTTCTTAACAAGTTTATTGTTGTCTATTTAGATGATATTCTTGTATATAGTACTAGTGTTGAGTCTCATTTAGTTCACTTGAGAGCTTTATTTGAAAAATTAAGAGAGCAAAAGTTGTATGGAAAAATGGAAAAGTGTGATTTTCTTGTTCCTAGTATCGCTTTTCTTGGTTACATTGTGTCTAGGGATGGAGTTCATGTGGATCCGGAAAAAGTCAAGGCCATGTCTTCATGGTTGGCGCCTACAAGTGCTCATGAATGTCGAAGCTTTCATGGTCTAGCTTCCTTTTATAGAAGATTCATCGAAATTTCTCAACTATCATGGCACCAATCACGGATTTGATGAAGAAAGGGGAGTTTTCATGGAACTCTCATGCTCAAAAGGCGTTTGATGAAGTCAAGGAGTTACTTTGCAACGCTCCTATCCTTGCCTTGCCGGATTTCAACAAGTTGTTCGAAGTTGAGTGTGATGCTAGTGGACTTGGAGTTGGGGCGGTTTTGCTTCAAGAAAGGAGGCCCATTGCCTACTTTAGTGAGAAGTTGAGTGGCGCCAAACTCAATTACTCCAACTATGATCGTGAATTCTATGCAATTGTGAGAGCCTTGGATCATTGGTCTCATTACTTGAGGCCCAAGCCTTTCATTCTTCATTCGGATCATGAAGCACTCAAATGCATCCATGGACAGCAAAAACTCAACCATAGGCATGCTAAGTGTGTTGAATTCCTACAAGCCTTCACATTTTCGTCCAAATACAAGGAAGGTAAGAGTAACATTGTTGCGGATGCCCTTTCTAGGCGTTCCTATCTTTTAGCCATGGTTGATGCAAGGGTGTTGGGGTTTGAACACTTAAAGGATTTGTATGATAATGATGATGATTTCCGTGAGTTCTTTAGGAGTCCTAGTGGTTTGTTTGTGGTACAAGAGGGATTTTTGTTTAAGGGAAACAAGCTATGCATTCCTAAGAGTGGCGTGAGGGAGTTGCTTGTGAGAGAAGTTCATAGTGGAGGGTCGGCTGGTCATTTTGGTGTTCAAAAGACATTAGACACTTTGAATGAGAGTTTTTATTGGCCTAACATGATGAGGGATGTTCATATGGTGGTTAGTAAGTGTGCTACTTGTCAAAGGTCGAAGAGTACCTTCCATAAAGGCCTTTATACTCCATTACCCATACCCGATACACCTTGGGATAGTGTGAGTATGGATTTCATTGTTGGATTATGGTGGTGGTGGATCGATTTTCGAAGATGGCTCACTTTGTTCCAATACATAAAACTGATGATGCTTTGCATGTGGCGGATTTGTACTTCAAAGAGATTATTCGATTGCATGGTATTCCTAGAAGTATTGTTAGTGATCGTGATACGAAGTTCCTTAGTCATTTTTGGAGGAGCTTATGGAAGATGGTGGGGACTAAGTTACTCTTTAGCACAAGTCATCATCCTCAAACAGATGGTCAAACAAGTGACTAATAGAACTCTTGGAGCTTTGTTACGTGGCTTGGTGAGTAAGACACAAAAGGATTGGGATATAAAGCTAGCTCACGCCGAGTTTGCTTATAATCGAGCTCATTCTTCTACTACTTCTAAGTCTCCATTTGAGGTGGTTTATGGTATCAATCCTTTCCTTCCTATTGATTTTGTGTCACTAACTAAATCTGAAATTCATGTTGATTCAAAGCGAGAGGTTGGAAGCCTTTAAGAAGACTTGTGAGCAAGTGAAAGCACGAATTGAGAAGATGAATACTCAATACAAAGAACGAGCCAACAAGCATAGAAGACAACCGAAATTTCAGATTGGCGATTTGGTTTGGATTCATTTGAGGAAAGAACGATTTCCAAGTAGAAGGAAGAACAAGCTTATGCCTAGAGCGATGGTCCATTCAAAGTTATTGATGTGATTAATGAAAGTGCTTATAAGATCGAGCTTCCAAGTGATTATGGAGGTGTGAGTGCAACCTTCAATGTTGGTGATCTTAGTCCTTATTTAGATGATGAAAATTTGAGGACAAATTCTTTTGAAGAGGGGAGAATGATACAAGTCAAGGTCAAGGTCAAGCTCCAAATGATCCGATTTGTTTAGTCCTTGAAGTGTTCGGGTTCAAGTTAAATTCAAACTCCTCATTTGTGTCATTTCTCTAGTGGGACGATGAGTCCATGGATGAAGCATGAAGATGACACCATTTCTAGAGTCTTAGTTATTTTAATTAAGTCTTTAATTTTCAGCAAATAAAGGTCCGAAAATCTTGTGATATTTCGACCAAGAATAGGCGTGTGATTTGGTTTAGGCGTGTGATTTGGTCCTTGTGCTCCAAGTTTGCAAGTTGTCATTGAGTTGTAATACTTTCCTTATTTCTTGGTGTGTTTAGGCGTGTGAAGGGGGATTATGGGCTGATTTGGTTGTTTCCTTATTTACTCCTTTATTCTCTCCTAGATTCAAGGGATTAGGATGTAAGGAATTAAGGAGTGTTTCCTTAATTCTTATGGCTGATTTTCGGCCTTGCTTGGTCCTTGGAGGACAAGTTTACTCTATTATAAATAATAGTTCTATGCTATCATTCAAAGCATGTGAGATTTACCTAAAAACTTTGTTATTGAATTTAATTGTGTGATCAATTACTTTCGACCATTGAGTAATTTTCGGGAGTGATTATTTACTTAGTGTTTATTCTACTTTATTCCAGGAGTGGTGTAAGTGAGATTAAGAGTTAATTAAAATATTCAGGAGTTTATTTCGATCATATCATATTTAGTGATCATATCATATTTGTAATGCCTATATAAGGCTTTATTTCGATCATTAATAAAATAGAGATTATGAGTTTATGAAAGTTTATTTCGTGAGTTTAATTACTTACAAACAATTAATTAATATTCGGGAGTGTTAATTAGTTAGTGTTAAACAACTTAATTCCAGGAGTGGTTTGAGTGTGTTTAAAAACCATTGAATTCAATTCGGGAGTGATTTGGATTTAGTGCTTGATGAAGTAGGCCAGGAGTGACCTAATTGAATCAAAACCCTATTTGATAGTTCAGGAGTGTTCAATCAAATAGTACTATCCTTTTGTTCGAGTGTTATTTGAGTTTGTTCGTCAAAGATTCAACCAAGAAACCATCAAGAACCAATCTTTCTTTCAAGATTCTTGGGAAATTTAAAACTTCACTAAAGTGTGGAATCACATCCACATCAATATCAAGTGGAACTTCCGGGAGATTATGGAGTTTCTAGCGCTTTCAATGTGGCAGATCTAAGTCCTTACCATGGAGATGATGCCGAGCTTCCTAGCTTGAGTGCAAGCTCTTCCAAAGAAGGGGAGGATGATGGAGGACCATCTACTATTCCTACACTTTCCTTAGTCAAAGACACGAAGCTCATTAACATGGTGGCTGCTACCATTGACGAGGTCCTTAACAATTCATTGACTAATGTTCATGGTGATCAAGTTGTTGTTAACTTGGTTGCATAGTTCGTTTGTCAAATATCTTTCTTGATTTCTAGATTAATTGCATTTCCATTCATAGATCGAGTTGTTTGATGTTGATTTACTTGAGTTGTATTTTAATTCCCTAAAGCTAAGAGTCATAGTGTTGTTATGATTCTAAGTGCTAGTGTCCTAATGTAAGTATGTCTCTTAGGCGTGCAAATGCATTGAGTTGTAAGAGTCCTAGCGTGTGTAGGTGAAGTGAAATCAGTTAGCTCAGTTAGCTTTTTGATGCCCTCATTTTTGGAATAATTAATTAGGCTTAATTAGCAAGTTTAGTGTTAGTTGAGTTCTAAACATGCTTTACTTTCACTAATTATGTTTAGAAGTTGTTTTAAGTAGAAACTGTTTTGTACGTTTCGTCTGTGGCGCGGTAGAATCATTTTGATGATTCTGAACAAGTTACTTGGAATTTTCGAGTGATTCCAATTACATTGGTTCACTAACATCTTGAAGTTTCATCCTACAAAATTTGGTGAGATTTCATGAAGAAACGAAGTTGCAGTAGCCTTTCAATCGAGACGTCAATTCTGGATCAGTTTTACGGTTTTGCATAACCGGTTTTATTTTGCTTAGTTTAAGTTGTGTTTGGACGTGTGAGGCATGGGGCAGCAGCTAATGTGGACTCTTGGAGATCAGTTGAAGCTTTCCTTGCAAGCTAAGAGAAGCCTCCCACTTGCTTGAAGAAAACCGGTCAACAATACACACAAGAACACTATGCAGCACTATTCACCCCACTTGTTGATCAACTTGTTTTGTGGGATATTTATAGCTTAATGCTTTGTTTATTAGCTTAGTGTGTGGGATATTTGTAGCTTAATGCTTTGTTTATTAGCTTAGTGTGTTAGATATTTATGGTTGATCTTTTTGGTCTTCTTTGACTCTTGTATTATAAGTAATGGAAAGGATCAATGGAAAAAAGAGATTTGGTTGTTAAACTTGAGCATTGTGCTTATTCGAACTTTTGGAGTGCAAACTCGAAATTTCCTCTTGTGATTAAGAAGTGATCTTAATCTTGAAATCCATGAGTTAAGTGAGTAAAGCTTAACCTAAGAGAGAGTTAGGATAATTAGTGAGTGTAAGCTAATTAAAATTACTCTCAAAACCCTCCTAAATCAGTTTCTAGGTGAGTAAAACCTCAAAACCGATTTAGAATCCTTAAGTGGAAATAAGTGAGTGAAGCTTATCAAGCTTAAGTAAACCTAATTCTTTTTAGTTTTAAGAGTGATTCTTTTGACTAAAAGTCTATATCCATTGTTCGATTGTTTCCGCTGTTATTGGGTCTCCTAAACACACGTGAGATGAGTCTCGTTTCGCATCAAGTTGTATCAAATCCAGGTTTAGTGTTAGTTGAAATCAGTTAGCTCAGTTAGCTTTTTGATGCCCTCATTTTTGGAATAATTAATTAGGCTTAATTAGCAAGTTTAGTGTTAGTTGAGTTCTAAACATGCTTTACTTTCACTAATTATGTTTAGAAGTTGTTTTAAGTAGAAACTGTTTTGTACGTTTCGTCTGTGGCGCGGTAGAATCATTTTGATGATTCCGAACAAGTTACTTGGAATTTTCGAGTGATTCCAATTACATTGGTTCACTAACATCTTGAAGTTTCATCCTACAAAATTTGGTGAGATTTCATGAAGAAACGAAGTTGCAGTAGCCTTTCAATCGAGACGTCAATTCTGGATCAGTTTTACGGTTTTGCATAACCGGTTTTATTTTGCTTAGTTTAAGTTGTGTTTGGACGTGTGAGGCATGGGGCAGCAGCTAATGTGGACTCTTGGAGATCAGTTGAAGCTTTCCTTGCAAGCTAAGAGAAGCCTCCCACTTGCTTGAAGAAAACCGGTCAACAATACACACAAGAACACTATGCAAAGCACTATTCACCCCACTTGTTGATCAACTTGTTTTGTGGGATATTTATAGCTTAATGCTTTGTTTATTAGCTTAGTGTGTGGGATATTTGTAGCTTAATGCTTTGTTTATTAGCTTAGTGTGTTAGATATTTATGGTTGATCATTTTGGTCTTCTTTGACTCTTGTATTATAAGTAATGGAAAGGATCAATGGAAAAAAGAGATTTGGTTGTTAAACTTGAGCATTGTGCTTATTCGAACTTTTGGAGTGCAAACCCGAAATTTCCTCTTGTGATTAAGAAGTGATCTTAATCTTGAAATCCTTGAGTTAAGTGAGTAAAGCTTAACCTAAGAGAGAGTTAGGATAATTAGTGAGTGTAAGCTAATTAAAATTACTCTCAAAACCCTCCTAAATCAGTTTCTAGGTGAGTAAAACCTCAAAATCGATTTAGAATCCTTAAGTGGAAATAAGTGAGTGAAGCTTATCAAGCTTAAGTAAACCCAATTCTTTTAGTTTTAAGAGTGATTCTTTTGACTAAAAGTCTATATCCATTGTTCGATTGTTTCCGCTGTTATTTGGGTCTCCTAAACACACGTGAGAGGAGTCTCGTTTCGCATCAAGTGGTATCAAAGCCAGGTTTAGTGTTAGTTGAAATCAGTTAGCTCAGTTAGCTTTTTGATGCTCTCATTTTTGTAATAATTAATTAGGCTTAATTAGCAAGTTTAGTGTTAGTTGAGTTCTAAACATGCTTTACTTTCACTAATTATGTTTAGAAGTTGTTTTAAGTAGAAACTGTTTTGTACGTTTGGTCTAGGCGCGGTAGAATCATTTTGATGATTCCGAACAGTTACTTGGAATTTTCGAGTGTGATGTGGATGTGATTCCACCCTTTAGTGAAGTTTTAAATTTCCCAAGAATCTTGAAAGAAAGATTGGTTCTTGATGGTTTCTTGGTTGAATCTTTGACGAACAGACTCAAATAACACTCGAACAAAAGGATAGTACTATTTGATTGAACACTCTCGAACTATCAAATAGGGTTTTGATTCAATTAGGTCACTCCTGGCCTAATTAATCAAGCACTAAATCCAAATCACTCCCGAATTGAATTCAATGGTTTTTAAACACACTCAAACCACTCCTGGAATTAAGTTGTTTAACACTAACTAATAAACACTCCTGAATATTAATTAATGGTTTGTAAGCAATTAAACTCACGAAATAAACTTTCATAAACTCATAATCTCTGTTTTATTAATGATCGAAAAAAGCCTTATATAGGCATTGCAAATACCTAATTATTGATCCAAGTATGGATGAGGATGTGCTAGCCTTAATGCATAAGAGTGTCATTTTGGATGTGGAGTCAATTGAGGCTATGCATGGAAGATTCCTAGGATCATAATCACACTCACACGTACTAGTATGCATGGTAAAGCTTGATTATGACCAGCAACTAGGAGTGTAGTGTTTGATTTGCTTTAGGAGTGTTTTCCTAACTAGAATCGGTTTTTAGAGTAGAGTTTGATATTCTTAGGAGTGTTAGCCTAAGTGGCGGTTTTTAAGGAGGTTGTTAGGTGTTTGATTTCTTTTAGGAGTCTAGGATTTAGGGAATTGTCCTAAACCTATTAGGATTTACGTTTTATGTGTGCTTATAAATAGCTTAAGTTGTACGTGTGATTTAATTAATGAAATTCAGTTTATGCTTTGTGTTTTTTTCGAATGCTTTGAGTATTCATCTCTCTTGATTGCTGGTGGCCTTGCCTTTACGCATCAAAACCCTTAGTTTGTTCCTTGTGGTGGCCTTGCCTTTATCATTGAGCAACTAGGAACTATCCTTGGTTACATTTGTTCGAATTGATATTACAATCTTCCGCACGTTACTCTAGTATTTGGCTTTCCTAGATCAAGTACATCATCTTGGTATCCGAGCTTTGGTTCTCATCCTTGAGAATTTTTTTCGGCCATTGAAGGAGAGTATTCAACCTTCAAGAACACCTTAAAGATTGAACCTTTTTTTCAAGATTCCGAAATTTCCACAAAACTTCACTAAAGTACATCCCTCCATTACACAAACACATTCAAAGAAACCTTCCAAGACTCCATCTTTTTCTCAAGATTTTGTGTTTTTCACAAAACTTTACTAAATATCTTCACACTAGAAACGTGAAGGGCAAAAAAAATTCGTCCAAGATCCAAGTTATGTTTGGAGTCTTCATTATGGACGGTGCTCAAAGTGACGAGGACAACGAGGTTCGAGTCCCTCGAGGCCTTACACTCAATCAAGCCAATGAATTGCGTCGAGATAGAGAAATAGCCGACCTAAGAGCACGCATGGATGAACTTGTTCATCTTTTCCGAAATCAACAAGGAGTTCCGCATAGAAATCAATCTCCTAGTCCTAGTAGGAGTGTGCCTTCTATACATGAGTCTAGTTCGGAAGGGGAGCAACCCCAAGGGAGACCTCGACGAAGGCAACAGCAGCATGATGATGATAGGGGATTGAGACTTGATCTCCCGGAATTTGATGGCAGCATGAAACCTGAAAAGTTCTTAGAATGGCTACAAAGGATTGAACGCGTTTTTGATTATAAGGATTATGATGATCACAAGCGTTTTAAGGTGGCTGTGCTAAAACTAACATCCTATGCAACCCTTTGGTTCGAAAATCTCAAAAACAAACGGAGGAAGGAAGGGAAGCCACGCCTTGATTCATGGGAACAACTCAAGGTTCGTATGAAGAAACGATTTTTGCCCACGGATTTTATCCAAGACATGTACATAAAGCTTCAAGCTTTCAAGCAAAACACCCTTAGTGTCGAGGAATATGTGGCTGAATTTGAAAGATTGACCATGATGTGCGATGTGGAGGAGAAAGTTGAGTTTAAAATAGCACGATTTATTGGGGGTCTTGACAAGAAAATATCGAAGAAGGTTGATTTGCAACCCTATTGGAGCTTTGAGGAGGTATGTCAAGTAGCCATGAGAGTTGAGAAACATGCCAAAGCTAAGAAGGCATCGTTTCCAAAGCCGTTTGTGAGGAGTTTTGAGAAAACTCAAGGAGAGAAAAGTGGGGGCAACACGTCCAAATTCACGCCCAAGTTTGACAAATTCAAGCAAGACAAGGGCAAGTCATCACAACCCTTACCCACGGAGGAGAGACGAATTTGTTTTAAGTGCAAGGGGTATGGCCATGTGATCAAAGATTGTCCAAACAATCGTGTCATGACATTGAGGGACATTCGTGAGATTGACGAGGCATATGCTTCCAAGGAGGACCCAAGCTTCGAAGAAGAGGAGTATGGGGGGCAATGAGGAGGACGCATATGTAGCCGATTCGGAGGAGGAACCGGTGATGGAGGGCCAAGCACTCATCATGCGCACCCTTCACTCCAAAGCAGCACCCTTGGAGACTCAAAGGGACAAAATCTTCCTTACACGTTGCCTTGTGAAGGAAAGATTGTGTGATTTGATCATTGACACGGGAAGTTGCACCAATGTGGTCTCTACTACGTTGATTGATAAGCTTAAGTGGCCAACCACACCTTATCCAAAACCTTACAAATTACATTGGCTAAGTGATGGCAGCGATGTTAAGGTAAAAAAACAAGCCCTTATTTCTTTTGAAATTGGTAAATTTAGGGATGAAGTGTTATGTGATGTGGTGAATATGGACGCATGTCATGTCTTATTAGGACGCCCTTGGCAATATGATCGGTTTGTGAAGTATGATGGACGTGCCAATGTGTATATTGCCACTATTGGGAATAAGAAAACCGCCTTGAAACCTCTTGTTGTCTCTAAACCCCACGCCAAAGAGAGTTTGTTGTTGATCGAAAAACAAATTACTCATGAGTTAGAGAAGGAGGGAGGTGGGTATTTGTTGGTTCAAGTGAGTGAGGAGAGCACCACAAACTCACAACCAACCGTTCCTAAGTGTGTAGCTCAGATTTTGGAGGACTTTGTGGATGTGTTCCCTAATGATTTACCCCCGGGATTACCACCTACTAGAGGCATTGAGCACCAAATTGACCTTGTTCCTGGAGCTTCTTTACCAAACAAGGCAGCCTATAGGTGTAACCCTCAAGAGACGAAAGAGCTTCAAAGACAAATTGAGGAGTTGATGGAGAGGGGATATGTGAGGGAAAGTATGAGCCCTTGTCTTTGTTCCGGCTTTGTTGGTGCCAAAGAAGGATGGGACTTGGCGCATGTGCATTGATTCTAGAGCCGTGAATAATATAACTATCAAGTATAGGTTTCCTATTCCTAGACTTGATGATTTGCTTGATGAATTGCATGGTTCGACGGTGTTCTCCAAGATAGACTTGAGAAGTGGTTACCACCAAATTAGAATGAGGGAAGGAGATGAGTGGAAGACGGCTTTCAAGACTAAGGTGGGTCTTTATGAATGGCTTGTGATGCCATCTGGTCTTTCTAATGCTCCTAGTACTTTCATGCGGTTGATGAATGAAATGCTCAAACCTTTCTTTGGCAAATTTGTGGTGGTATACCTCGATGACATTTTGATTTATAGTCGAAGTGTTGCTGAACATATGGGCCATTTGAGGGCCGTATTCGAAGTGTTAAGGAGGCAGCAACTCTATGCTAAGGTGGAGAAGTGCTATTTTCTTGTTCCCAGCGTCACTTTTCTTGGTTATATAGTTTCTAAGGATGGCGTTTCGGTTGATCCCTCCAAAGTGGAAGCCATAAATTCGTGGCCTACGCCTACTACAATCTCCCAAGTAAGGTCTTTTCATGGTCTTGCTTCTTTTTATAGGCGTTTTGTGAAGAATTTCAGTAGCATTATGGCTCCCATGACCGAATGTATTAAGCAAGGGAAGTTTGAGTGGAGTAGGGCAGCCCAACAAGCCTTCGAGACTATTAAACAACTATTGTGCAACACGCCCATCCTAGCTTTGCCTCGATTTTTCACAACCTTTTGAGGTGGAGTGTGATGCTAGTGGAGTTGGCATTGGAGCAGTTTTGGTGCAAGGTAAGCGTCCCATAGCTTACTTTAGTGAGAAATTGAATGGCGCAAGGTTAAACTATTCTACCTATGACAAGGAATTCTATGCAATAGTGAGGGCGTTGGATCATTGGAGTCATTATTTACGTCCTAGTCACTTTGTGTTGCATTCGGATCATGAGGCTCTTAAGCATATACATGGGCAGCAAAAGCTCAATCCACGGCATGCAAAATGGGTTGAGTTCCTTCAATCTTTCAACTTTTCTTCCAAGTACAAAGAAGGCAAAAATAATGTGGTAGCTGATGCTCTTTCAAGGAGGCATACTTTGATTGGTGTGTTACAATCCAAGTTGTTAGGGTTCGAGCTTCTTAAAGAGTATTACAAGGAAGATGTTGATTTTGGGCCTATTGTTGGTGAATGTGTCAAAGGGGCCGTGGGATCCTATGTCATGCACGAGGGTTTCCTTTTCAAAGGTAACAAGCTTTGCATTCCATCTTGTTCAATTCGTGAATTACTTGTTAGGGAGGCTCATGGGGGAGGCATTGCTGGCCATTTTGGTATTACCAAGACACTTGCAATGTTGCAAGAGCATTTTTATTGGCCAAAGATGCAAGGAGATGTCCAAGGAGTTATTGCTCGATGTGCTACTTGTCAGAAGGCAAAGAGTACGTTTCATCAAGGATTGTATACTCCCTTACCTGTTCCGGAATTCCCTTGGGAGGATGTCTCCATGGATTTCATTGTGGGTTTGCCTCGTACACAAAGAGGTAAGGACTCCATTATGGTGGTGGTGGACCGTTTTTCTAAAATGGCTCACTTCATTCCTTGCCACAAAACGGATGATGCATCAAAAGTGGCTGATTTGTATTTTAAAGAGATTGTACGTTTACATGGGGTGCCTAAAACAATTGTAAGTGATCGAGACACCAAGTTCATGAGTTATTTCTGGAAGACTTTATGGATGATGCTTGGTACTAAGCTTTGTTTTAGCACTTCTCATCACCCTCAAACTGATGGGCAGACGGAAGTGACAAACCGAACACTTGGGGCTTTGCTTCGAGGCTTGGTTAGCAAGAGTACTAAGGATTGGGATGTCAAGTTATCACATGCTGAGTTTGCAAACAATAGATCTCCTACTTATGCAACTCGTCATTCTCCGTTTGAAGTAGTGTATGGTGTCAATCCAAGATTGCCTATTGATCTCATTCCTTTGCCAAAGGGTGATTACGTGCATGGAGATGCTCAAGCTAAGGCGCAAGCCATGTTGAAGTTGCACGCCCAAGTACGCGCAAGGATCGAGAAGGTAAACGACAGGTACAAGGTGTTAGCCAACAAGAACCGCAAGCAACATGAGTATAAGGTTGGTGATTTGGTATGGCTACATTTGCGTAAAGAAAGGTTTCCAAATATGCGAAAAAACAAGTTGATGCCTAGATCAGAAGGACCTTTCAAAATCATTGAGAAGTATAACGACAATGCCTTCAAGTTGGAGCTACCGGAAGACTATGGTGTAAGTTCTACATTCAACATTGGCGACTTATCACCCTATGTTCATGATGATGATGTGGCTCAATTGAGGACAATTGTTTTCGAAGAAGAGGAGTATGATCCAAGTATGGATGAGGATGTGCTAGCCTTAATGCATAAGAGTGTCATTTTGGATGTGGAGTCAATTGAGGCTATGCATGGAAGATTCCTAGGATCATCATCACACTCACACGTACTAGTATGCATGGTAAAGCTTGATTATGACCAGCAACTAGGAGTGTAGTGTTTGATTTGCTTTAGGAGTGTTTTCCTAACTAGAATCGGTTTTTAGAGTAGAGTTTGATATTCTTAGGAGTGTTAGCCTAAGTGGCGGTTTTTAAGGAGGTTGTTAGGTGTTTGATTTCTTTTAGGAGTCTAGGATTTAGGGAATTGTCCTAAACCTATTAGGAATTTACGTTTTATGTGTGCTTATAAATAGCTTAAGTTGTACGTGTGATTTAATTAATGAAATTCAGTTTATGCTTTGTGTTTTTTTCGAATGCTTTGAGTATTCATCTCTCTTGATTGCTGGTGGCCTTGCCTTTACGCATCAAAACCCTTAGTTTGTTCCTTGTGGTGGCCTTGCCTTTATCATTGAGCAACTAGGAACTATCCTTGGTTACATTTGTTCGAATTGATATTACAATCTTCCGCACGTTACTCTAGTATTTGGCTTTCCTAGATCAAATACATCATAGTTAGTGACACAAAATCAATATGAAGGAAAGGATTGATACCATAGACCACCTCAAATGGAGATTTAGAAGTAGTAGAAGAATGAGCTCGATTATAAGCAAACTCGGCGTGAGCTAGCTTTATATCCCAATCCTTTTGTGTCTTACTCACCAAGCCACGTAACAAAGCTCCAAGAGTTCTATTAGTTACTTCAGTTTGACCATCCGTTTGAGGATGATGACTAGTGCTAAAGAGTAACTTAGTCCCCACCAACTTCCATAAGCTCCTCCAAAAGTGACTAAGGAACTTTGTATCACGATCACTAACAATACTTCTAGGAATACCAGGCAAACGAATAATCTCCTTGAAGTACAAATCTGCCACATGCAAAGCATCATCAGTTTTATGCATAGGAACAAAATGAGCCATTTTCGAAAATCGATCCACTACCACCATAATTGCGTCCTTCCCCCTTTGAGTCCTTGGTAATCCAACAATAAAATCCATGCTCACACTATCCCAAGGTGCATCAGGTACGGGTAATGGAGTATAGGCCTTTATGGAAAGTACTCTTCGACCTTTGACAAGTAGCACACTTACTAACCACCATATGAACATCCCTCATCATGTTGGGCCAATAAAAACTCTCATTCAAAGTATCTAAGGTCTTTTGCACGCCAAAATGACCAGCTACCCCACCACTATGGACTTCTCTCACAAGCAACTCCCTCACGCCACTCTTAGGAATGCATAGCTTGTTTCCCTTTAACAAAAATCCCTCTTGTAATACAAACAAACCACTAGGACTCTTAAAGAACTCACGGAAATCATCATCATTATCATACAAATCCTTTAAGTGTTCAAATCCCAACACCATTGCATCAACCATGGCTAAAAGATAAGAACGCCTAGAAAGAGCATCCGCAACAATGTTACTCTTACCTTCCTTGTATTTGGACGAAAATGTGAAGGCTTATAGGAATTCAACCCACTTAGCATGCCTATGGTTGAGCTTTTGCTGTCCATAGATGTATTTGAGTGCTTCATGATCCGAATGAAGAATGAAAGGCTTGGGCCTCTAGTAATGAGACCAATGATCCAAGGCTCTCACAATTGCATAGAATTCACGATCATAGTTGGAGTAGTTGAGTTTGGCGCCACTTAACTTCTCACTAAAGTAGGCAATGGGCCTCCTTTCTTGAAGCAAAACAGCCCCAACACCAAGTCCACTAGCATCACATTCAACCTCGAACAACTTGTTAAAATCCGACAAGGCAAGGATAGGAGCATTGCAAAGTAACTCCTTGACTTCATCAAACGCCTTTTGAGCATGAGAGTTCCATGAAAACTCCCCTTTCTTCATCAAATCCGTGATTGGTGCCATGATGGTTGAGAAATTTCGGATGAATCTTCTATAAAAGGAAGCTAGACCATGAAAGCTTCGGCATTCATGAGCACTTGTAGGCGCCAACCATGAAGACATGGCCTTGACTTTTTCCGGATCCACATGAACTCCATCCCTAGACACAATGTAACCAAGAAAAGCAATACTAGGAACAAGAAAATCGCACTTTTCCATTTTTCCATACAACTTTTGCTCTCTTAATTTTTCAAATAAAGCTCTCAAGTGAAGTAAATGAGACTCAACACTAGTACTATATACAAGAATATCATCTAGATAGACAACAATAAACTTGTTAAGAAAGGGACGTAGTACCTCGTTCATAAGTCTCATGAATGAACTAGGAGAATTGCAAAGACCAAAGGGCATCACCATCCACTCATATAGACCTTGTTTGGTCTTGAAAGCGGTTTTCCATTCATCTCCTTCCCGAATTCTCATTTGGTGGTAACCACTGCTCAAGTCAATCTTCGAAAAAATCGAAGCTCCATATAGCTCATCAAGTATGTCCTCCAATCTAGGCATAGGAAAACGATACGTGATTGTAATGTTGTTGACGGCTCTACTATCAATACACATCCTCCAAGTACCATCTTTTTTTGGAACAAGCAAAGCGGGAACGACACATGGACTCATGCTTTCTCTTACATAGCCTCGGTCAATCAACTCTTCAATTTGCTTTTGTAGCTCCTTAGAAGCTACGGGATCACATCTATATGCCGGCTTATTTGGCAAAGGTGCGCCTGGCACAAGATCAATAGCATGTTCAATGCCTCTCAATGGTGGTAATCCTTGAGGCAATTCTTCCGGAAATACATCACAAAACTTGTCCAATAGTGCTGCAAGTTTCGGATTACTAGAAGAAACACCGTTAGTCAAAGCAAGTTTAATACATATGATATGATTGCACGTCCAAGTTGAAGAGCAACCAATGAAATTCGAGCAAAGGTTCGAACTTGATGAAGTAATGAAGTCCGAAAATTTATGAATAAGTCACCGGATATGATAATTAAAATAAACACTCCCGAATATTTTAATTAACTCTTAATCTCACTTACACCACTCCTGGAATAAAGTAGATTAAACACTAAGTAAATAATCACTCCTCGAAAATTACTCAATGGTCGAAAGTAATTGATCACACAATTAAAATCAATAACAAAGTGTTTAGGTAAATCTCACATGCTTTGAATGATAGCATGGAACTATTATTTATAGCCAACTAAACTTGTCCTCCAAGGACTCACAAGGGCCGAAAATCAGCACAAAGAAATAAGGAAACATTCCTAAACTCCTTACATCCTAATCCCTTGATTCTAGGAGAAAATAAAGGAGTAAATAAGGAAACCACAAATCAGCCCCATAACCCCCTTACACGCCCAACACACTTAAGGAAACCAAGAAATAAGGCAAGGAATATTACAACTCAATGACAACTTGCAACCTTGGAACACAAGTAGCCTTACACACGCCTAAGACACGCCTAAGGATCCGAAATAAGGCAACTGAATTTCGGACCTTTATTGCTGAATTTTAAAGACTTAATTAAAATAACTAAGACTCTAGAAATGGTGTCATCTTCATGCTTCATCAACGGAATCATCGTCCCACTTAAGAAATGACACAAATGAAGAGTTTGAATTTAACTTGAACCCGAACACTTCAAGGACTAAACAAATCGGATCATTTGGAGCTTGACCTTGACCTTGACTTGTATCATTCTCCCCCTCTTCAAAAGAATTTGTCCTCAAATTTTCATCATCTAAATAAGGACTAAGATCACCAACATTGAAGGTTGCACTCACACCTCCATAATCACTTGGAAGCTCGATCTTATAAGCACTTTCATTAATCACATCAAGGACTTTGAATGGACCATCAGCTCTAGGCATAAGCTTGTTCTTCCTTCTACTTGGAAACCGTTCTTTCCTCAAATGAATCCAAACCAAATCACCAATCTGAAATTTCGGTTGTCTTCTATGTTTGTTGGCCCGTTCTTTGTATTGAGTATTCATCTTCTCAATTCGTGCTTTCACTTGTTCACAAGTCTTCTTAAAGGCTTCCAACCTCTTCTTTGAATCAACATGAATTTCAGATTTAGTTAATGACACAAAATCAATAGGAAGGAAAGGATTGATACCATAAACCACCTCAAATGGAGACTTAGAAGTAGTAGAAGAATGAGCTCGATTATAAGCAAACTCGGCGTGAGCTAGCTTTATATCCCAATCCTTTTGTGTCTTACTCACCAAGCCACGTAACAAAGCTCCAAGAGTTCTATTAGTCACTTCGTTTGACCATCCGTTTGAGGATGATGACTTGTGCTAAAGAGTAACTTAGTCCCCACCATCTTCCATAAGCTCCTCCAAAAATGACTAAGGAACTTCGTATCACGATCACTAACAATACTTCTAGGAATACCATGCAATCGAATAATCTCTTTGAAGTACAAATCCGCCACATGCAAAGCATCATCGTTTATGCATTGGAACAAAGTGAGCCATCTTCGAAAATCGATCCACCACCACCATAATGGCGTCCTTCCCCCTTTGAGTTCTTGGTAATCCAACAATGAAATCCATACTCACACTATCCCAAGGTGTATCAGGTACGGGTAATGGAGTATAAAGGCCTTTATGGAAGGTACTCTTCGACCTTTGACAAGTAGCACACTTACTAACCACCATATGAACATCCCTCATCATGTTAGGCCAATAAAAACTCTCATTCAAAGTGTCTAATGTCTTTTGAACACCGAAATGACCAGCCACTCCTCCACTATGAACTTCTCTCACAAGTAACTCCCTCACGCCACTTTTAGGAATGCATAGCTTGTTTCCCTTAAACAAAAATCCCTCTTGTACCACAAACAACCCACTAGGATTCTTAAAGAACTCACGGAAATCATCATCATTATCATACAAATCTTTTAAGTGTTCAAACCCCAACACCCTTGCATCAACCATGGCCAAAAGATAGGAACGCCTAGAGAGGGCATCCGCAACAATGTTACTCTTACCTTCCTTGTACTTGGACGAAAATGTGAAGGCTTGTAGGAATTCAACCCACTTAGCATGCCTATGGTTGAGCTTTTGCTGTCCATGGATGTATTTGAGTGCTTCATGATCCGAATGAAGAATGAAAGGCTTGGGCCTCAAGTAATGAGACCAATGATCCAAGGCTCTCACAATTGCATAGAATTCACGATCATAGTTGGAGTAATTGAGTTTGGCGCCACTCAACTTCTCACTAAAGTAGGCAATGGGCCTCCTTTCTTGAAGCAAAACCGCCCCAACTCCAAGTCCACTAGCATCACACTCAACTTCGAACAACTTGTTGAAATCCGGCAAGGCAAGAATAGGAGCGTTGCAAAGTAACTCCTTGACTTCATCAAACGCCTTTTGAGCATGAGAGTTCCATGAAAACTCCCCTTTCTTCATCAAATCCGTGATTGGTGCCATGATAGTTGAGAAATTTCGGATGAATCTTCTATAAAAGGAAGCTAGACCATGAAAGCTTCGACATTCATGAGCACTTGTAGGCGCCAACCATGAAGACATGGCCTTGACTTTTCCGGATCCACATGAACTCCATCCCTAGACACAATGTAACCAAGAAAAGCAATACTAGGAACAAGAAAATCACACTTTTCCATTTTCCCATACAACTTTTGCTCTCTTAATTTTTCAAATAAAGCTCTCAAGTGAAGTAAATGAGACTCAACACTAGTACTATATACAAGAATATCATCTAAATAGACAACAATAAACTTGTTAAGAAAGGGACGTAGTACCTCATTCATAAGTCTCATAAAGGAACTAGGAGCATTGCAAAGACCAAAGGGCATCACCATCCACTCATATAGACCTTGTTTGGTCTTGAAAGCGGTTTTCCATTCATCTCCTTCCCGAATTCTCATTTGATGATAACCACTCCTCAAATCAATCTTCGAAAAAATCGAAGCTCCATGTAGCTCATCAAGCATGTCCTCCAATCTAGGCATAGGAAAACGATACTTGATTGTTATGTTGTTGACGGCTCTACTATCAATGCACATCCTCCAAGTACCATCTTTCTTTGGAACAAGTAAGGCGGGAACGGTACATGGACTCATGCTTTCTCTCACATAGCCTCTGTCAATCAACTCTTCAATTTGCTTTTGTAGCTCCTTAGAAGCTACGGGATCACATCTATATGCCGGCTTATTTGGCAAAGGTGCGCCCGGCACAAGATCAATAGCATGCTCAATGCCTCTCAATGGTGGTAATCCTTGAGGCAATTCCTCCGGAAATACATCACCAAACTCGTCCAATAGTGCTGCAAGTTTCGGATTACTAGAAGAAACACCATTAGTCAAAGCAAGTTTAACACATAAAGCATAACAATATCCTTCCAACTCTACCTCTTTCTCGAACTCTTTGGCCGAAAGAAACAAGTTTTGTTTCGTTTCAACCACCTTCTTGGGTGCCATGGAACTAGGGAGACAAAGGAACCAACCGAATCTTTTTAGAACCCATCAAAACCGTGTACACATTGGTTTCGCCCTCATGAACAACTTTTCGATCATATTGCCAAGGTCTACCAAGAAGAAGATGACAAGCACTCATGGGTAGAACATCACCCCACAACTCATCTTTGTAACCCCCAATAGAAAACGACACAAGAGCTTGCTTTTTCACCAACAAACCCGTTTTGTCATCCAACCAACTCAACTTATAAGGATGTGGATGGTCTCTAACAATCAAATTCAACTTAGAAACCACATTAGAAGCAACCACATTCGTACATGAACCACTGTCAATAATCACATTACATGTAAACTCACCAATTCGACATCTAGTATGAAACAAGTTTTCTCTTTGATCATGGTTAGGAGAATGATCAACATGCAAAGTTCTCCTAATAACCCCAAGCATCCTAGACTCATCTTCGGCATATGCAATCTCATTATCATCACTTTCACATTCTTCCTCTTTCTCGCACACAATGTCATACATTCTCTCCTCCTCTTCTATGGTCATGTATTGTCTCAAAGTCAAGGTTTTTCTAGATGGACAATTACTAGCAATGTGACCCCTCCCTTGACACTTAAAGCACTTCCGAGTTTCCTCCCACTTTTCTTTAGAAATCACCATTTTAGGTCGTTCTCCCTTTAGTTCCCCCTTAGAAGGATTGTCTTTTTTCTCAAAGGTTTTAGAAGAGTTAGAAGAAGAAGAAGGGACGAAAAGAAGAAGAAGAGTTGGTCTTATTATGGCCGAATTTTCCCCCATATGGTTTCTTTTCCTCCAATTCATGCCTTTCAAATTTTAAAGCCAATCGACACACATCATCAAAAGTACTATAATTCGACACATCAACCTTTCTAGCAATAGATTTATTAAGTCCATTAACAAACCTAGCAATTTTCTCTTGTTCGACCTCCTCAACATCACAAATCAAACACAACTTGTCAAATTCAACCATGTAATCATGCACACTCGACACATCTTGAGTCAAAGAATTCTTTCTCATGTATTGCCGTTGAATAAAATCACTTGGAACAAACTTCTCATGCAATTTCTTTTTAAGCTTAGTCCAACTTTTAAGCTTAGGTTTCCCAAGTCTTGCCCTTTTTGCCTTTAGACTTTCTAACCAAATTCCAGCATACTTAGTTAGTCTAATGGTGGCAATTTTAAAACGTTTCTCATCATCAAACCCCTTATAATCACAAATTTTCTCAAGTTGACGAATCCATTCAAGTAAATCCTCGGGACTAGAATCACCAGTAAAGTCATCTAGTTTAATCCCCTATCATTATCATAAGTTGGTTTAACACTTTTAACCTCTTCAACATCGATTCATAGTCAACGTGATTAGGGTCGTTTTTATTGTTCACTTTTCCCGCAAGAATGTTATGAGCTACTGTTAATCTTTCCCTTTTTTCTTTTTCTTCATTTTGAGTGTTAAAGAGTTTCTCAATAAGAGCTTTTATTTCCGCCAATTCCGCCATTATAACCCAATTAAGATGCTACGTCACGAGAGAAATAGCAAGCCACAACCACACACAAATCCCCAACAAGGATCGACAAAGAAGAAGCACTTACCAATGAAAGAAGAATCCCTTCTATCCTCACCCTCCCGGAAAAATCGATACCAACCGATATGATTGCACGTCCAAGTTGAAGAGCAACCAATGAAATTCGAGCAAAGGTTCGAACTTGATGAAGTAATGAAGTCCGAAAATTTATGAATAAGTCACCGGATATGATAATTAAAATAAACACTCCTGAATATTTTAATTAACTCTTAATCTCACTTACACCACTCCCGGAATAAAGTAGATTAAACACTAAGTAAATAATCACTCCCGAAAAATTACTCAATGGTCGAAAGTAATTGATCACACAATTAAAATCAATAACAAAGTGTTTAGGTAAATCTCACATGCTTTGAATGATAGCATGGAACTATTATTTATAGCCAACTAAACTTGTCCTCCAAGGACTCACAAGGGCCGAAAATCAGCACAAAGAAATAAGGAAACATTCCTAAACTCCTTACATCCTAATCCCTTGATTCTAGGAGAAAATAAAGGAGTAAATAAGGAAACCACAAATCAGCCCCATAACCCCCTTACACGCCCAACACACTTAAGGAAACCAAGAAATAAGGCAAGGAATATTACAACTCAATGACAACTTGCAACCTTGGAACACAAGTAGCCTTACACACGCCTAAGACACGCCTAAGGATCCGAAATAAGGCAACTGAATTTCGGACCTTTATTGCTGAATTTTAAAGACTTAATTAAAATAACTAAGACTCTAGAAATGGTGTCATCTTCATGCTTCATCAACGGAATCATCGTCCCACTTAAGAAATGACACAAATGAAGAGTTTGAATTTAACTTGAACCCGAACACTTCAAGGACTAAACAAATCGGATCATTTGGAGCTTGACCTTGACCTTGACTTGTATCAACATAAAGCATAACAATGTCCCTCCAACTCTACCTCTTTCTCGAATTCTTTGGCCGAAAGAAACAAGTTTTATTTCCTTTCAACCTTCTTGGGTGCCATGGAACTAGGAGACAAAGGAACCAACCGAATCCTTTTAGAACCCATCAAAACCGTGTACACATTGGTTTCACCTTCATGAACAACTTTTCGATCATATTGCCAAGGTCTACCAAGAAGAAGATGACAAGCACTCATGGGTAGAACATCACCCCACAACTCATCTTTGTAAAACCTGTCAAGGAAAAACATGTAGATTAAGAGCATAGTTATACCCGCCTCGAATAGAGGAAAAATAATACATATTCACATCTATCAGAAGTAAAATTCTATATTTCACACATTCTCACCACACAGTACGACTAGGAACAAATAGCCAGCATACATGTTCTTAGGTAAACTACTAGTAACAAGTCACAAAGTGCCAACATTGCAACAAAATAATGGATTCCATAAAAGAATGATGTAATGCCATAAAAAGAAAACCAAACGAGCTCAACTTAGCTTAAACCTGTTGAGGCTCAAGCATTATAAGCCTTCCCCACCCTACACACACACAGTCACCCACTCTCTCACACATCTGCTCATTTTCTAACTTGGACTCCATTAATGTATACAAACTGAATCGCATGATAAAAGACGGACCAAAACGAGGGCTTCATATAAAATGAACACAGCAAGAGGACATTCTACACATGTTTATCACCTCCAGAATCAAGTGCATTGGTCAGGCTCCTTGTGAAGTAACACGATACATAGCAAAATCTAATATGTACATATAATCATCTATAGCTTTATCAAGTCAGAAAATCTGAGGCACTTAAAAGGTACTTAGTATCACAAAATGATTAAACAGTTATAATTCATAATCTTGAAATGTCGCCAGCAAGTATAACATTTAAGGTTATAAAACCTATCAAATCAACGAAAGTAATCTTGACCAACTACTTCTATAAGTGAATTACAGTGCAGCAAAAACCAAAAGAACGCCAAAAATACTTTAGAGATGAGTCAACAAAGGTCATCCACGAATCCATGGGTTTCAACACTTCTAGCTTGTGAAGAAACCCTAAAAACGCGAAACTAACCAAACATAAAATATAAAATTTCTCAAAATCTAAAAATGCGCAATTGATATCAACTTCAATGGATGTAACAATTAATTAATTAATTGAGTGAACTCAAATAAGAAAATCCTTGAATTTGAGCCCGCCATGAGAGAAATAAGAGAGGGATGTAAAGTACACAAAATTAAGAAAACCAACTATCCCTAAAAATGAAAATCGAAAAACGTAAATAAAAAAACGAAAATTAAGAGAGGACTTCAGATCTGAAAAAATTAAGAATACCGAAAACTTTACAACGAGATCTGAAATTACAACTAGATTAAAAAACGAAAAACCTCATATCTGGAATCACGAGCGACGAATATTGAGAGAGGAGACAAAATCCCTTAGTTCTCCATTTTCGCTCTTCATTTCGTTTCTTCGTTCTTCAATTCCGTTCTTGGTTTCGTGAGGAGTAGAGAGGAGAGAGAGAGGTGAGACTGATGTGGTGGCGTTTGTGAGAGGATAGAGAAGGGAGCTTAGGGATCTGCCGGCGAGTGTGAGGGAGGAGCAGAGAGGAGAGAGAGAGAGAGGAAAGGAGAAGAGAGTTCAGCTTGGGGAGCCTAACAAGAGGCGCGTTGGGCTCAAAAAACATTTCATCCATGCTTTGGGCCTGAGCCTCTAAAAAGAGGCGCGTTTTTATTGCGAATGAGCTCGTTTTTGGACCTGCCATTTTGGGTGAAGGAAAACGCGGCTTTTTTGTTTAAGAAAAAATTACGGAAAATCCGATATGGTCCTTTGAACCGGATCAGATTTTAGAAAACCAGAGCGGTTTCTAAAATCTGATCGGTTCACTAAAGGACCGGATCAGATTTTCCGCCTAGCTTTCCCTCCCATTTTTTTAATGATTTTCGGATGCTGTTTTGTAAAAACCGAATCTGTTACTAAGGGACATATAAGGTTTTTTCCACTAGTGCAATACTCTTTCGACTGTTTCAGTATACAGTCAGGAACATTTAGTTTGTCAGCTGTTTCCTAACAGCTTTGAACCACCTGTAAATAACAACCGTTCCTTGTAGTTGTTGTCATCTAGGGGACCCAACAAATTTTCCCTTTTTGATGATGACAAACTCTTTGAAGTTTCCTGCAATCAACAAGTTACACTAGTGGAAAAAACTTCTTTTGCTACTTAACAAATGCTTGGGTTGTTGAAAAACCCAAACATTTGATAGACTTTTTGAAAAAAGAAAAAAAAATTCAACATTTGAGTATTTTAATGTCAATGATCGTTTTCCTAATCAATCGGAGCACTTGTGCTCAAGTTATTTTTTATTTTTCGTGCCTCCCTCCCTCTCTATACTTCTGTCTCTCGTCATTCCTCTCTAATCTCATTCCCCCCATTTTCTCCCTCCTCCCTCCTCCAACTCTCTCACCTACTCCAACTCTCCCCCCATTTTATGTGACCTAATTTTGGGTGTTGTCCTCCCACGAAACCAAAGCATTCACCACCAAAGAGAGAGAAAGCACTGACCAATCGAGGAAGACGAATAGAGATTCCTCTGCCGGTTACCGCACCGACGTCTACTACTGAGCCCTTTTTTATTTTTTTTCTTATTGTCGACTTTTAGGGTTTTTTTTTTCTCATTTGCTTATTTTTCTGGATCTAATGTTTTTGGATTGAAATCATGAATTGAAGGTATATTAGGTTAATTTGTTGGGATTTTGTGAAACGATTCAAACTCTTTCTATGTACTCCTTCATCTTCGTCTTCTTTACTCTTATTATTAAACATCAGCATAATCCGCCTCAATTATTTTCTCTTTCTTAGGGTTTTCAATTGATGTTTTTCGCTGCATTTTTCGGGATTTTTTTGGTTCATTCATGGTTTCCCCTTTCTTATGAGTTTCTTCTATCTAATTTCTTCCTGTCTTTGATTTTGTATGTCGATATGGATTTTCTTTAATTTTTTGGATTTCATGTTAGTCTACGGTTTTGTTGTGGTTTAGATCTCGAGTTTTGTGATTTTTGTATGTTGATCTATGCATTTTTCTCTATATGGAGTGTTACAAGAGCATTACGTGATGTTTTTAATAGTGTCACACCCAGAAACTAGTCAAAATTGAGTTATGCGTATATTTTGTCCTTGATTTGCGTTTACTTTCGACTTCAATGGATTCTTTGTTAACACAAAGCATGGTCGTATAAGCATCGGAGTCCGTTGCATTTGTGCTAGAACAATTGCAGTAGAGCGTAAGTCTTATTTTCGAAATTAATTAAGTTCAAATTTACTCAAAATTAATCAAGTTGTCGTTTTGTGCCTAAGATCATTGTCAAAGTGACTAACAATTGTTTGTTCATTAGTGTTTAGACGTTGATGAAATAAATGTACGACATGTTGTTGATTTTCCATCTTTGTTCAATCTGTGTGGATTTATGGGTTAAAATGTAGCTAGTTCATTGAAGTTTTCTAGCTATTGGATCAACGACTCTAATTAATGTTCCTCAAACATTTACCATTCATTTAATTTAAGAAAATTAATTGGGTTTTTCTATCTAAGATGACAATAAAGTCGCATTTTCAATTTTAGAAAATTAATTGGGATATTCTATCTAAGACGACAATAAAGTCGCATTTTCAACATTCGAAATTAATTGGGATTGGTATGTTCATACTTTTGGGTTCGACAAGAGTAATTTTGATCATGATGGTATTCTTGACGTCCCTAAAAGTTCATGTGATTCAATGTAATATACAATATTTGATGAAGTCCTCATTCCTTCTGATCAAGTTCTATTGTTGAGACTCAGCAAAATTTTTTTCAAGAAGGGGAGAATGATATGGATGCGACAGGGAGATTCAAGATGATTAAATTAATTGATCTATTTAATTATTGGGTTTGGATCATCTTACAATTCAAGGTCATAAGTAGTGTTTTAGTGTACGTTAGTTTTGATTGTTAAGGGCTGAAATTCTCTTATGTAAATTCGGTTCTTAAGTTGCTTTTATTGCTTTATTAGAAGTATTACTAGAAATCTTAGTTCTGTTAGGATTTGTGTAACCGTAGTCCATTTTGAATTCGTAGTCCTAGTAGTAGTCATAGTTTTACTTGGATTAATAATCTTAAGTGTATTAGGATTATAGTTGAGTTAGAATTCTACTTTTAGTCGGATTCCTAATAGATGTAGGAATTCCTTTGTTTTCCTTTTCCTAGTTTATTTAGTATTCCTAAACCTAGTAGAGGTTGGAATCCGTTTTTGTAAGCCTATATATATGGCTCGTTTTTCATTAATAAAAAATAGACAGATTTATGAGATTAGAGTTTTAATTTTTTTGTGAAAATTTTCGGACTTCTTTGTGATTTCCAAACCTCGAATCAATTACTTTGTGTTTGAGATTAAAGATTGATTGCTTAATTAGTTTGTGTTTGAGAGTGAATCAAGACCAATTCGTGAATTACTTTGTGTTTGATCAAATTGTTCTATCTTTAATACTTAAAGAAAACCCTAAAGATCCAGTCTTTCTTTCAAGATTCTTAATTGGATTTCCGTAAAACTCAACTAAAGTACATCCGCATCCACATCACCTTCTGGACCACATCTCTCCGCCTCTTCATCACTACTTTCATCAACTAGATCAATCTTTTCATCATCTTCCTCCTCGTCAGTGAAGGCTTGAATTCATATGGCTTGGATCTCCATCATAGTAAGGGCTATAGGATTAGGACAATCCCTCTTGTAGTGGCCGTGTCCTTGACACTTGAAGCATTTAATTTTGGATCGGTCACCACCTCCCACAACTACTTGCTTCCCTTTATCTCCTTCAAGGCCTCAAGGATTAGGTGTTTTGGCATTCGAACCACCCTCCTTTGCTCCCCCATAGGTACCCTTAAACTTCGAACTACTCTCCTTGTCATAGGTTGCAGCCCCTTTTTCTTTCTTCCTATGTTTATCAAATTTCTTGGCCTACTTGCACGCCTCATCATACGTGATATAAGGTGGACCTCCACCTTCTCATAGATATCATTATTGAGACCTGCTAAGAACCGCCCTAATTTTTGCTCCTCCCGCTCTTCAATCTCACAAACAATAGCTAGTCTTTCAAACTCCTTAATATAATCCTCGACACTTCAAAGCCTTGCTTCAAAGTGCTCCACTACACGTACAAAGTTTGTTTAAAGTTTTCAGGAACAAATCTCCTCTTCAAGTGCGTCTTAAGCTTGGGCCAAGATTGAATTTTTCCCTTGCCATGCCTCCTTCTTTAAGCTTCCAGTCCTTCTAACCAAAGCGCAGCATGTTTTGTTAGCTTTAATTTAGCAATTGAAAATTGCTTCTCATCGGGTGTCTCCCTATACTCAAAGAATCTCTTGATGAATCTCTCCCACTCCATGTATAATTCTAGACCTAGAGTGCCATCAAAGTCATTGATGTCAATCTTCATCCCTATATCACTCGCACCACCATCGTTTTTCCTCTCATTGTCTTTCCCTATTATGCTTACTGTTAACAAAGCAAAGACTTATTGCACGGTTGCAAGTTGTTGCTGAAGCAAATCATTAATTGTTGTAAGCTTGGAGTAACACTCGAAGCTCACAAGGAACAATTTCGAACAACACAAACACTAAGGAGAAGTAGGGAACTTCGACTAAGTGTTAGAGGGATAGTTTAGCTTTCTTTAACCTTCTAAGGATACAGACACACCACCTTAGTTAATTAAAGTTCCTAAGATCACAAATTAGTCTAGCTAGGACTAATTAAGCAAAGGCAAATCACTCAATGTTTCCAAATCCAAGAAACAAGAACAATTCAAGTGTTTGAGAATTAACTCGGTTTTTTTAGGCATAAACTTCAATCTGATTTTTCATTGATGATTCGAATGCTTAAATACACAAGTTCCATGTCCTAATTTTCTGATTTAATGACTTAAAATAAATTAACAAAATAAAGCACTACATCCACTAAGTCTAAAATGACGAACATGGATTAGATCATGGAGGAATCATGGTGTTAGGACAAGAAGGAGTGGCGTTGAGGCACCAAGGCATGATCAGCATGCCTTGCTTGAATTGTGGAACAACTTCCACTTCCTTGGCTCTCCTTGCACGTACCACTAAGTGGTTGAGAGTGGGGCGTTGGTGTGGCTTAACAATAGGAAGTGGTTCCTATTTTTAAGCATTGCCTTCTCTGAACTTCCTCCTTCATGCTTCATCAATTCAAACGGCATTCTCAAGCATGATCCACACATGTTACAACATCAAACAACTCCTACTAGTACTAGGACTCTAACAAAGAAACCGACTAGTACTAGGACTCTTCATGCGCAAGCATTTGCACACTCCTACCAAACTAGGACTCTTGTACTTAACTAGTTCTCATTACAACTCAATGATACTTAGGAGTACAAGTTTTAGGGAATTGAAATACAACTCAAAACAACAACTAAAACATGATTAAAAACAACTAAACAAAGAAATGGACTGATGGACGAATCAACTAAGTAAGAACCAAGCTCACAAGAACTTCGAACTCACTAGACTTGACATTGGACATAGTTTTGAACTCCAACATAGTTTCACTTACCATAGCAATGAGAGAATGATCCTTGTTGATGTTCAATGATGAAGATGCATCGCCATCATCCTCCCCTTGTTGAAAAGAGTTTGACCCCAAACTGGGAATGGCACCAAAATCCTCATGAAATGGACTAAGATCCGAGACATTAAAGGTAGCTGAAACTCCATAATCTCCAGGAAGCTCGATCTTATATGCATTAGGATTTATTTTTTCAAGCACCTTGAATGGTTCATCTGATCTTGGACTCAATTTGGAACGCCTCTTGGAAGGAAATCGTTCCTTCCTTAGATGTATCCATACGAAATCTCCTGGTGCAAATCGAACATCTTTCTTTTTCTTGTCCAAGCGTAGCTTCAACCTCTTATTAGCCTTCATGATCCTAGCTCGAACAAGTTCATGTAATTTCTTGATTTATCTTGCTCTCTCATCAGCTTCCATACTAAACTTGTTTTGAATTGGAAGTGGTGAAAGATCAAGTGGAGTACAAGGATTTAATCCATAGACAATCTCAAAAGGACTAAGACCAGTTACCTTGTGAGGGACTCGATTGTAGGCAAATTCAGCATGAGGAAGAAGCTCTTCCCATTGCCTTGGACCCTTGGTGGCTAGAGCTCTAAGCAACGTGCCAAGAGTTCTATTCACAACTTCAGTTTGTCCGTCGGTTTGTGGATGGCTTGAGGTACTAAACTTCAACTTTGTACCCATTTTCTTCCACAACGTGAGCCAAAAGTGACTCAAGAATTTGGAGTCTCGATCACTAACCATGGACCTCGGAACACCATGCAACTTAACCACTTCCTTGAAGTACAACAAGGCGGTTTGAACAGCATCATGAGTGGTGTTGCTAGCAATGAAGTGAGCCATTTTAGAGAAACGGTCAACAACAACCATTATAGCATCTTTATGGTGTTGTGAGCGTGGCAATCCCGTGATGAAATCAAGACTCACATCCTCCCATGGAGCTTGAGGTGTTGGTAATGGCAAATGAAGGCCATGAGGCAAAGAATGACCTTTTGCCCTTTCACACACATTGCATCGTTTGATCAAATACTCCACATCTCTCTTTAAACGTGGCCAATAGAAGTAGTCACTTACCATGGCGGTTGTCTTCTCAATGCCAAAGTGACCAGCCAAGCCTCCTTCATGGAACTCTTTGATGAGAGATTCACGCACACTATGCCTAGGGACACATAGTTGGTTGTTTTTGAATAGAAAGCCATTGAAGAGATGGTATTCTCCTTGAGCATGATTTTGACACTTCATGAACATCTCACCAAAATTCGGATCTTCTTTGTAATTCTCCTTCAAAACTTCAAGTCCAATGACTTGACTCCTTAATGAATTCAATAGGACATACTTTCTTGACAAAGCATCTGCCCCTTTATTCATTTTGCCGGATTTGTGCTTGATAACAAAATGAAATGCTTGTAGGAACTCGACCCATTTGGCGTGCCTTGCTTGCAATTTCTGTTGGCTTTGCAAGTACTTCAAAGCTTCATGATCAGAGTGTAGGATGAATTCCTTAGCAATAAGGTAATGGCGCCAGTGATCCAATGAACGAACCAAGGCATAAAACTCTTTGTCATAGGTTGAGTACTTACGCTTGGCTTCATTTAGTTTCTCACTAAAATAGGCCAATGGACGACCATTTTGAGACAAGACCGCACCTATTCCCACGCCGGATGCATCACATTCTACCTCAAACACTTCATCAAAGCTAGGTAGGGCTAAGATGGGTGTTGTAGTCAACCTTCTCTTCACTTCCTCGAAGGCTAATTCAGCTTGAGAGTTCCATTGGAAGTGCTTGAGCTTCGTGAGTTCAGTTAGGGGTGCCATGAGGGTGCTGAAATCCCTCACAAAACGCCTATAGAATGATGCCAAGCTATGAAAGCTTCGAATTTGTTGAATGGAAGTAGGGGTAGGCCAATCTCTTATTGCTTGCACCTTCTTGTCATCAACCTTGATACCTTCATTAGAGACCAAGAAATCGAGAAAGATCACTTGGTTGGAAAAGAAGTGACATTTTTTGAGGTTCCCATAGAGCATCTCTTTCTCCATAACTTCGAACACTTGCTCCAAATGAGAAGCATGTTCTTCCTCATTCTTGCTATAAACAAGAATATCATCAAAGTAAACCACAACAAATCTTCCAAGAAATGGCCGAAGTGTTTGGTTCATGAGCCTCATGAATGTGCTAGGTGCATTAGACAAGCCAAATGGCATGACAAGCCATTCATATAACCCTTCTTTTGTTTTAAATGCAGTTTTCCATTCTTCTTCTTCATAGATTCTAATTTGATGATAGCCACTTCTAAGATCAATCTTAGAGAAGACTTTAGAACCATGAAGATCATCAAGAAGATCGTTTAACCTAGGAATGGGAAAACGATATTTGATGGTGATCTTGTTGATAGCTCTACTATCAACACACATGCGCCACTCGCCATTGTTCTTTGGTACCAATAGTGTAGGTACAACACATGGACTCAAGGATTCTCTAATCAACCCTTTAGACTTCAATTCTTCCACCTGCCTTCTTATCTCTTCGGTTTCTCTAGGGTTAGTTCGATAAGCAGGTTTATTAGGTAGGCTAGCTCCTGGAATGAGGTCTATTTTGTGTTGTATGTCACGTTTAGGAGGCAAACCAGGGGGTATTTCTTGTGGAAATGCGTGAACATACTTGTCAAGCAAAGGGGTGAGTAAAGGGTGATGGTTGTTTTGTGGAGGTGGAGGTTCATCAATACCACTAAGGATGAGTTCCTTCATGGGCGCATATTCATGATAATCAGATTTCATCAAGGTGGTTCAGGCTATCTTTCTTTTGGATTGAAGAGTTTGGGGACAAGGGGGCAAGAACAATTTTCTTGTGATTTTTCATGAAAGTATACGTATTCTTGTAACCATCATGTAAGACTCTCCTATCAAACATCCAAGGTCTCCCAAGTAACACATGACATGCGTCCATTGGGATGACATCACACCAAATCTCCTCTTCATAAGTCTTTCCAATACTAAAGTTAAGCAATACACGATTTGAGACATGTATTACTTTACCTTGATTCAACCATTGAATGACATAAGGGTTAGGGTGAGGGGTTGTGTTTAAGTTGAGCTTAGTTATGAGGGTTTGAGAGGCTACATTAGTACAACTTCCACCATCAATAATCAAAGTGCATACCTTTCCTCCAATTGTGCATCGAGTATGAAAGATGGATTCCCTTTGAAGTTGCTCCTCTTGGACAGCCATCCCACTAAGGGCTCTTCGAACAACCAAGCACTCCCCTTCATCCGGGCCGAGTACTCTTTCCTCCTCCTCTTGTTCTTCTTCATGCTCCTCCTCCTCGAAATCTTCTTCTAAGGCTTCATATTCCATCAAGGTCACCACTTTTGTATTAGGACATTCGGATGCAAAGTGTCCTAATCCTTGGCACCTAAAACATCTCCTAGGAGCCTTAGTTTGAATAGGATTGGTTTCGAGTTTCTTGAAGGGTGGTTTAGCAGTAGTAGAAAAGGTTTAGGAGTGAATGTGTTTGGCTTAGAATAGGGTGTGGTTTTGGTAAAGGCTCGTGAGGAGTCCCATTTACCTTTGGTCTTTTGTTGCTTGTCCACCTTATGAGCCAAGATGACAAGTTCTTCAAGGGTCGAATAACGGTGAAGTTCCACCACATTGGCAATCTTGGAGTCCAATCCTCCCAAGAACCTAACAAGAGTTTGAGGTTCATCCTCTTGTAGCTCACATTTCATCAAGAAAGACTCGAACTCTCTTGCATAGTCTTCAACACTTCTCGAACCTTGTTGAATGTTATGAAGCTTAGCAAAGTTCTCTTGCACATAGTAGGTTGGCAAGAAATTTTGCTTGAGAAGCTTCTTCATCTTCTCCCATGTACGTACCTTTTCTTTTCCAGCTCTCTCCCTTTAGGCACATACACTAGCCCACCAAGTAGAGGCATACTTCCTCAACTTAAGAGCTACCAACTTCACTCTCTTATCTTCCGGTATTTGTTTGTAATCAAATACTCTTTCCACCGTTCTCATCCATTCTATGAATTCATCAGCATCCAACTTGCCATCATAATCAGGGATATCAACCTTGATATCATTGTTATGGCGTTGGTGTTGTTGTGGAGGTCTTCTAAAGGCTAAGAAAGTGTCATCACTTTCTCGATCAGTATGTTCATCACCACTTCTATATCCTCGTTGATTTTGCAATCTAAGGGAGAGTTGCCTAACTTGCTCTTGCAATAAGGCCATCCTTGCATCACTATCCTTCTTTTCATCCTCCATAAATTTCAATGTGGCTCGCCAATTGCTTGGAGGTTCGGATTGATCACCAATCTCCATGGATAGGGCTGTTTTTGTTTTCGGTTTTAAGGTGGGGGTTGGGGATTGTAATGGAAGCGTGTTTAGGGGTGTTTTAAGGTGATTAAAGAGTGTATCTTCAACCTCCAGCTCTGATACCAAGATGTTGTAGGCTTGGAGTAACACTCGAAGCTCACAAGGAACAATTT
Source organism: Beta lomatogona (assembly GCA_947646795.1). Classification (NCBI taxonomy): domain Eukaryota; kingdom Viridiplantae; phylum Streptophyta; class Magnoliopsida; order Caryophyllales; family Amaranthaceae; genus Beta; species Beta lomatogona. The sequence continues at coordinate 67,706 of CANSNZ010000994.1, read as the reverse complement.
CGAACAACACAAACACTAAGAGAAGTAGGGAACTTCGACTAAGTGTTAGAGGGATAGTTTAGCTTTCTTTAACCTTCTAAGGATACAGACACACCACCTTAGTTAATTAAAGTTCCTAAGATCACAAATTAGTCTAGCTAGGACTAATTAAGCAAAGGCAAATCACTCAATGTTTCCAAATCCAAGAAACAAGAACAATTCAAGTGTTTGAGAATAAACTCGGTTTTTTTAGGCATAAACTTCAATCTGATTTTTCATTGATGATTCGAGTGCTTAAATACACAAGTTCATGTCCTAATTTTCTTATTTAATGACTTAAAATAAATTAACAAAATAAAGCACTACATCCACTAAGTCTAAAATGTCGAACATGGATTAGATCATGGAGGAATCATGGTGTTAGGACAAGGAGGAGTGGCGTTGAGGCACCAAGGCATGATCAGCATGCCTTGCTTGAATTGTGGAACAACTTCCACTTCCTTGGCTCTCCTTGCACGTTCAAACTCTTCCTCTTGCACGTACCACTTAGTGGTTGAGAGTGGGGCGTTGGTGTGGCTTAACAATAGGAAGTGGTTCCTATTTTTAAGCATTGCCTTGCTGAACTTCCTCCTTCATGCTTCATTAATTCAAACGGCATTCTCAAGCATGATCCGCACATGTTACAACATCAAACAACTCCTACTAGTACTAGGACTCTAACAAAGAAACCTACTAGTACTAGGACTCTTCATGCGCAAGCATTTGCACACTCCTACCAAACTAGGACTCTTGTACTTAACTAGTTCTCATTACAACTCAATGATACTTAGGAGTACAAGTTTTAGGGAATTGAAATACAACTCAAAACAACAACTAAAACATGATTAAAAACAACTTAACAAAGAAAGGGACTGATGGACGAATCAACTAAGTATGAACCAAGCTCACAAGAACTTCGAACTCACTAGACTTGACATTGGACATAGTTTTGAACTCCAACATAGTTTCACTTACCATAGCAATGAGAGAATGATCCTTGTTGATGTTCAATGATGAAGATGCATCGCCATCATTAATCCTATTTTGGTTATTCTCCCCCATGATGATGAACAATCAACCTCCAAGAACTCTCAAGAAACTCCAAAAAACGCTCCAAACGTTCCTCCCTAAACTGTCCGAAAACTCCTTGCAATTCTAGGACCTTTCTTGGACTCCAATCAACACCTATGGCACGTCTATTATCTCCTGAAACACGCATTGGATCTGATACCAATTGATAAAGTGAATGAAGAAGATCACACACCTTATAGCTAGAATGATAAGAAACAAAGAAGAATACTCTATTCCTTGAATCGGTTAGTTAGGGTTCAAGAACTTGGTTCTTAGATCCTAAACTAAGGGTTTTAAATTTGTTTGTATTGGAATACACACAACACTCACAAACTCTTCGAAGATTGCTTGGAACCTCACAAGAAATCACTCAGAAAATCACTCACACAAGCACACAATGACAATGCAAAGCTTGATGAATAAAGTTGTTTAACTTAAACTCAAAACTGAAAATCTATATTCTTCTTCAATAAACGTACAACTTACGCTATTTATATGAAAACAAAACAACTCCTATTATACTTAGGACAAGCACTAACTCATACGACTCCTAATAAGCTTGAATCATGTAAAATCCATCGTTTTAAGAACGTAGGCAAAAGCATGACTCCTAATGATCTATGTTAATCCGACGATTCCTCCAATACCCTTGATTGATGGTTCGAATTGTAAGACTAACTAAGATAGATTGTTTCTAGTAAGAAAGATTAGCTCTTAATTACCTTCAACGTTTGTTAATCTATGAAAAGATTAGCTCTTAACATAAAACTAACGGTGGTGTTTGATTGTTCAAAAGATTTGCTCTTAGGAACGTTCAAACGTTTTGTGATCTCGCAGCTTTGAACTCTCGATCTCACGTTCTTAATGTTTTCTAATTCACACGAATAATCAAACTCAACAATAAGTTGTTAAACAAAATCAAATCTATCCTCATTAATGAAATCAGCAACATATATATAGACCTACTTATCCAAGTCCTAATAGGACAAGTATTACTCTACACGCCTAAACAAATCTAACACTAGAAAGACTCCAAACCGAAAACAATAAGACTCCTAACCCAATAAGGATTAGTTACAAACAACTCCTAGCAAAACTAGGAGTATAACCAACTACCTTTCCTAATCCAATTAGGAAACGTAAATCCAACATTCCTACTTGAACTAGGAAATCTCCAACACTCCTAACAGAACTAGGAGTGTAAATCCCTTTCCTATTTGAACTAGGAAACGCCACAACTCACAAACTCTACTGAAAATATTGTTGGACGCTTGTTAATGAAATGCAACAATGACCTTCATTGCCTCCAAGTCTATGGAAACAAATTGATATGATTGCACGTCCAAGTTGAAGAGCAACCAAGGAAATCCGAGCAAAGGTTCGAATTTGAAGAATTAATGAAGTCCGAAAATTATGATTAAGTCACCGGATATGATAATTAAAATAAACACTCTTGAATATTTTAATTAACTCTTAATCTCACTTACACCACTCCTGGAATAAAGTAGATTAAACACTAAGTAAATAATCACTCCTGAAAATTACTCAATGGCCGAAAGTAATTGATCACACAATTAAATTCAATAACAAAGTTTTTAGGTAAATCTCACATGCCTTGAATGATAGCATGGAACTATTATTTATAATAGAAATAACTTGTCCTCCAAGGACCAAGCAAGGGCCGAAAATCAGCCATAAGAATTAAGGAAACATTCCTTAATTCCTTACATCTTAATCCCTTGATTCTAGGAGAGAATAAAGGAGTAAATAAGGAAACCACAAATCAGCCCCTAAATCCCTTCACACGCCTAACATACTTAAGGAAACAAAGAAATAAGGCAACTCAAGGAATATTACAACTCAATGACAACTTGCAACCTTGGAACACAAGGATCCTACTTCACACGCCCAAGACACGCCTCAAATGGCCGAAATATCACAAGATATTTTCGGACCTTTATTTGCTTAATTAAAATAACTAAGACTCTAGAAATGGTGTCATCTTCATGCTTCACCCATGGACTCATCGTCCCACTTGAGAAATGACACAAATGAGGAGTTTGAATTTAAATTGAACCCGAACACTTCAAGGACTAAACAAATCGGATCATTTGGAGCTTGACCTTGACCTTGACTTGTATCATTCTCCCCCTCTTCAAAAGAATTTGTCCTCAAATTTTCATCATCTAAATAAGGACTAAGATCACCAACATTGAAGGTTGCACTCACACCTCCATAATCACTTGGAAGCTCGATCTTATAAGCACTTTCATTAATCACATCAATAACTTTGAATGGACCATCAGCTCTAGGCATAAGCTTGTTCTTCCTTCTACTTGGAAATCGTTCTTTCCTCAAATGAATCCAAACCAAATCACCAATCTGAAATTTCAGTTGTCTTCTATGTTTGTTGGCCCGTTCTTTGTATTGAGCATTCATCTTCTCAATTCGTGCTTTCACTTGCTCACAAGTCTTCTTAAAGGCTTCCAACCTCTTCTTTGAATCAACATGAATTTCAGATTTAGTTAATGACACAAAATCAATAGGAAGGAAAGGATTGATACCATAGACCACCTCAAATGGAGATTTAGAAGTAGTAGAAGAATGAGCTCGATTATAAGCAAACTCGGCGTGAGCTAGCTTTATATCCCAATCCTTTTGTGTCTTATTCACTAAGCCACGTAACAAAGCTCCAAGAGTTCTATTAGTTACTTCAGTTTGGCCATCCGTTTGAGGATGATGACTTGTGCTAAAGAGTAACTTAGTCCCCACCATCTTCCATAAGCTCCTCCAAAAGTGACTAAGGAACTTTGTATCTCGATCACTAACAATACTTCTAGGAATACTATGCAATCGAATAATCTCTTTGAAGTACAAATCCGCCACATGCAAAGCATCATCAGTTTTATGCATAGGAACAAAGTGAGCCATCTTCGAAAATCGATCCACCACCACCATAATGGCGTCCTTCCCCCTTTGAGTTCTTGGTAATCCAACAATGAAATCCATACTCACACTATCCCAAGGTGTATCAGGTACGGGTAATGGAGTATAAAGGCCTTTATGGAAGGTACTCTTCGACCTTTGACAAGTAGCACACTTACTAACCACCATATGAACATCCCTCATCATGTTAGGCCAATAAAAACTCTCATTCAAAGTGTCTAATGTCTTTTGAACACCGAAATGACCAGCCACCCCTCCATTATGAACTTCTCTCACAAGCAACTCCCTCACGCCACTCTTAGGAATGCATAGCTTGTTTCCCTTAAACAAAAATCCCTCTTGTACCACAAACAAACCACTAGGACTCCTAAAGAACTCACGTAAATCATCATCATTATCATACAAATCCTTTAAGTGTTCAAACCCCAACACCCTTGCATCAACCATGGCCAAAAGATAGGAACGCCTAGAAAGGGCATCCGCAACAATGTTACTCTTACCTTCCTTGTACTTGGACGAAAATGTGAAGGCTTGTAGGAATTCAACCCACTTAGCATGCCTATGGTTGAGCTTTTGCTGTCCATGGATGTATTTGAGTGCTTCATGATCCGAATGAAGAATGAAAGGCTTGGGCCTCAAGTAATGAGACCAATGATCCAAGGCTCTCACAATTGCATAGAATTCACGATCATAGTTGGAGTAATTGAGTTTGGCGCCACTCAACTTCTCACTAAAGTAGGCAATGGGCCTCCTTTCTTGAAGCAAAACCGCCCCAACTCCAAGTCCACTAGCATCACACTCAACTTCGAACAATTTGTTGAAATCCGGCAAGGCAAGAATAGGAGCGTTGCAAAGTAACTCCTTGACTTCATCAAACGCCTTTTGAGCATGAGAGTTCCATGAAAACTCCCCTTTCTTCATCAAATCCATGATTGGTGCCATGATAGTTGAGAAATTTCGGATGAATCTTCTATAAAAGGAAGCTAGACCATGAAAGCTTCGACATTCATGAGCACTTGTAGGCGCCAACCATGAAGACATGGCTTTGACTTTTTCCGGATCCACATGAACTCCATCCCTAGACACAATGTAACCAAGAAAAGCAATACTAGAAACAAGAAAATCACACTTTTCCATTTTTCCATACAACTTTTGCTCTCTTAATTTTTCAAATAAAGCTCTCAAGTGAAGTAAATGAGACTTAACACTAGTACTATATACAAGAATATCATCTAAATAGACAACAATAAACTTGTTAAGAAAGGGACGTAGTACCTCATTCATAAGTCTCATAAATGAACTAGGAGCATTGCAAAGACCAAAGGGCATCACCATCCACTCATATAGACCTTGTTTGGTCTTGAAAGCGGTTTTCCATTCATCTCCTTCCCGAATTCTCATTTGATGATATCCACTCCTCAAATCAATCTTCGAAAAAATCGAAGCTCCATGTAGCTCATCAAGCATGTCCTCCAATCTAGGCATAGGAAAACGATACTTGATTGTAATGTTGTTGACGGCTCTACTATCAATACACATCCTCCAAGTACCATCTTTCTTAGGAATAAGCAAAGCGGGAACGGCACATGGACTCATGCTTTCTCTTACATAGCCTCGGTCAATCAACTCTTCAATTTGCTTTTGTAGCTCCTTAGAAGCTACGGGATCACATCTATATGCCGGCTTATTTGGCAAAGGTGCGCCTGGCACAAGATCAATAGCATGCTCAATGCCTCTCAATGGTGGTAATCCTTGAGGTAATTCTTCCGGAAAAACATCACAAAATTCGTCCAATAGAGCTGCAAGTTTCGGACTACTAGAAGAAACACCATTAGTCAAAGCAAGTTTAACACATAAAGCATAACAATGTCCTTCCAACTCTACCTCTTTCTCGAATTCTTTGGCCGAAAGAAACAAGTTTTGTTTCGTTTCAACCACCTTCTTGGGTGCCATGGAACTAGGAGACAAAGGAACCAACCGAATCTTTTTAGAACCCATCAAAACCGTGTACACATTGGTTTCGCCCTCATGAACAACTTTTCGATCATATTGCCAAGGTCTACCAAGAAGAAGATGACAAGCACTCATGGGTAGAACATCACCCCACAACTCATCTTTGTAACCCCCAATAGAAAACGACACAAGAGCTTGCTTTTTCACCAACAAACCCGTTTTGTCATCCAACCAACTCAACTTATAAGGATGTGGATGGTCTCTAACAATCAAATTCAACTTAGAAACCACATTAGAAGCAACCACATTCGTACATGAACCACTGTCAATAATCACATTACATGTAAACTCACCAATTCGACATCTAGTATGAAACAAGTTTTCTCTTTGATCATGGTTAGGAGAATGATCAACATGCAAAGTTCTCCTAATAACTTGCATCCTAGATTCATCTTCGGCATATGCAATCTCATTATCATCACTTTCACATTCTTCCTCCTTTTCACACACAATGTTATACGTTCTTTCTTCCTCCTCTATTTCCATGTATTGTCTCATCGTTAAGGTCTTCCTAGATGGACAATTACTAGCAATGTGACCCCTCCCTTGACACTTAAAACACTTTCGAGTTTCCTCCCATTTTTCTCTAGGAATCACCAATTTAGGACGGTCTCCCTTTTGTTCCCCCTTAGAAGGATTATCTTTTTTCTCAAAGGTTTTAGAAGAGTTAGAAGAAGAAGAAGGGACGAAAGAAGAAGAAGAGCTGGTCTTATTATGGCCGAATTTTCCCCCATATGGTTTCTTTTCCTCCAATTCATGCCTTTCAAATTTTAAAGCCAATCGACACACATCATCAAAAGTACTATAATTCGACACATCAACCTTTCTAGCAATAGATTTATTAAGTCCATTAACAAACCTAGCAATTTTCTCTTGTTCGACCTCCTCAACATCACAAATCAAACACAACTTGTCAAATTCAACCATGTAATCATGCACACTCGACACATCTTGAGTCAAAGAATTCTTTCTCATGTATTGTCGTTGAATAAAATCACTTGGAACAAACTTCTCATGCAATTTCCTTTTAAGCTTAGTCCAACTTTTAAGCTTAGGTTTCCCAAGTCTCGCCCTTTTTGCCTTTAGACTTTCTAACCAAATTCCAGCATACTTAGTTAGTCTAATGGTGGCAATTTTAAAACGTTTCTCATCATCAAACCCCTTATAATCACAAGTTTTCTCAAGTTGACGAATCCATTCAAGTAAATCCTCAGGACTAGAATCACCAGTAAAGTCATCTAGTTTAATCCCCCTATCATTATCATAAGTCGGTTTAACAATTTTAACCTCTTCAACATCAGATTCATAGTCAACGTGATTAGGGTCGTTTTTATTGTTCACTTTACCCGCAAGAATGTAATGAGCTACTGTTAATCTTTCCTTTTTTTCTTTTTCTTCATTTTGAGTGTTAAAGAGTTTCTCAATAAGAGCTTTTATTTCAGCCAATTCCGCCATTATAACCCAATTAAGATGCTACGTCACAGAAGAAATAGCAAGCCACAACCACACACAAATCCCCAACAAAGGATCGACAAAGAAGAAGCACTTACCAATGAAAGAAGAATCCCTTCTATCCTCACCCTCCTGGAAAAATCTGATACCAACTGATATGATTGCACGTCCAAGTTGAAGAGCAACCAAGGAAATCCGAGCAAAGGTTCGAATTTGAAGAATTAATGAAGTCCGAAAATTATGATTAAGTCACCGGATATGATAATTAAAATAAACACTCCTAAATATTTTAATTAACTCTTAATCTCACTTACACCACTCCTGGAATAAAGTAGATTAAACACTAAGTAAATAATCACTCCTGAAAATTACTCAATGGCCGAAAGTAATTGATCACACAATTAAATTCAATAACAAAGTTTTTAGGTAAATCTCACATGCCTTGAATGATAGCATGGAACTATTATTTATAATAGAAATAACTTGTCCTCCAAGGACCAAGCAAGGGCCGAAAATCAGCCATAAGAATTAAGGAAACATTCCTTAATTCCTTACATCTTAATCCCTTGATTCTAGGAGAGAATAAAGGAGTAAATAAGGAAACCACAAATCAGCCCCTAAATCCCTTCACACGCCTAACATACTTAAGGAAACAAAGAAATAAGGCAACTCAAGGAATATTACAACTCAATGACAACTTGCAACCTTGGAACACAAGGATCCTACTTCACACGCCTAAGACACGCCTCAAATGGCCGAAATATCACAAGATATTTTCGGACCTTTATTTGCTTAATTAAAATAACTAAGACTCTAGAAATGGTGTCATCTTCATGCTTCACCCATGGACTCATCGTCCCACTTGAGAAATGACACAAATGAGGAGTTTGAATTTAAATTGAACCCGAACACTTCAAGGACTAAACAAATCGGATCATTTGGAGCTTGACCTTGACCTTGACTTGTATCACTAATGGACCATGCACCATCCATCCCCTTGCCAAGCATCAACTCTTGAACCTCATCTTCATTTGAATCACTTGTACTTGCTCCTGGATCATCCTCCCCTTGTTCGAAAGGAATTGTCCTCAATTCTTGTACTTGCTCATCATCCAAATAAGGCGTCAAGTCCCCAACATTAAAAGTAGCAGCCACACCATGCTCCCCTTGAAGATCCACCTTGTAGGCATTATCACCATACTTCTTCAATATTTGATAAGGACCTTCAGCTCGTGGCATGAGCTTATGTTTGCGTTTGCTTGGAAAACGTTCCTTCCTAAGGTGCACCCACACAAGATCACCTAGTTCGAACACCCTAGGCTTGCGTCCCTTGTTTGCTTTCTTCTTATATTGCTCATTAACCTTCTCAATTCGCTCTTTGATTTGGTGATGGAGCTTCATAAGAACATCAGCGTGCTTCTTGGCATCCCCATGTGATGCAAGATACGTGCATGGATTGCTTCACCAACTATCTTTATTTGCTTTATTATGTTGTTGCATGGTTTTACTTTACTCTTAAAGTAGAGGTTTTACATGTAACGAAAAATATGTCTTTTATTATGTTTGTTAGTTAAATTAGTTGATTAAGTTGTTTTTATTTTTTAATCGATTGTAATAAGAGTCGAAAATCTGAGTTGTAATAAGGTTTAGGTTTAGGCGTGTGATTTTGTAAGTTTTATGGAAAGTTTTGCAAAGCTTTCCTAAAAGACTTGTTTCCTTAAGTTGTGCTAGATTCTATGCTAGTTTTAAGGGGAATGTTTCCTTATTTCTTGCTTAGGAAATCCGGTCCTATTATAGCTTGGAGGGCAAGGTTGTTTGCTCATCCTATATAAATACATGTCTAGTCTTTAATAAAAAGAGAGTGAATTGATTTGAGAATTATGAGCGTTGCTTATTTCGGTTGTTAACCAAAACAATACTTGTTGCGACTTGTATTCATCTTCTAATTGCGATTAGGAAGAGACCCTCTTATTCCTGCGAGAATCAAGAGTACTATCCTTTATTTTTGTTTCTTATTTTCAGCATTCCTATATAAAAAAAACATAAAAAGACGTCACTTAGAATCTAGGTTAAAGTTTGTGAATTTTCGGACCTCGAAATTCATATCAGTTGGTATCAAAGCAGTAAGGTTGTAGACGAGCGTGAGGGCGCGTGAGAAGGTGGATTGTTGTGAAATTTTGTGTGGACCAACTAGACATCTTGAAGTTTTTTGTGTCAAAATTTCAGCTTATTCCGATCAATAACGAAGTCACAGCAAGCGGAAACATTTACATAAACTTTCTGGCAGATTCAATCAGTTCTAAGGTAAAATTTAGGAAACTTGTTCTCCTAGCATATAACGAATTTTTGAGAGTTTCTTGGCTTAAAATTGGACTACTTTTTGTCTAGTTTAAGACTGGAAAGTTTCATAATTTTTGAAGGAGGTTTGCTAATTAATTGAGCACGTTTAAGATAATTGATCAAAACCGAACTATTCTGGACCAGTTTTGTGAGAATTAAAACTGCAAACAATTGGTTGGGTATTTGTTGATGAAATTTTGGTCGAGTGTTCCAGACATATAGGGCTATGTTGTGACAAAATTTCATGAAATTTCGATCTGGTTTACTTACGTTTTAAATCTCGGACTTTTATTGAAATTTTCTGGACAGTTTCTCCATTATATTAAACCAACTATGAATTGTCGTTTTTATTATTATGATGAGTTAACAACTGATGAAATTCTTGAGGAATTATCACTACGACTACAACCAAAGTGGGATTTGATGTATGACTCGAATCAATATTTGGATGAAAAGCTTAGTAGTTATCTTGAAGATGTTCCTTGCACTGTAGAAGAAGAAATTTCAGATTTGGTTTTCATTGTTGAAGAAGAAGAAAAGATTGAAACTTGTAAGGATAAAGATTTGATATTTGAAGTTTCTCATGTTGAAGATGAATTCAAAACTGAATCTTTGGATCGTGCAAATAACAAAGATCCATCCTTTGACATTCGAGATGATTTAAAGCTTGACTTTTTGGTTTGTACAACCATCAAAATTCCGATCTTTGATATTCCATGTGCGAAGAAAGCTACAAAGCAGCGTGGAGTACAACGTTATGAAGCATCCTCTACAGATTTTTATTGTCATGATGTTGTTATTTGTCATACACATCCACAAACCTCATGGATTCCACTTCCATTTCTCATACGTGTACTTGTTCTTATGGTTCATGGTTATCGTGCGTGGATGATTGCTTGGTTACATCAAAACTTGAGACAAGTTTTTTTTTTCAAGAGGGGGAGAATGATGCAAGATACGTGCATGGATTGCTTCACCAACTATCTTTATTTGCTTTATTATGTTGTTGCATGGTTTTACTTTACTCTTAAAGTAGAGGTTTTACATGTAACGAAAAATATGTCTTTTATTATGTTTGTTAGTTAAATTAGTTGATTAAGTTGTTTTTATTTTTTAATCGATTGTAATAAGAGTCGAAAATCTGAGTTGTAATAAGGTTTAGGTTTAGGCGTGTGATTTTGTAAGTTTTATGGAAAGTTTTGCAAAGCTTTCCTAAAAGACTTGTTTCCTTAAGTTGTGCTAGATTCTATGCTAGTTTTAAGGGGAATGTTTCCTTATATCTTGCTTAGGAAATCCGGTCCTATTATAGCTTGGAGGGCAAGGTTGTTTGCTCATCCTATATAAATACATGTCTAGTCTTTAATAAAAAGAGAGTGAATTGATTTGAGAATTATGAGCGTTGCTTATTTCGGTTGTTAACCAAAACAATACTTGTTGCGACTTGTATTCATCTTCTAATTGCGATTAGGAAGAGACCCTCTTATTCCTGCGAGAATCAAGAGTACTATCCTTTATTTTTGTTTCTTATTTTCAGCATTCCTATATAAAAAAAACATAAAAAGACGTCACTTAGAATCTAGGTTAAAGTTTGTGAATTTTCGGACCTCGAAATTCATATCACCATGCACATAATCTTGCTTTGGAATTACAGCCAAGTCCACGGGCAAATATGGATTAACTCCATACACAACCTCAAACGGTGAATGTTTCGTTGCATAAGTAGGAGTTCGATTGTATGAAAATTCCGCATGACAAAGCTTCACATCCCAATCCTTACTGTTTTACTCACCAATCCTCGAAGCAATGAACCCAAGGTGCGATTTGTTACCTCGGTTTGGCCATCAGTTTGTGTATGGTGTGAAGTGCTAAAAAGCAATTTTGTGCCCAACAACCTCCACAAGGTCTTCCAAAAGTAACTCAAGAACTTGCTGTCCCTATCTCGAAACAATTGTACGAGGTATGCCATGCAACTTAACAATTTCTCGAAAATACAAAGTTGCCACATGTGAAGCATCATCGGTCTTGTTGCAAGGAATAAAATGCGCCATCTTACTAAATCGATCAACAACAACCATGATAGCATCTCTTTGCCTTTGAGTCCGAGGTAAGGCAACTATGAAATCCATGCTCACATCCTCCCAAGGTCTCTCCGGTACAGGTAATGGTGTGTATAATCCCTTATGGAATGTACTCTTGGCACGTTGACAAGTCCCACACCTAGCAACCACAGCTTGGACACTCCCTACCATCTTAGGGCAAAAGAAATGCTCTTGGACTAACTCCAATGTTTTGTTCATCCCAAAGTGACCAGCTATACCTCCCCCATGAGCTTCCCTCACCAAAAAATCTCTCACGGAACAATTGGGAACACACAGCTTATTTCCCTTGAAAAGAAACCCTCGCTCTCGTGAATAAGACCCATGAGACCCCTTCTCACACGCTGCATACAACTCCCCAAAATCCACATCCTTAGTATAGTACTCTTTAAGCAAATCAAATCCCAAAAGCTTAGTTGATATGATTACACGTCCAAAGTGAATGAGCAATCAAGAATCTCGAGCAAAGGATCGAACTTGATGAAGTAATGAAGTCCGAAAATTATGATTAAGTCACCGGATATGATAATTAAAATAAACACTCCTGAATATTTTAATTAACTCTTAATCTCACTTACACCACTCCTGGAATAAAGTAGATTAAACACTAAGTAAATAATCACTCCTGAAAATTACTCAATGGCCGAAAGTAATTGATCACACAATTAAATTCAATAACAAAGTTTTTAGGGTAAATCTCACATGCTTTGAATGATAGCATGGAACTATTATTTATAGCAACTAAACTTGTCCTCCAAGGACTCACAAGGCCGAAAATCAGCTCAAGGAAATTAAGGAAACATCCCTTAACTCCTTACATCCTAATACCTTGATTCTAGGAGAGAATAAAGGAGTATTTAAGGAAACCACAAATCAGCCCCTAAATCTCTTCACACGCCCAACACACTTAAGGAAACCAAGAAGTAAGGCAAGGAATATTACAACTCAATGACAACTTGCAACCTTGGAACACAAGGAGCCTAAACACACGCCTAAGACACGCCTAAGGATCCGAAATAAGGCAACTGAATTTCGGACCTTTATTGCTGAATTTTAAAGACTTAATTAAAATAACTAAGACTCTAGAAATGGTGTCATCTTCATGCTTCATCAATGGAATCATCGTCCCACTTAAGAAATGACACAAATGAGGAGTTTGAATTTAAATTGAACCCGAACACTTCAAGGACTAAACAAATCGGATCATTTGGAGCTTGACCTTGACCTTGACTTGTATCATTCTCCCCCTCTTCAAAAGAATTTGTCCTCAAATTTTCATCATCTAAATAAGGACTAAGATCACCAACATTGAAGGTTGCACTCACACCTCCATAATCACTTGGAAGCTCGATCTTATAAGCACTTTCATTAATCACATCAATGACTTTGAATGGACCATCGCTCTAGGCATAAGCTTGTTCTTCCTTCTACTTGGAAACCGTTCTTTCCTCAAATGAATCCAAACCAAATCACCAATCTGAAATTTCGGTTGTCTTCTATGCTTGTTGGCCCGTTCTTTGTATTGAGTATTCATCTTCTCAATTCGTGCTTTCACTTGTTCACAAGTCTTCTTAAAGGCTTCCAACCTCTTCTTTGAATCAACATGAATTTCAGATTTAGTTAATGACACAAAATCAATAGGAAGGAAAGGATTGATACCATAGACCACCTCAAATGGAGACTTAGAAGTAGTAGAAGAATGAGCTCGATTATAAGCAAACTCGGCGTGAGCTAACTTAATATCCCAATCCTTTTGTGTCTTACTCACCAAGCCACGTAACAAAGCTCCTAGAGTTCTATTAGTCACTTCTGTTTGACCATCTGTTTGAGGATGATGACTTGTGCTAAAGAGTAACTTAGTCCCCACCATCTTCCATAAGCTCCTCCAAAAATGACTAAGGAACTTCGTATCACGATCACTAACAATACTTCTAGGAATACCATGCAATCGAATAATCTCTTTGAAGTACAAATCCGCCACATGCAAAGCATCATCGCTTTATGCATTGGAACAAAGTGAGCCATCTTCGAAAATCGATCCACCACCACCATAATGGCGTCCTTCCCCCTTTGAGTTCTTGGTAATCCAACAATGAAATCCATACTCACACTATCCCAAGGTGTATCGTATGGGTAATGGAGTATAAAGGCCTTTATGGAAGGTACTCTTCGACCTTTGACAAGTAGCACACTTACTAACCACCATGTGAACATCCCTCATCATGTTAGGCCAATAAAAACTCTCATTCAAAGTGTCTAATGTCCGTTGAACACCGAAATGACCAGCCACCCCTCCACTATGAACTTCTCTCACAAGCAACTCCCTCACGCCACTCTTAGGAATGCATAGCTTGTTCCCCTTAAACAAAAATCCCTCTTGTACCACAAACAACCCACTAGGATTCTTAAAGAACTCACGGAAATCATCATCATTATCATACAAATCCTTTAAGTGTTCAAACCCCAACACCCTTGCATCAACCATGGCCAAAAGATAGGAACGCCTAGAAAGGGCGTCCGCAACAATGTTACTCTTACCTTCCTTGTACTTGGACGAAAATGTGAAGGCTTGTAGGAATTCAACCCACTTAGCATGCCTATGGTTGAGCTTTTGCTGTCCATGGATGTATTTGAGTGCTTCATGATCCGAATGAAGAATGAAAGGCTTGGGCCTCAAGTAATGAGACCAATGATCCAAGGCTCTCACAATTGCATAGAATTCACGATCATAGTTGGAGTAATTGAGTTTGGCGCCACTCAACTTCTCACTAAAGTAGGCAATGGGCCTCCTTTCTTGAAGCAAAACCGCCCCAACTCCAAGTCCACTAGCATCACACTCAACTTCGAACAATTTGTTGAAATCCGGCAAGGCAAGAATAGGAGCGTTGCAAAGTAACTCCTTGACTTCATCAAACGCCTTTTGAGCATGAGAGTTCCATGAAAACTCCCCTTTCTTCATCAAATCCGTGATTGGTGCGATGATAGTTGAGAAATTTCGGATGAATCTTCTATAAAAGGAAGCTAGACCATGAAAGCTTCGACATTCATGAGCACTTGTAGGCGCCAACCATGAAGACATGGCCTTG
Organism: Beta lomatogona; assembly: GCA_947646795.1. NCBI lineage: Eukaryota > Viridiplantae > Streptophyta > Magnoliopsida > Caryophyllales > Amaranthaceae > Beta > Beta lomatogona. The sequence continues at coordinate 52,684 of CANSNZ010000994.1, read as the reverse complement.
ACTTTTTCCGGATCCACATGAACTCCATCCCTAGACACAATGTAACCAAGAAAAGCAATACTAGGAACAAGAAAATCACACTTTTCCATTTTTCCATACAACTTTTGCTCTCTTAATTTTTCAAATAAAGCTCTCAAGTGAAGTAAATGAGACTCAACACTAGTACTATATACAAGAATATCATCTAAATAGACAACAATAAACTTGTTAAGAAAGGGACGTAGTACCTCATTCATAAGTCTCATAAATGAACTAGGAGCATTGCAAAGACCAAAGGGCATCACCATCCACTCATATAGACCTTGTTTGGTCTTGAAAGCGGTTTTCCATTCATCTCCTTCCCGAATTCTCATTTGATGATAACCACTCCTCAAATCAATCTTCGAAAAAATCGAAGCTCCATGTAGTTCATCAAGCATGTCCTCCAATCTAGGCATAGGAAAACGATACTTGATTGTAATGTTGTTGACGGCTCTACTATCAATACACATCCTCCAAGTACCATCTTTCTTCGGAACAAGCAAAGCGGGAACGGCACATGGACTCATGCTTTCTCTTACATAGCCTCGGTCAATCAACTCTTCAATTTGCTTTTGTAGCTCCTTAGAAGCTACGGGATCACATCTATATGCCGGCTTATTTGGCAAAGGTGCGCCCGGCACAAGATCAATAGCATGCTCAATGCCTCTCAATGGTGGTAACCCTTGAGGCAATTCCTCCGGAAATACATCACCAAACTCGTCCAATAGTGCTGCAAGTTTCGGATTACTAGACGAAACACCGTTAGTCAAAACAAGTTTAACATATAAAGCATAACAATTTCCTTCCAACTCTACCCCTTTCTCGAATTCTTTGGCCGAAAGAAACAAGTTTTGTTTCCCTTCAACCACCTTCTTGGGTGCCATGGAACTAGGAGACAAAGGAACCAACCGAATCTTCTTAGAACCCATCAAAACCGTGTACACATTGGTTTCACCTTCATGAACAACTTTTTGATCATATTGCCAAGGTCTACCAAGAAGAAGATGACAAGCACTCATGGGTAGAACATCACCCCACAACTCATCTTTGTAACCCCCAATAGAAAACGACACAAGAGCTTGCTTTTTCACCAACAAACCCGTTTTGTCATCCAACCAACTCAACTTATAAGGATGTGGATGGTCTCTAACAATCAAATTCAACTTAGAAACCACATTAGAAGCAACCACATTCGTACATGAACCACTGTCAATAATCACATTACATGTAAACTCACCAATTCGACATCTAGTATGAAACAAGTTTTCTCTTTGATCATGGTTAGGAGAATGATCAACATGCAAAGTTCTCCTAATAACCCCAAGCATCCTAGACTCATCTTCGGCATATGCAATCTCATTATCATCACTTTCACATTCTTCCTCTTTCTCGCACACAATGTCATACATTCTCTCCTCCTCTTCTATGGTCATGTATTGTCTCAAAGTCAAGGTTTTTCTAGATGGACAAATACTAGCAATGTGACCCCTCCCTTGACACTTAAAACACTTCCGAGTTTCCTCCCACTTTTCTTTAAAAATCACCATTTTAGGTCGTTCTCCCTTTAGTTCCCCCTTAGAAGGATTGTCTTTTTTCTCAAAGGTTTTAGAAGAGTTAGAAGAAGAAGAAGGGACGAAAGAAGAAGAAGAGTTGGTCTTATTATGGCCGAATTTTCCCCATATGGTTTCTTTTCCTCCAATTCATGCCTTTCAAATTTTAAAGCCAATCGACACACATCATCAAAAGTACTATAATTCGACACATCAACCTTTCTAGCAATAGATTTATTAAGTCCATTAACAAACCTAGCAATTTTCTCTTGTTCGACCTCCTCAACATCACAAATCAAACACAACTTGTCAAATTCAACCATATAATCATGCACACTCGACACATCTTGAGTCAAAGAATTCTTTCTCATGTATTGTCGTTGAATAAAATCACTTGGAACAAACTTCTCATGCAATTTTCTTTTAAGCTTAGTCCAACTTTTAAGCTTAGGTTTCCCAAGTCTCGCCCTTTTTGCCTTTAGACTTTCTAACCAAATTCCAAGCATACTTAGTTAGTCTAATGGTGGCAATTTTAAAACGTTTCTCATCATCAAACCCCTTATAATCACAAATTTTCTCAAGTTGACGAATCCATTCAAGTAAATCCTCGGGACTAGAATCACCAGTAAAGTCATCTAGTTTAATCCCCCTATCATTATCATAAGTCGGTTTAACAATTTTAACCTCTTCAACATCTCGATTCATAGTCAACGTGATTAGGGTCGTTTTTATTGTTCACTTTACCCGCAAGAATGTTATGAGCTACTGTTAATCTTTCCCTTTTTTCTTTTTCTTCATTTTGAGTGTTAAAGAGTTTCTCAATAAGAGCTTTTATTTCAGCCAATTCGCCATTATAACCCAATTAAGATGCTACGTCACGTAAGAAATAGCAAGCCACAACCACACACAAATCCCCAACAAAGGATCGACAAAGAAGAAGCACTTACCAATGCAAGAAGAATCCCTTCTATCCTCACCCTCCTGGAAAAATCTGATACCAACTGATATGATTACACGTCCAAAGTGAATGAGCAATCAAGAATCTCGAGCAAAGGATCGAACTTGATGAAGTAATGAAGTCCGAAAATTATGATTAAGTCACCGGATATGATAATTAAAATAAACACTCCTGAATATTTTAATTAACTCTTAATCTCACTTACACCACTCCTGGAATAAAGTAGATTAAACACTAAGTAAATAATCACTCCTGAAAATTACTCAATGGCCGAAAGTAATTGATCACACAATTAAATTCAATAACAAAGTTTTTAGGTAAATCTCACATGCTTTGAATGATAGCATGGAACTATTATTTATAGCCAACTAAACTTGTCCTCCAAGGACTCACAAGGCCGAAAATCAGCTCAAGGAAATTAAGGAAACATCCCTTAACTCCTTACATCCTAATACCTTGATTCTAGGAGAGAATAAAGGAGTATTTAAGGAAACCACAAATCAGCCCCTAAATCTCTTCACACGCCCAACACACTTAAGGAAACCAAGAAGTAAGGCAAGGAATATTACAACTCAATGACAACTTGCAACCTTGGAACACAAGGAGCCTAAACACACGCCTAAGACACGCCTAAGGATCCGAAATAAGGCAACTGAATTTCGGACCTTTATTGCTGAATTTTAAAGACTTAATTAAAATAACTAAGACTCTAGAAATGGTGTCATCTTCATGCTTCATCAATGGAATCATCGTCCCACTTAAGAAATGACACAAATGAGGAGTTTGAATTTAAATTGAACCCGAACACTTCAAGAACTAAACAAATCGGATCATTTGGAGCTTGACCTTGACCTTGACTTGTATCATTAGTACTAACCACGCCCAAAAGAGTGTGCCTTCCAGAAAGTGCATCCGCCACCACATTAGCCTTCCCCGTTTTATACTTCGACACAAAAGTGAATGATTGCAAGAACTCAACCCACTTAGCATGCCTCGTATTCAACTTGTGTTGGCCATGTATGTACCTCAATGACTCATGATCAGAATGTAAAACAAAGGATTGAGGTCTCAAATAGTGGCTCCAATAATCTAAGGCTCGCACCATAGCATAAAATTCTTTGTCATATGTGGAATAATTCAGCTTTCCACCACCCAATTTCTCACTGAAATATGCTATAGGTCTTCCACCTTGAATCAAAACTGCCCCAATTCCAGTCCCACTTGCGTCACACTCAACCTCAAAGGGTTTAGAGAAATCTGGTAGGCCTAAAATTGGTGCATTGCACATCTTATCCTTCACTAGTTCAAAGGCTTGTTGTGCTTCTTTAGTCCACTCAAACTTCCCTTGTTTCGTACATTCAGTAATAGGGCTCATAAGAGTGCTAAAGTTCTTGATGAATCTCCGATAAAATGAAGCTAAACCATAAAAGAACGTACCTCCGTTATAGTCCTTGGAATTGGCCACGTTGATATTGCTTCAATTTTACTTAGATCCACCTTGATTCCATCCTTAGATACAATGTATCCTAGGAACCCTAATTCTTCTTGCATAAACGAACACTTCTCCAACTTACCATACAATTGTTTACTTCTCAATACTTGGAATAAGTGGCGTAAGTGCTGTAGATGCTCTTCCTTGGTCTTACTATAGACTAGAATGTCGTCTAAGTAAACCACAATGAACTTGCCTAAAAAAGGCCTCAAAACAGCATTCATGAGACGCATGAATGTACTTGGTGCGTTTGTCAACCCAAATGGCATAACCAACCATTCAAACAAACCATGCTTTGTCTTGAAGGCGGTCTTCCACTCGTCTCCTTCACGCATCCTAATTTGATGGTAACCACTTCTCAAATCAATTTAGGAGAACAATTGGGAACCACTCAACTCATCTAACATATCATCCAATCGTGGTATAGGGAATCTATATTTGATGGTGATATTGTTCACAGCTTGGCTATCTATACACATCCTCCAAGTTCCATCCTTTTTTGGTACTAACAAAGCTGGCACCGCACATGGACTCATACTTTCACGTACATAGCCTCTCTCCATAAGCTCCTCAATTTGACGTTGGAGCTCTTTAGTTTCCTCGGGATTACTCCTATATGGGGGTTTATTAGGTATCACTGCCCCGGGAACTAAATCAATTTGGTGTTCAATTCCTCTCATAGGTGGTAATCCTGGTGGCAAATCACTAGGGAAAACATCCTCAAATTCGCCCAACAAGTGCTGCAAATCCGGATCCTTCTCTTCACTAGTCTCCGTCACTTCCTTGGAAACCAACATGAACACGACATTCTCTTCCAACATCTCCCTCTCAAATTCTTTTCCCCTAATGCACATTGTCGCCTTGGGTGTTGATGGTGTACGTCGAGTAATTTTGTATGGTGGCAAGGGCAATAAAGACTTCACCTTTCCCCCCATCGAGAACTTGTAAACATTACTCACTCCATCATGTGTGACTTTCCTATCAAATTGCCATGGTCTCCCCAATAGTATATGGCATGCATTCATTGGCACCACATCACAATCAATTTCATCTTGGTAGTTTCCAATAGAAAACGTGACCAACACTCGTTTTCTCACCTTCACCCCATTATCATCATCCAACCATCTCAATCTATAAGGTTTCGGGTGCTTAGTTGTAGGCAAGTGTAGTTTCTCCACCAAATCTGCCGAGGCTACATTGGCACAACTACCTCCATCGATGATTAGGCTACATACCATGTCCTTCACCCTGCACTTGGTGTGGAATATGGTCTCTCTTTGCTCCTCATGCTCCGGTGTACTAGTAACATGGAGGGCTCTTCTAAGGACCAACACACGCTCCTCATCATCCGTTTTCGGATTGCATATGTCCTCCTCCTCCTCTTCTTCTTCTTGTTCCCTAGCCATAAATGCTACTCTTTCAAATCTCCTCAATTTCCTCTATGTCTTGCATTGTCATCACCCTAGCAGTAGGACAATTTGTTCTATAGTGTCCATAGCCTTGACACTTAAAACACTTAACCTTCTCGATCTCCTTGCCTCCTACCTTCTCCTTCCCTTTTTGCTCTGATACCAAACTTGATCTATGTTAATCCGACGATTCCTCCAATCTTTATTGCCCTCCTTGGTAGTTGAATTGGTGGTGGTAGGGTTTGGTTTGAAAGCAACAAACGGTTTAGTGTAAGGCTTTGTGGGTCGAGACTTCTTTTGCTTTTCCACCTTCATAGCCAGCTTGCACGTTTCTTCAAAAGACAAGTATGGTTGCAATTCTACCTTGTCCGCAATCTCTTGGTCTAGGCCTCCCATGAATCTAGCCAACTTTTGGTCCTCTCTTTCTTCAATATCACACACCACTGAAAGGCGTTCAAATTCTCCTAAATAGTCCCTCACGCTCATCAACCCTTGCTTCAAAGTTGCAAACTTTATGTAGTTTCTTGTTGATAGGTTGTAGGAACATATCGTTTTTGTAGTTTTCGTTTGAGCTCTTCCCAACTTTCTATCCTTTTCCCTTGGCGTGCCTTTTTCCTCTTCAACCCCTCATACCATAGAGCTGCGTTCTTGGTGAGTTTAAGCACGGCAATTTTGAGTTTCTTCTCTTCGGTGTATCCTTGTATTCGAAGAATCTCTCCAAGGATCGTTCCCACTCCAAGTAACCCTCGATGTCCAATTTTCCATCGAAATCGGCACTTCTATTTTCATGCCCCTATCATCATCCTTATGGTGTCTTGGATCATCAGGTGGTTTCCTTGTCATGACCTCCAACCTAAGTTGTTCTAGGGCTTCTTGAATGGAATTGTTTTGGTTTGCTAGGGCATCTAGCAATCTATCTCTTCGTGCATCTGCTTCACTTGGTCCCATGATTACGCCCGATTGTTTGTTTCGCTGCGACTTCGTTACTGCTCGGAACGGGCTGAAATTTTGACACAACGTATCCCCCGTAAGTTAGCTATCCACAGAACCAAAAAAATCCAAATTCCGATGTGCCACGCGCCCACACGCGCCGTCACAGTGAACCTTGCTCTGATACCAAACTTGATCTATGTTAATCCGACGATTCCTCCAATACCCTTGATTGATGGTTCGAATTGTAAGACTAACTAAGATAGATTGTTTCTAGTAAGAAAGATTAGCTCTTAATTACCTTCAACGTTTGTTAATCTATGAAAAGATTAGCTCTTAACATAAAACTAACGGTGGTGTTTGATTGTTCAAAAGATTTGCTCTTAGGAACGTTCAAACGTTTTGTGATCTCGCAGCCTTTGAACTCTCGATCTCACGTTCTTAATGCTTTCTAATTCACACGAATTATCAAACTCAACAATAAGTTGTTAAACAAAATCAAATCTATCCTCATTAATGAAATCAGCAACATATATATAGACCTACTTATCCAAGTCCTAATAGGACAAGTATTACTCTACACGCCTAAACAAATCTAACACTAGAAAGACTCCAAAACCGAAAACAATAAGACTCCTAACCCAACAAGGATTAGTTACAACCAACTCCTAACAGAACTAGGAGTATAACCAACTACCTTTCCTAATCCAATTAGGAAACGTAAATCCAACATTCCTACTTGAACTAGGAAATCTCCAACACTCCTAACAGAACTAGGAGTGTAAATCCCTTTCCTATTTGAACTAGGAAACGCCACAACTCACAAACTCTACTGAAAATGTTGTTGGACGCTTGTTAGTGAAATGCAACAATGACCTTCATTGCCTCCAAGTCTATGGAAACTAATGGACCATGCACCGTCGATCCCCTTGCCAAGCATCAACTCTTGAACCTCATCTTCATTTGAATCACTTGTACTTGCTCCTGGATCACCTAATACAATTCGAAATAGCAAACATAAAGCAATAAAGACTCCAACACCTAACATAACTCCTATTGACAAACCGAATAGAAATATATATTAAATGACTCCTAATCCAACATGGATTAGTACTACTGTCTTCTAATAGAACTAGGAGAACCACCAACAATCCTAACATAACTAGGATTGCCAAGCAACCACCATGCACACCCTTGTAGCCTCCAAAATCGGTCCATGTGCTTCACTAAACCTTCCATGGCTGCCATCTAACTTCTTAGTAAGCAAAACCTCATGACCTTCCCTTGGTGTGCTACTTGCCTCCGCATCACATTTTCTCCCATGAATTTTGAAATAACCCCACCCTATTATTTTCATTTCTTTCATCTTGGTATTCTCCTAATAACTCATCTAGAGATGAGTTATCACAAGAAGTACCCCTTTCTTGTTTTTCATTCACAACCAAACCCTCCCCATTGATTCCACTAGATTTTCATATGAACTACAAATTACAAGAGAGGTGCTTTACTCCTTTTATTTTGTAGCTACTTTTGCAAGCAATGGTAAAGACAAATTAAGTTCACTTTCCACATCACTTGGATACATTGAAGCAACCATGTTTAAACTTGTGAGAATTTGATCACCATCACCATAACCTTGCTCGGGAAAATCTTCTTCAAAGGGATCAAAATTTGTGACATTATAAGAGCTGATAAGAGATCTCTTTTGAAAAAAAATTCCTTTAAAAGCAAATTCATGAAAACATTTTTCTTTCCCTTGTTCTTCTTTAATGTCTTGAATTATATCTTTTTTCTCAAGAGCAACTTCAAAATTATTTTCTTCTTTCCTAACTTCTCTTTAATTTCAAGTGCTTGAACCATTACCCTATTTCATTCATCTTCTTCTTCAAAACATTGATAATCATCCATAGACACATAAAACTTATTAGGACAGGAATGGTATGTATGCCCATAACCATGGCATTTTGAACATCTTGCACCATCAACCTTCCCTATTTCAAAGAAAATATCTTACCACATTATTTCTTTTTTCCTCTCTTCTTTTTCCACTGATTTTTTCTCCAAGTTCTTCAATTTTTGAGTTATAACCTGTAACATCTTAGCAGTATCATCACCAGCCATGTTTTTTCTCACTAATTTGCTAGACTATTACAGTTACAATGATGAAACTGCCCATAACTTCAAACAACATAACTAAAATGTAAACATCCTCGAGTCTATCAAAGGCTTACATATTATGAAAATTCAGGAAATTTTAAGCAGAATAAAAAAAAGAAACTTCTTAAAAGCTTTCTCGGACGAAGGATAAATCTTCCTTTGAAGTTGAGAGCGCAGGATTTGCTTCGTCCCTGACGCAGTTGCGAAAAAACGTGCCCAGTTTAATAGCTAAATAATTTGCAAAAATATGAAAATATATGTGAGTATTCTAGACAAAAAGTTTTTCAGACGAATCTCTCCACCAAAGCTCTCATACCAAATAATGTAAGTCTAATAACACCTTCCAAAGTGTTGGATGATGAATCTAAACTTAGGGAACCCAGAACACTCACTTTAAAACTCGAAAACACACGAAATTAAGGATAGTACCAAAACACAATAACACACTCAATGTTTTGGGGTTTTAGGCCTGAGGCAAGACCCACTCAACCTCTCCTAAGCTTACTACTCAAGAACTCACTCAAAGTAATAAGGGTAAGCTTTTACTTGAGACACACTCAAAGCTTAAACTTGAAAACACTATGTTTTTTAATCAAACTCAAATATGTCTATTACTTCTTATTAGCCCCCTATTTATAGGAAATACAAGCTAAGAAAGGAAGTAAAAACATCAGCTACACTTGCTAAGAAAACTATCCAAGAATGTAACGGTTTTGGACACTAAACACTCCTTAATTCACTCCTTGTAATTGTTCATTAATGAGTCGTTTTTTAGCAGCAAATTAAGAGCTTAAAACACTCCTATTACATGCCTACCTTAGAGCATAGAAAAACCTTAGCTATAGCTTATTACAACTAAAATCAAAACGCACTTAAGCAAATAAAAAGAGGCCCAAACATTAATTAGGCTTACAACCAACACAAGCACACAAAGACACGTGCATGTTCACGTGAAAAAACAGCAACACACGTCCATCACCTTCTTGCAGTAGCTCCTTGCGCCTTTGATCAACTTCCCATGTAATGCAACACTTGAATTTGGCGTAAAACTTATCCAAATTAAGTGTTTGACCACTTTTTCCGTAAGTTCAGAATGTGAACTTATTGATAGACCTATTAAAGTCCATGAAATGAGCCAAATTAACCGAATTATGGTTGTTATAAATCTAAGTATCAACACTGATAGTTGTAATTCCACATATAATTCATGGGCTTTTCATTTAGACCTTGGACTTGTATCAGTTTCCTACTCTTGAAGATCTTTCTAACCATAGGTCACATGCCTCAATATGATAACGGAAAGTGGCTGCCCTCTTCTATTCTTTTCTTCAGCTCCATTCAAGTTTTTCAGCCCTTTTTTGTTGACGTTTCAACTTTCTTGATGCCTAGGAAAGCTTTTAAGTGGTTCTTTGGCAAGCAACTGCATCATGCTTGCTAAGCTACTTGCTTAAGCACCTAGGTGACTAGGCACTTTACAAAAATCACAAGAAAATTTTAAGAAAAAACGTTTCAATTGTTGCAACAAAAACCGGCTAACTTACTTAAGCTTGTTCAAAACTTGTTTAACTAGGACTCTAGGATACTTAGCACTGATTAAACCTAATTAATCCTACTTAACCAAAATGACAAAATCTTAAGTAAGAATAAAAAACTAATTAAGTTCATAACAAAAGGAACTTTAGCTTTAGAACACGAGTGTAACTTGCTCATAAGCTTGCATCTTTGCTTATCCACGTTCATTGTCATCCGGTTTTGAGCTAAATAAGCTTTTTAACATCTTATTAACAATAACCAAATCTGGTATTTAAACAAACTTATGATTATTATCAAGACCAAGCTAGATGCATTTGCATCATTATCCCCTTCTTGAAGTAAGATTCATCCTCGAATCTTCAACTTCTCTTTGTACCTAAAACATGAAATATATTGTTAGTGTTCTCCCCTTCTTGGATTATTTCGTGGTTTTTCTCTCTTTAACTCTTTTCTTTAAGGGTATAAGGTTTGCACTTGGTTTGTTTTCATGTAGCTCACTAATTTCAAGTGGATTTTGGTTTTAATGTGGACGGCTCGAGTGTAATGGATTGAAAGTTTGTTTCTAGGCTATAAGTGTTTTCATAACCATCATGTTGAACTCGCTTATCATACATCCAAGGCCTCCTTAATAAGATTTCACATGCCTCCATAGGTAACACATCACAAAGCACTTTATCTTCATAATAACTGCCAAAAGAAAGACAAATTATTGCTTGGTTAGAAATTTCAACTGAAGTTTCTGATGCAAGTCAGACTATCTTTAATTGTTTTCTTAGTTTGTTGCTTGGTTTTACTTTACTTTTAAAGTGAAAGTAATTCATGTAACGAAAAATATGTCATTTGTTGTTATGTTAGTTAAGTTAGTTGAGTTGTTTAGGTTCAATAAATCCGAAAATAATTAGTAGAATTCAGTGCATTAGAAGGTCTTTTGTCATGGCTGTATTTTAGGAAAGTTCTCCTGGTCATTGACTTGTATGAGGCGTGCAAAGGGAATGCCCGAAGCTACCATGTGGTTTTTGGTATTAAAGGAAAGTATTCCATCTCTTTCCTTAAAGCTATTGTCTCCTTAAATTCAAGCTAGATTATAGGCTTAGGTTTAGGGGAAACTTTCCTAAAATTATTGCTAGTTGGTCGTGTGATGTAATGCCTTGGAGAGCAAGGTTTTGTTGCTACTCTTATTATAAATAGGCACGCCTAATCAATAAAAAGGAGAGAGTTGAATGAATTGTTTGAGTTATTCGAATGCTGTGTTGCATTGAATATTTGGTCGTCGTATCAAGAACATACAAATCGTGGTTTGTGTGCATCTCCTAGTCGAGGTTAGTGAGAGATCCTATAGTTCTCGAGGGAACAAGAGCCTATCTTTTAATTTTCGTTCATAATTATAAAACACCAAAAATAAATCGTACATTATGCTTCCGCAATCATATCAGTTGGTATCAGACCAGTGAGGTTGTGGAGGCGCGTGAGGGAGCGTGCAATCTTGGATTTAGTTGAAATTTTGTGTGGTAACAGTAGACATCTTGAAGTTTATTGTATCAAAATTTCCTAGCAATCCCACCAGTAACTAAGTCACAGCAAGCAGAAACTTTTGACAAAATTTCCTAGTAGATTGTTATGGGGTCTGAACTGGAAAAGTTGGATGATTTGCTTCAAAGACTTGAAAAGAATGAGTCTAGGTGTGAGAATTATGCCAAGCACATACTACAACTCCATGATGAAGTTGAAAGGCTCAATTTGGAGAAAGGAGATGATACAATAGGAGTGAGTTGATCAAGATTAGTGATCTACCGGAATTCAATGGATTAAAGGACCCTCAAGCTTACTTAAATTGGGAGAGAAGGGTTGAGAGGATGTTTGATCATAAAGATATGGATGATACTCGACGTTTTAATCATGCTATACTTAAATTTAATGATTATGCATCTGATTGGTATGATTCTTTCCAAGTCCAAAGAGTGAGAGATGGGAAGGAAAAGATTAAAACTTGGACTTCATTAAAACCGAAATTGAGAAAACGATTTGTTCCTAAGTCTTACAAGCAAGAATTATACCTTAGGCTAACTTCTTTTCAACAAGATCATCTTTCCATAGCCGACTATATGATTGAATTTGAGAAGTTATACTTGGCGTGTGGTTGCAAGGAAGAGGAGGAACAAAAGATGGCCAAAATTATGTTTGGTATGAATAAACCTATTGCTAATCTTGTTGAATTACAAACTTATAACACGTTTGATGAGTTGTGAATTATCAAGTAAGGTGGAAAGACAACAAAAGGAGGCAAAAGGCAAGGGTTCTCGTCCAAAACAAGAGGAGACCAAACCACTTAGTGTTTCGGATGGTCAAACAAAGGGTACAACTTCTTCTTTTACATCTGATTTTGTGAAAAAACTTACACCTTTTTCCAATGGACAGCTTGCTATGAAAGAAAAGATATGTTTTAAGTGCAAAGAAAGTAGTCATATTGATGCAAGTTGGACTATCTTTAATCGCTTTCTTAGGATGTTGCATGGTTTTACTTTACTCCTAAAGTAGAGGTTTTACATGTAACTAAAAATATGTCTTTTATTATGATTGTTAGTTAAGTTAGTTATTTCAAGTATTGGTTGTAATAATGTCCGAAATCTTAGAGTATTTCGGTTCATTGGAGTTTAGTTGTCAAGAGTTGTATTTTAGGAAAGTTACCTTAAGTTGGGAAGAGCTAGAGTGGCGTGCAAGGTGAGCATGGTAGCCGTGTGTTTTGGTGTAATTAAGGAAGGTATTGTATATCTTTCCTTAAGTTTTTGTTTCCTTAAAATTAGCTAGATTCTAGGCTAGAATTAAGGAAGGATACTTTCCTAATTTCCTTAGTGTGGGACGTGTGGTGTAGGAGTCTTGGAGAGCAAGGTTTTCCTTGCCTCTTCTACTATAAATAAAGGTGCCTATCCTCCTAAAAAGAGGTAGACCGATTTTGAGAATTGTGAGCGTTGCTTATTTCGGTTGTTAACCAAAACAATACTTGTTGCGACTTGTATTCATCTTCTAATTGCGATTAGGAAGAGACCCTCTTATTCCTGCGAGAATCAAGAGTACTATCCTTGTTTTTTATTTCTTATTTTCAGCATTCATTCATAATAAAAACATAAAAAGACGTCACTTAAAACTAGGTTAAAGTTTGTGAATTTTCGGACCTTAAAATTCATATCGCTTGGTATCGAGCAAAGAAGGTTGTAGAGGCTCGCGAGGGCGCGTGCTAGCTTAGATTGAGCTTAAATTTTGTGTGGAGACAGTAAACATCTTGAAGTTTGTTGTGTCCATATTTCGTTAATTCCGAGTTATAGCGAATCCACAGTCATCAAGACAATCCGACGTATTGCGTAACAACAATGGGAGACTTCGAGAAACAAGTGTTAGCTAGTTTTGAAAAACTTAATCAGGAGATTGCAAATCTCCATGGCAAGGTTAACTCCATGGAAGCTAAGACCACTGGAGGTTCTCCAACCTCCTTTGCAAGCAACTTTAATGGTGCTAGAAGAGAGGATGATCTGAAACTTGGAGATTTACCCGAGTTTGATGGTACCCAAGACGCGGATGCTTTTCTTGATTGGGAGCGACGTATGAACCGACTCTTTGATCACAAGGGTTTGGGCCAAAGTAAGAGTTTTTCTTATGCTACTTTGAAATTGACCAAATATGCTTCTCTTTGGTTGGAGAGTCTTCAAGCTCAACGTGAAAGAGAGAGCAAAGTAGCCCTTGAAACTTGGGCAGAGTTGAAGGCCAAGTTGAGAAAGAGGTTTGTTCCCCATTCCTATAAACAAGATTTGTTCTATATAAACTTAATACATTGCAACAAAATCATCTAAGTGTAGAACAATATGCTAACGAATTTGAACGACTAACTTTGGCATGTGAATGCAATGATGTTGATGAACAAAAATCGGCCAAATTTCTGGTTGGTTTGAACAAACCTATTGCTAATCAAGTAGAGTTGCAGCAATATTACACCTTTGATGAGCTTTGCACATTAGCTATTAAGGTTGAAAGGCAGCAACAAGAGACAAAAAGGCAAAGGTTTTCGTCCAAAGCAAGAGGAGAGCAAATATGTTGGTGTTTCGGATGGTCAAACAAAGGGTACAATTTCTTAAATTCCAACTTTTAACAATGGACAGCTTGCTATGAAAGAAAAGATATGTTTTAAGTGCAAAGGAAGTGGTCATATTCAATCACAATGCCCTAGCAAGGTGTTGGTTTCCTTAGCCGAACAACATGCTCTTTTAGCTTCGCTTCTAGCTGAAGAAGAGGCGAGTGATGGTGATGAACTTGACAAACAAGCTACGAATTTTAGTGGTCCTTTGCTGCAACCAGTCCCGGATCATAACACATTGGTACTTAGGCGCATGCTACATGTGGCGCCAACCATGGAGGATAAACATATAGAACAAAGAGAGAACCTTTTCCACTCTAGATGTTTAGTGAACGGACGACCTTGTCCCTTGAGAATAGATGGTGGTTCTTGTACAAGTGTGGCTTCAAAGAAAATGGTGGAGACCTTGGAGTTAGAACAATGATATCATCCAAGACCATACAAGCTGAGTTGGGTGAGTAATGATGGAGGACTTACTGTTAAGAAGCAAGCCTTGGTTCCTTTTGAGATTGGCGAATTCAAGGATGAACTATGGTGTGACCTACTCCCTATGGATGCTTGTTCCTTGCTGTTAGGACGTCCATGGCAATGGGATCGAGATGCTGTTCATCATTGCAAGCAAAATGTGTACACCGTAGCTTTTGGAGACAAACGAATTGGTTTGCAACCCCTACCTCCAAAGTACTCGAATGTAAGTGAAACCAAGAGTAAAGAGATAGATTCTTCACATAATGCAAGCTATGTTTCATCTTTTGATTCTAGGGAGATGACCAAGAAAGGGAGGAAAGCTTGGAAACAAGATCAACTACTTCAAATTCGGCAAACTTCTCCTATTCATGTTGGTGATTATGTATGGCTTTCACTTGCTGCTCAAAAGCTTTACCATAATTCCAAGAGTGACCAAGCTTCGGTGGAGGAAGGTCCATTCAAAGTGGTTCATCATGACAATTGGAATACTTACCAAGTGCTTCTTGGCAAAGGAGTGTGCGTGTCATTCGATCCATGTGAGAGATGGCTCATTTCTACAAATGCTAGTTATGTTAGGATTTGTGTTGTTTCCTAGTTCTAGTAGGAATAGGACTCTTAAATCCTAATCCTAGTAGGATTAGAACTCCTAGTTATGTTAGGAGTATAAAAGTTTATAAATTCTAGTTGAGTTAGAAGTCCAACTCCTAGTTGGATTAGGATTCTAATTGAAATAGAGTTATATCTTTAATAGGAGTCTAGTTAGTAGGCGCCAAGTTGAGCTTGTTCTACTTGGTTTAGGAGTTTGTTATTTCATTGTTATCTTATTCGGTTTTTAGTTATCTTTGTGAGTTTGATTAGGATTATGACTTAGGGCATTGTCCTAAGCATAGCAGAGTCGGTTTTGTTTTCCTTATAAATAGTTTAGGTTGTACGTTTATTACGGATCGAGTGAATGAATTAAAGTTTTGTGAGTTTTGTTAAAACTTAAGTGTGCAAACACAAACAACCTTGATTGCTGGTGGCTTAGCCTTTACGCATCAAAACCCTTAGTTTGTTCCTTGTGGTGGCTTTGCCTTTATCATTGAGCATCTAAGAACTATCCAACCCTTAGTTTGAGATTCGTGGTGATTAAATTCTTTATCGAAAATCAACTAAGTACTATCTTTTATTTTCTTTAAATTTCCGCACCCTAATTTAATCTTTTTAGTAGATTAAATATATCAGATGGTAACAGAGCAAAGGCATCTAAGTCCTCTTGGCATTTAGACGTTCTTGGAGAATAAGAAAGAAGCAAAAGAAAATCGTCTGTAAGAGACAGATTTTTGAGATAACTTTGAACAACTCGTTCTCCCACCTCCGATCAAATTTTTTGGTTTTTCTTGATTCTAAACTGGTCTATTTCAAGTCTAGTTTATTGTCCTAAAATTTCACAAGATTTCAAAATCGTTTGCTATTGATTCCAAGCAGATTTTTCGAGTTGGTCTAAAATCGGGTAAATCAGGACCAGTTTTGGGAAAAAATAAACTGTGAACTACTGGCTTCGAATTTTTGAATGAAATATTGGTCGAGTGTTGATGACATATAGGGCTAGTTGCTGGAAAAATTTCACGTGATTTCGAGGTGTTTTTCCGGGTATTCGTCACTTTTACTTGCATCAAAATTCTGGACAGTTTACAGGCCAATTTATGGATCGAGATCTCCGAAAACGGCAAAATCCGTGGACGAATTTTTTTCAAGAAGGGGAGTATGTGATGGAGGTCCATCTACACAATCTACACAAGATCCGAAACTGATTAATATGGTGGCTTTAACAATGCATGAGGTGTTGTCTTCTTTGATTCCTACTATGGTCATTGTTGAGTCCTTGATTAGCCATGTTCATTAGTTTCCTTTAGTGCTTGTCGAGTTGTAAAGAGTCCTTGTAAGTTTGGAGTCTTCGTTTGTTTGCATTGAAAGAGTCCTAGTGTAGTTGGAGTCTTTGATTGTTTTGATATTTTCGGGTGATTGTTTTAGGACAAGTTATTAATAGTTGAGTCATGTAATAAAGTTGTTAGGCAAGCTTGAAGCCACGTCCAACCATGCAGCAAGCAAGGAGGAGTTGAGGCCACGAAAATAGGAACTACTTCCTACATTGTGGCGCCATTATTCAAACTAGTGGACTGCATTGAGGAGTGGTTAGTTTGTTCCACAAATTGAGGCGTGTGAGACCCTCCTATTAGCCGTGCATCTCAACAAGGCTAGGAGCATATTCTCCACACTTTAACATGCCTACATTTGGGGGAGAAGTGCAGCAAGAAGTGGAGCAAGTGGGAGCATCCATAATGGCTCATTCCCCACGTTTTTCTTATATGGATTAGTGGAGATCATGGCTGTAGTTAATGTAGTTTATTTTTCATAATTTTAATTATGTCAAAAATCAGAAAATGGCTTGTAAGACTTGTATAAATACCATTGACATCAATGAGAAAGACATCAAGTTTTATGACCAAAAATACATGTGTGTATTAACCTTTGTTTTTCTTTGGCGTTTCTTGGATTGGAAACTTATAAGAAATTCGTCCTTTGCTTAATTAACTTTGGCAAGTTAATTTGTGATCTTAGGAAGTTCTAATTTCATTGAGTGGTGTTTCTGTATCTCTTTGAAGCTAGAATACACGCCCAAGTTGAGGGAAGCTTCGGTTCTTCTTTAGCTTGTTTCTATCTCTTCTTTGTATGTTCCTACTTGTATGTACGAGCATACATCAGTATGATCCATGTGAGAGATGGCTCATTTCTACAAATGCTAGTTATGTTAGGATTTGTGTTGTTTCCTAGTTCTAGTAGGAATAGGACTCTTAAATCCTAATCCTAGTAGGATTAGAACTCCTAGTTATGTTAGGAGTATAAAAGTTTATAAATTCTAGTTGAGTTAGAAGTCCAAATCCTAGTTGGATTAGGATTCTAATTGAAATAGAGTTAGATCTTTAATAAGAGTCTAGTTAGTAGGCGCCAAGTTGAGCTTGTTCTACTTGGTTTAGGAGTTTGTTATTTCATTGTTATCTTATTCGGTTTTTAGTTATCTTTGTGAGTTTGATTAGGATTATGACTTAGGGCATTGTCCTAAGCATAGCAGGAGTCGGTTTTGTTTTCCTTATAAATAGTTTAGGTTGTACGTTTATTTCAGATCAGAGTGAATGAATTAAAGTTTTGTGAGTTTTGTTAAAACTTAAGTGTGCAAACACAAACAACCTTGATTGCTGGTGGCTTAGCCTTTATGCATCAAAACCCTTAGTTTGTTCCTTGTGGTGGCTTTGCCTTTATCATTGAGCATCTAAGAACTATCCAACCCTTAGTTTGAGATTCGTGGTGATTAAATTCTTTATCGAAAATCAACTAAGTACTATCTTTCATTTTCTTTAAATTTCCGCACCCTAATTTAATCTTTTTAGTAGATTAAATATATCACATTCAATGCTTGTGATCTAGTTCCATGTTTTGAAGAAACTTGAGGTCAAGTTTTTTTTTTCAAGAGGGGGAGAATGATGCAAGTTGGACTATTTTTAATCGCTTTCTTAGGATGTTGCATGGTTTTACTTTACTCCTAAAGTAGAGGTTTTACATGTAACTAAAAATATGTCTTTTATTATGATTGTTAGTTAAGTTAGTTATTTCAAGTATTGGTTGTAATAATGTCCGAAATCTTAGAGTATTTCGGTTCATTGGAGTTTAGTTGTCAAGAGTTGTATTTTAGGAAAGTTACCTTAAGTTGGGAAGAGTTAGAGTGGCGTGCAAGGTGAGCATGGTAGCTGTGTGTTTTGGTGTAATTAAGGAAGGTATTGTATATCTTTCCTTAAGTTTTTGTTTCCTTAAAATTAGCTAGATTCTAGGCTAGAATTAAGGAAGGATACTTTCCTAATTTCCTTAGTGTGGGACGTGTGGTGTAGGAGTCTTGGAGAGCAAGGTTTTCCTTGCCTCTTCTACTATAAATAAAGGTGCCTATCCTCCTAAAAAAGAGGTAGACTGATTTTGAGAATTGTGAGCGTTGCTTATTTCGGTTGTTAACCAAAACAATACTTGTTGCGACTTGTATTCATCTTCTAATTGCGATCAGGAAGAGACCCTCTTATTCCTGCGAGAATCAAGAGTACTATCCTTGTTTTTTATTTCTTATTTTCAGCATTCATTCATAATAAAAACATAAAAAGACGTCACTTAAAACTAGGTTAAAGTTTTTGAATTTTCGGACCTTAAAATTCATATCACATATTCAATCACAATGCCCTAGTAAGGTGTTGGTTTCCTTAGCTGAACAACATGCACTTTTGACTTCACTTCTAGTTGAAGAAGATGCGGTTGTTGGTGATGAGCTTGACAAGGAAGCCACGGATTTTAGTGGTCCTTTGCTGCAACCAGTCCCTAACCACAACACCTTGATACTTAGGCGCATGCTACATGTGGCGCCAACTATGGAAGTGAAACATATCAAACAAAGAGATAACCTTTTTCACTCTAGATGTTTGGTGAAGGGACGACCTTGTTCCTTGATTACGGATGGTGGTTCTTGTACGAGTGTAGCTTCGAAGAAGATGGTGAAGACCTTGGAGTTAGAGCAACGAGATCATCCACGACCATACAAGCCGAGTTGGGTGAATAATGATGGGGGACATACTTGTTAAGAAGCAAGCCTTGGTTCCTTTTGAGATTGGCGAATTCAAGGATGAACTGTGGTGTGACATACTCCCTATGGATGCTTGTTCCTTGCTGTTAGGACTTCCATGGCAATGGGATCGAGATGTTGTTCATCATTGCAAGCAAAAGGTGTACACCGTGGCTTTTGGAGACAAACGAATTGGTTTGCAGCCCCTACCTCCAAAATACTCGAATGTAAGTGAAACCAAGAGTAAAGAGGTTGATTCTTCACAAAATGCATGCTATGTTTCATCTATTGATTCTAAGAGATGACCAAGAAGGGGAGGAGAGCTTGGAATCAAGATCAACTCCGTCAAATCCGCAAACTTCTCCTATTCATGTTGGTGATTATGTATGGGTTTCACTTGCTGCTCAAAAGCTTTACCATAATTCCAAGAGTGACCAAGCTTCAGGGGAGGAAGGTCCATTCAAAGTGTTTCATCATGACAATTGGGATACTTACCAAGTGCTACTTGGCAAGGGAGTGTGCGTGTCTTTCAATGCTTGTGATCTAGTTCCATGTCTTGAAGAAACTTGAGGTCAAGTTTTTTTCAAGAGGGGGAGAATGATGCAAGTCGGATTATCTTTAATTGTTTTCTTAGGTTGTTGCATGGTTTTACTTTACTCTTAAAGGGAAGGTTTTTCATGTAACCAAAAATATGTCATTTATTGTTATGTTAGTTAAGTTAGTTGAGTTGTTTAGGTTCAATAAATCCGAAAATACTTAGTAGAATTCAATGCATTAGAAGGTCTTTTGTCATGGCTGTATTTTAGGAAAGTTCTCTTGGTCATTGAGTTGTATGAGGCGTGCAAAGGGAATGCCCTAAGCTGCCATGTGGTTTTTTTTATCAAAGGAAAGTGTTGCATCTCTTTCCTAAGCTATTATTTCCTTAAATTCAAGCTAGATTATAGGCTTAGGTTTAGGGAAACTTTCCTAAAATTATTGCTAGTTCGCCGTGTGATGTAATGCCTTGGAGAGCAAGGTTTTCTTGCTGCTCTTATTATAAATAGGTACACCTAATCAATAAAAAAGGAGAGAGTTGAATGAATTGTTTGAGTTATTCAAATGCTTTGTGTTGCATTGAATATTTGGTCGTCGTACCAAGAACATACAAATCGTGGTTTGTGTGCATATCCGAGTCAAAGTTAGTGAGAGATCCTCTAGTTCTCGAGGGAACAAGAGCCTATCTTTTTATTTTCGTTCATAATTATAAAACACCAAAAACAAATCGTACCTTAAGCTTCCGATAATACACCCAAATGCCCTTAATGACTACCGTCGGTTAACTCCGTTAGTCTTAACCTTAATTAAACCCTAATTAGCCCTAATTAACCTAACTAAACCCTAACTTCTAACCCTACCCTAACCTTAACCACTAACTTCAAACCCTAACATTAACCTACCACCACCCAACCACCCAACCTCCACTCCTACAGCCCCACCACTCCCCACCGAACAACCCCACCAAACGCAGCCCCCAACCCCCCCCACCTCGCAGCCCCCAACCCCACGCGAGCCCACCCCCTCCCCCTTCCCCCGCCAAACTCCCGAAAATCCTTACCCCGCATCGAAATTACAAAATTAATTAGGGAGAGCTGCTGTATTTGCAAATCCAAAGAGAGTGGGGGAGCTGCACAAATTCGAAGGGGGTGGGGAGTTGCGCAAATTCAAAGGGGGGCGGGGGAGCTGCGCAAATTCGAAGGGGGTGGGGGTGCGAGGGGGTGGCGAAGGATGAGGGGCATTGGGGGTGTGGGAATTCGACGGGGGATGGGGGAGGAATGGATAGAGGATGCGGGGGTTGGGGGGAGGGGTAGGGGCTGCTAGGGGGTAGGGGGCTACATGTGTGGTTGAAGGGTGGGGGAGGGGTGGTGGAATGGTGGTTAGGGTTAGGGTACGATTAGGGTTAGGTTTAGGTTTAGGGTTAGGTTTAGGGCTAGGGGTTAGGGCTAGGGGTTAGGATTAGGGTTAGGATTGGAAGTTAATTAGGGTTTAAAACAGAAAATTAGAGTTAATGACTAAAGGAGTTAACCGTCGCTAGTCATTAAGGGCATTTGGATGTATTCTCATTAAAATGAGGAGTACCAGTTTCAAAAGTGCGAGGGTACCGACATGTCGCGTTAATTTCCAAAAAACTTGGGGGGTACTTGATTAAAAAATCGTATATTAAATTATTGTTTTTATGCATTTTTTTATTATGTCGGGATTTTTATAAAACTGTTGAAGTGTTGAGTTGTCTAAAATTGAAGTCAATGTCTTTTAATTCCTTTCGCTTTTGTTGTTGGTTGGGAGGGTTGTGTGCAGACTGAAACTTTTTTTTTACACAAAAAAAACCGAGTTAATCCGATTTTAAGGGAAAACCGGATCAGTTGAGGCCCTTAACCGATCCGTTTTTCCCTTAAAACTGGATCGATTGAAATTCATGAACCGCTCTAGTAAACCGATCGGATTCAATTTCGGATCTATTAATCCCATTTTGACCGGATCAGTTGGGCTTTTTACCACTAGTGTAAGCACTTCTTTTCTCAACACTTCGAAAACTTCTTATAAGTGTTTAGCATGCTCATGTTCACTCTTGCTATACACCAAGATATCATCAAAATAAACAACTACAAAACGACCCATAAAGGGTTTCATAGTTTCATTCATTAGGCGCATGAAGGTACTAGGTGCATTGGACAAACCAATGGGAATAACAAGCCACTCACACAAGTCCTCTTTGGTTTTGAAAGTTGTTTTCCATTCATCACCCTCACATTCGAATTTTGTGATATCCACTCCTCAAATCTATCCTAGAAAACAGTTTAGAGCCATTCAAATCATCCAACAAATCATTCAATCTAGGAATGGGAAATCGGTATTTTATGGTTATTTTGTTTATAGCTCTACTATCCACACACATTCTCCACTCACCATTCTTCTTAGGTACCAGCAACGTAGGGACAACACAAGGACTTCGGGATTCCCTAATCAATCCTTTAGCCAACATGTCTTCAACTTTTCTCCTTATCTCCTCAGTTTCTTTAGGCTTGGACCTATAGGCTGGTTTGTTTGGCAACATTGCTCCTGGAATGAAGTTAATTTTGTGTTGGATGTCACATTTTAGGGGTAGGGCATGAGGACTTTCTTGGGGAAAAACATATGTGTATGATTCGAGTAATGGAATGAGCAATGGGTGGGAAATCAAAGGGTGGTGTTTTCTTTGGTTTCTTCTTGTGCTTCACTCATCAAAAGCTCACACATATAAGAGAGCTCATGGTGTTCGGTTTGAAGTAGGGTAGTAAGGGAATGATACTTCTCTTTGGTGGAATGAATCTTTGTGTTGGCATCGGAAGGGATGGGGTAAGGGTAATCTTTTTTGATTTTTGATTAGGGAATAGGTGTTCTTGTAACCATCATGTATCACTCTTCTATCAAACAACCATGGACGACCTAGGAACACATGACATGCATCCATATAATTCACATCACACCAAAGTTCCTCCTTATACTTACTAATACTAAAAGATAAAAGTACATGGTTTGAGACTTGGATACCTTTACCTTGATTGAGCCATTGAATAACATAGGGGCGTGGATGAGGTGAGGTTGGTAGCTTGAGTTTATCAATCATTGTTTAAGCAACAACATTGGTACAACTTCCTCCATTAATGATCAAGGTGCAAATCTTTCCTCCAATAGTGCATCTTGTGTGAAAGATTTCCTCCCTTTGTCGCAATTCTTGATGATCAAGAACTCCACTAAAGGCCTTCCTAACCACCACGCATTCGCCTTCATCAGGACTGAATACTTCTTCTTCTTTTGTGTCTCCTTGCCATTCCATATCATACTCCTCATTCTCCTCCTTTTCTTCTCCTTGATATGCATTATACTCCATCAAAGTAACCACCTTCTTGTTAGGATATTCGGATGTTATATGCCCTAATCCTTGACATCTAAAGCATCTTCTTCCAACTTTGGTTGTTGTAGGGTTCGAAGGGGGTGTGTAAGGGGTTAAGGAGTGTTTGTTTGTGGATTCTTTGGAGTGAAAGGGACGTTCTTTTGGTAAGGGTCTGCTTTAGTAAAGGGACGTGAGGTCTCACCTTTACCTTTAGTTTTGTTTTGTTTTTCCACCTTGTGAGCAAGAAGAACAAGTTCTTCTAAGGTAGAATAGTGGTGGAATTCCACTACGTTGGCGATTTTACGATCTAAACCTCTAAGGAACTTCACCAAAGTTTGAGGTTCATCCTCTTGTACCTCATATTTCATGAGATAGGCCTCAAAGTCCCTAGCATAGGCTTCGACATAATTAGTTCCTTGTTGCAAGTGAACTTAGCAAAGTTCTCTTGCACATAATTGTAGACGCATAATCGTGTCTCCCCATTTAAGGATCCGATGATGAAACATATCGTGGTTTTAATTGGTCCGACCCAAGGGCAGAGCTGTCTGAAAAATCATCCAAAACCATTTCAAAAAGTTTTAAAGTCCTATTTTAAAGCCCAATTAATTATTCATGATAATTAATTGTATTTGAGCTCAATTTTTGAAAAGCCCAATTAATTGATAATTAATTGATTTATTATCCCGTAAAATCAGATATCCGTAGTTAAAAGATAAAAGAAAATCTTTAAAATGCGTTTTTATCAAAAAAAAAAAACTGTCAAAACATGTCAAAAACAAGGTTGTGCACTGAGCACACCAACGTGTGCTGAGCACGGCTGACTGTGCTGAGCGCATAGACCTGCGCCGAGCGTACGTGTCTGATACATAGACTGCCATGTAAGCCTGCGCCTAGCGCACAACCTGCGCCAGGCGCACAGAAATGCCACATATACTTCTGTTTCATGTAGAGTCCTGCGCCAAGCGCACCTCTCTACGTGTGACGCCACTTTTCTTTCTTATCCTTTTCAAAACGGGTACCACTTTTCTATTTGGGAATGCCGCGTCAATGCGCTTGACACGTCGGCTGCGCCAGGCGTAGCCGGCGCTTGAAAGCATGCCGTTTTCCCTATAAATAGGCCCGATTTCCATACGGATTGAAGACCATATTTTTGCACATAACACTCGACGAATACTTTACGAACCTTTTCGAACTACAAAACCTCCCTACAAAAATTCACACCGTTCAAACACAAATACATTCAATCTACATACATTCAAGCATTCCGATTTTCAGGCTTCATGATTGCTCGTCCTGAAGGTTGTCAATCTCACAGACCCAAGCCACGGTATAATCCTGAGGGTCCTTAAATAATTTTTTTTTATATTGAAGTTACTAATAGTTTTCTTTCCTGATGTAGATCTTTAATGTAAAATCGCTCTACTGTATATTCTAACTTCTTTTCTATACTTTGTTTTATGTTCATATTATTCTTGCCTTTGTATATTATATGCTTACCTGATCACTCTGTTCATATTATATGATTGTCCCTACATTATTGCTTTTATCACCCACATGTTGTTTATTATGAATCAAGACCTAAAGAACTGTTCTAATATTATCAGATTACTTTGAACAATTTGCTAGGTTCCCCTGTAATATTGATTGCATAATAACATGTCACTAAAAATTAGTCTTTTTATGTGTTTCCTGAACCTACTTAGACTAAATATTTTTTGGGTGTTTAAAACGTTATTTGATTATTCTTTGGCATAAAATCTGTAATGAATCGATATTTCGTAGAGGCCAACTTTAGGCGGATGTGGTTCATTATGACTATATTCGTACCCTCACCCCCGAACTCAATCTGTGGTTCATTTTGACCATCTATGGAGTCAGGAGGGGGAAATCTACATTGGATAATTTGTCCCTACGATTTTCCCATATCCAATTATGTTTATGATTCTTCCTAAAAAGAATTGTTGGCGACTTCTTTCAAAAACATATTTTTAATAAAAGCTTAACAGTGGGGTAGTCGAAAACAAATACGCGCTCACATCGCGTAGGTGAAATAAAAACACGCCTGCAATAATAAGTTGGTAGGAACTTGCTTCAAAAGCTTCTTCATTTTCTCCTATGAACGTATCTTCTCCTTGCTTTGGCTTTCACTTTTGCTACTAACACTAGCCCACCATGTTGATGCATGCTTTCTAAGTTTCAATGCAACCAACTTCACTCTTTTATCTTCCGAAACTTGCATATAATAAAAGACTCTCTCCACGATTCTAAGCCATTCTACAAACTCATGAGTGTCAAGTTTGCCATTATAATCAGGTATATCTACCTTGATATCATTAGAAGGACGAAAAACATTCCTCCTTGGACGCAAGGTAACATCACTATCTCCTCCATCCGAGTCACATTTCCTTCTCGTTGATGTGTGAGCCTAACTTAAAGTTGTCTAGCTCACTTGATCTTGGAGTAATGCCATTCTAGCATTGCTCTCTCGTCTTTCTTCTTCAAAGACCCTTAAAGTCTCACGCCAATTGCCTGAATTTTATTGTCCATCTCCCATGGTTAAGGTTTCAAGAGTAGGAAGTGTTTTGGGTGGTTTTTTTTATTTACGATTTTTGGGCAACGTTTGGGACGAGGCTAGGATTGTGTTTATGGATTAATGGTGGTTAAATAAGGTAGTATTTAAGGGTAGCCCCGGTACCAAATTTTGTATGTTCGTACAACCATGTAGGAACACACAAAGTATGCAGATAAAGCAAGTTATGGAAGAACCGAAGGGCACTCCTCAACTTGGGCTAAAATTCTAACTCCAATTGAAATACAGATGCACCACTCAATGAATATAGAATCTCCTACGATCACAAACTAACTTAGCCAAAGCTAGTTAAGCAATGATATGAATTTTAAGGTCCGAAAATTCACAAACTTTAACCTAGTTTTAAGTGACGTCTTTTTATGTTTTTATTATGAATGAATGCTGAAAATAAGAAATAAAAACAAGGATAGTACTCTTGATTCTCGCAGGAATAAGAGGGTCTCTTCCTAATCGCAATTAGAAGATGAATACAAGTCGCAACAAGTATTGTTTTGGTTAACAATCGAAATAAGCAACGCTCACAATTCTCAAAATCAGTCTACCTCTTTTTAGGAGGATAGGCACCTTTATTTATAGTAGAAGAGGCAAGAAAACCTTGCTCTCCAAGACTCTTACACCACACGGCCAACCATAACAATATAAGGAAAGTTTCCCCTAATCTTAAGCCTAGAATCTAGCTCAATTTATGGAAACTCAAGCATAAGGAAAGATACTCAAGACTTTCCTAAAAAACACTAGGACCACACGCCTATGCCTACAATCACACACCTACCCTTGGACTATTACAAGTCATCAGATTTTTCGGCCACCTTATTACAATCGACTAAAAATAAAAACAACTTAATCAACTAATTTAACTAACAAACATAATAAAAGACATATTTTTCGTTACATGTAAAACCTCTACTTTAAGAGTAAAGAAAAACCATGCAACAACCCTAAGAAAATGATTAAAGATAGTCCAACTTGCATGATGTATGCTCGTACATACAAGTAGGAACACACAAAGATGAGATAAAAACAAGCTAAGGAAGAAACCGAAGCTCCCCCTCGGCTGGGGCGTGAATTCTAGCTTCAAAGAGATACGAAACACCACTCAATGAAATTAGAACTTCCTAAGATCACAAATTAACTTGCCAAGGTTAATTAAGCAAAGGACGAATTTCTTATAAGTTTCCAATCCAAGAAACGCCAAAGAAAAACAAGGTTCAATACACAATCGTATTTTGGTCATAAAACTTGATGTCTTTCTCATTGATGTCAATGGTATTTATACAAGTCTTACAAGCCATTTTCTGATTTTTTGACATAATTAAAATTGCAAAAACAAACTAACTTAACTACCACTAAACACATGTTCTAAAACGTGCAAGAACATGCCACACTAAGCCGTTGCATAACTCCCATGATCTCCACTCTTAGCTGAATTACTCCTTGAATGTAGGCATGCCTTGGGGTAGAGAATATGCTCCTAGCTTGACTGATTTGCACGGCTAGTGGAAGGGCTTCACACGCCTCAAAATAAGGAACAACTAACCACTTCCTCCATGCTGGCCATTCGTTTGAATGAGGCGCACCAAACTAGGAATTAGTTCCTATTCTTGTGGCCTCAACTCCGCATTGCGTGCTGCATGGTTGGACGTGGCCCTTTGCTTTGCTAACAACTTCATTACATGACTCAACTAGTAATACATTGTCCTAAAACAATCAACCGAAAATATCAACAACAACAAAGACTCCAACTACACTAGGACTCTTGTAATGCGAACAAACTAAGACTCCATACTTACTAGGACTCTTTACAACTCGATGGTTTACAAAAATAAGAAGGAAACTAATGAACATGGCTAATCAAGGACTCAACAATGACCATAGAAGGAATTAAAGAACTTAAAACCTCTCGTAATGTTAGAGCCACCATGTGAAGTACTTTCGGATCTTGTGTGGAACTTGTCGTAGATGGTCCTCCATCATTGCATCAAGCAAAGGACGAATTCTCTAAGTTTCCAATCCAAGAAACGCAAAGAAAGCAAAGGGTTAATACACACTTGTATTTGTTGGTCATAAAACTTGATGTCCTTCTCATTTCATTCATAACTATTTATACAAGTCTTGATGTCCATTTTCTGATTTTTAGAACATAAAAGAAAATGCAAGAAAAATGAAAATTAACTACCACTATGTACATGTAATAGAAGGTGTGCTAATTGCGGCTAAGTAGTGGCTTAGCAGTCGTTTGAAGATGCCATAGCATGTTTCAAATTGCTTCAACAACCTCCTAACCACGGCCAAGGAAGAGGGGAATAAGGCGCCTAAAAATTAGGAACTAATTCCATGAGTTGCGCGTGCCTTTGAGCTGAACATGGGTGCCTCTTTTGTAGGAACAAACTCCTACTTTCACGGC
This sequence comes from Beta lomatogona, assembly GCA_947646795.1. NCBI lineage: Eukaryota > Viridiplantae > Streptophyta > Magnoliopsida > Caryophyllales > Amaranthaceae > Beta > Beta lomatogona. Next base: position 24,503 of record CANSNZ010000994.1, on the reverse strand, counting down.
AACTATACTCCTCTTGCCTTTTTGCTTCCCAACGTGCCTTAGTCATGCTAACAAACATCCTTCAACCTCTCTAACTACTGATTACACATTTATTACAAGACTCAGCACTTGAATAAAGTTTTTAAATAAACAAACAGCAGCAACAACCGAAAACAACAAAGGAAAGAAGAAGACTCTTATAATTCGACACTTAATGAAAAACAAACTAAGGAATTGAAATTGAAACTAAAGGAACTAAACAAACTAAGGACTCATCATCAATGAACAAAGAAGTATTCAATGAATTCAAAGTCTCACGCAAAGTAGAATCCACCATTGGAATGAGCTTAGGATCCTTAGATGAATTAGATGTAGATGGTCCTCCATCACCTTTCCCCTTGGTTCCCCTAGTAGAACCAGCAGATTGATCCTCATAAACTTCTTCTGTTTCCTTCTTCACGGCAGATTTGGTGACTCTCCTTCCTCTAGTCCTAGTAGAGGCAGATGGAGACACTTCCTTGTGGCCGCAACCACCGGATCTTCTTCCTCCTTTTGTTCCTTCTCAACAGGAACTTCAGTAGACAACTTTTCTAAAACCTTTTCAATAGTATCAGTAACATAATCCTTTTGATGTTCCCCCTCAGGAACAGCGTTACCCTTCTCAGTGGAAATTAGGTTGTGGGAAACTACAAAGGTGATTAGGTTTTCGTTTGAGAAGGTGGTTAAAGGTTTGACAGTTAAGGGAGTGGGATTAGGTTCATGAGTGGGTGGATGAGTGGGAGATAAAGTTACGGAGGGAGGTGGTTGAGGTAGAGGAAGCTAATTTTATGGTGGAGGAGGTTGATTTTGTGGAGTAGTTGTGGTTGGAGTTTGAGTGGTGGAGGGAGGATTTTCGGAGACAATGGTGGAAGAGGGAGGTTTTTCAGGTTGAGTAACAGATCAGGGGGTTTTCTTTAGAGAAGGAGGCAGCGAAGCTGTTTGGTTTTCCACCCTTCTTCCTTGCGGTAACTGAATTTTTCTTCCTCATTGATGAAAAATAGAGTACCTTGGAGAAACCGCTTTTAGAGAGAGAGTGAGAGAGATTACTCGAGTGTGATTTGAAGTGATTGCATAGAAAAGGGGGATAAATATTGGAAGATTACAGTTGAAATTTTAAAAAGCAATTCAAATTTCGGGAGTAATTATAACTTCCCATAAATATCTCAACTCCCGAAAAAAAAGGGGTGTACAAGAGTTGGACATTCGACGTGCCTTTTTAAGGAAAGATAACTGCACTAAAATATCTTAACTTGTAGAACTTAAGATATTCGCTTAATTTTCGGAAAAAATCAACTTCCCAAAAACATATTTGTGCACTACTGCTATTCTTCTTAGTTGTTTCGTACAAGAAACACTTGCACCTGGTTCTGGCAACTTAGCATGATTTCACCTTCATACAAGCAACGATTCTCTCTAATCTTGGGAGAATAAGAAAGCATCTACATGACAACCTGAAGAATTATGCAATGATATATGTAAGCAATTTCATATCAAAGATAATCTAACCATCAGGGGAAACAACTGAAGCCAAATAACCTAAACCTAATAACTCCTAAATAAGACACATACATAAACTTAGTTAAACCTAATAAGACTCTTTATATACAAAGGACTCTCTACACAAAGGTTTTGTGAAGATATCAACAATATGATCTTCACTTTTGCAAAACAATAACTCAACCAATCCTTTCTCAACATTATCCCTAAGAAATTGATGTCTGATCTCAATGTGCTTGGTTTTAGAGTGGTGAATAGGATTTTTTAAAATATTAATAGCATTAGTGTTGTCATACATGATAGGAACTCTTTCCTAGACAACACCACAATCTTTCAGCTGGTTCCGTATCCACAACAGCTAGGAACAACAAGTTGTTGTTGCAATATATTCTGATTTTGCTGTGGATAAGGCCACCGATTTTTGCTTTTTACACTAGTAGAAAAAAGCCCAACTGATCCGGTCAATTTGGGTTTATCTGATTCGTAATTGGACTGAATAAGTTGGGCCTATAGCAGTTGAGGGCATATATTAATTTTAAAAAAAAGGCATAGCACTCTGCACTTCGAGTGTTGCAGGGCTTGCAACAATTGGGCGAACATAAACCAAATCATGGTATCCCAAAGTAAAAAAAAAAACATATGAATTACAATACATTACAATAAAGAAATGGCAAAATTGGCCTCAGCACCACAAACTATGGCGTGGCTGCATTGAACGCCACCAACTTTTACTAGTAGCCAAAACACCACAAACTATTGGCCTGGGTGCAGTGAGTGTCATAAATGACTCTGAAGCTAACTTTTCCCGACACATGTTCACGTGACTTAGGCTTCTAATCAATGAAAAAATGGGATAAATGAAAGATGATGTATTTGATCTAGGAAAACCAAATACTAGAGTAAACGTGCGGAAGATTGCGGTATTAATTCGAACAAAGGTAACCAAGGATTGTTCCTAGTTGCTCAATGATAAAGGCAAAGCCACCACAAGGAACAAACTAAGGGTTTTGACGCGTAAAGGCAAAGCCACCAGCAATCAAGAGGGATGAATACTCAAAGCATTCGAAAAGCACAAAGCATAAACCGAATTCATTCACTAAATCACACGTACAACTTAAGCTATTTATAAGCACACATAAAACGTAAATCCTAATAGGTTTAGGACAATTCCCTAAATCCTAGACTCCTAAATGAAATCAAACACCTAACAACCTCCTTAAAAACCGCCACTTAGGCTAACACTCCTAAGAATATCAAACTCTACTCTAAAAACCGATTCTAGTTAGGAAAACACTCCTAAAGCAAATCAAACACTACACTCCTAGTTGCTGGTCATAATCAAGCTTTACCATGCATACTAGTACGTGTGAGTGTGATGATGATCCTAGGAATCTTCCATGCATAGCCTCAATTGACTCCACATCCAAAATGACACTCTTATGCATTAAGGCTAGCACATCCTCATCCCTACTTGGATCATACTCCTCTTCTTCGAAAACAATTGTCCTCAATTGAGCCACATCATCATCATGAACATAGGGGGATAAGTCGCCAATGTTGAATGTAGAACTTACACCATAGTCTTCCGGCAGCTCCAACTTGAAGGCATTGTCGTTATACTTCTCAATGATTTTGAAAGGTCCTTCCGATCTAGGCATCAACTTGTTTTTTCGCATATTAGGAAACCTTTCTTTACGCAAATGTAGCCATACCAAATCACCAACCTTATACTCATGTTGCTTGCGGTTCTTGTTGGCTAACACCTTGTACACTGTCGTTTACCTTCTCGATCCTTGCGCGTACTTGGGCGTGCAACTTCAACATGGCTTGCGCCTTAGCTTGAGCATCTCCATGCACGTAATCACCCTTTGGCAAAGGAATGAGATCAATAGGCAATCTTGGATTGACACCATACACTACTTCAAACGGAGAATGACGAGTTGCATAAGTAGGAGATCTATTGTATGCAAACTCAGCATGAGATAACTTGACATCCCAATCCTTAGTACTCTTGCTAACCAAGCCTCGAAGCAAAGCCCCAAGTGTTCGGTTTGTCACTTCCGTCTGCCCATCAGTTTGAGGGTGATGAGAAGTGCTAAAACATAGCTTAGTACCAAGCATCTTCCCTAAAGTCTTCCGAAATAACTCATGAACTTGGTGTCTCGATCACTCACAATTGTTTTAGGCACCCCATGTAAACGTACAATCTCTTTAAAATACAAATCAGCCACTTTTGATGCATCATCCGTTTTGTGGCAAGGAATGAAGTGAGCCATTTTAGAAAAACGGTCCACCACCACCATTATGGAGTCCTTACCTCTTTGTGTACGAGGCAAACCCACAATGAAATCCATGGAGACATCCTCCCAAGGGAATTCCGGAACAGGTAAGGGAGTATACAATCCTTGATGAAACGTACTCTTTGCCTTCTGACAAGTAGCACATCTAGCAATAACTCCTTGGACATCTCCTTGCATCTTTGGCCAATAAAAATGCTCTTGCAACATTGTAAGTGTCTTGGTAATACCAAAATGGCCAGCAATGCCTCCCCCATGAGCCTCCCTAACAAGTAATTCACGAATTGAACAAGATGGAATGCAAAGCTTGTTACCTTTGAAAAGGAAACCCTCGTGCATGACATAGGATCCCACGGCCCCTTTGACACATTCACCAACAATAGGCCCAAAATCAACATCTTCCTTGTAATACTCTTTAAGAAGCTCGAACCCTAACAACTTGGATTGTAACACACCAATAAAGTATGCCTCCTTGAAAGAGCATCAGCTACCACATTATTTTTGCCTTCTTTGTACTTGGAAGAAAAGTTGAAAGATTGAAGGAACTCAACCCATTTTGCATGCCGTGGATTGAGCTTTTGTTGCCCATGTATATGCTTAAGAGCCTCATGATCCGAATGCAACACAAAGTGACTAGGACGTAAATAATGACTCCAATGATCCAACGCCCTCACTATTGCATAGAATTCCTTGTCATGGGTAGAATAGTTTAACCTTGCGCCATTCAATTTCTCACTAAAATAAGCTATGGGACGCTTACCTTGCACCAAAACTGCTCCAATGCCAACTCCACTAGCATCACACTCCACCTCAAAAGGTTGTGAAAAATCAGGCAAAGCTAGGATGGGCGTGTTGCACAATAGTTGTTTAATAGTCTCGAAGGCTTGTTGGGCTGCCCTACTCCACTCAAACTTCCCTTGCTTAATACATTCGGTCATGGGAGCCATAATGCTACTGAAATTCTTCACAAAACGCCTATAAAAAGAAGCAAGACCATGAAAAGACCTTACTTGGGAGATAGTAGTAGGCGTAGGCCACGAATTTATGGCTTCCACTTTGGAGGGATCAACCGAAACGCCATCCTTAGAAACTATATAACCAAGAAAAGTGACGCTGGGAACAAGGAAATAGCACTTCTCCACCTTAGCATAGAGTTGCTGCCTCCTTAACACTTCGAATACGGCCCTCAAATGGCCCATATGTTCAGCAACACTTCGACTATAAATCAAAATGTCATCGAGGTATACCACCACAAATTTGCCCAAGAAAGGTTTGAGCATTTCATTCATCAACCGCATGAAAGTACTAGGAGCATTAGTAAGACCAAATGGCATCACAAGCCATTCATAAAGACCCACCTTAGTCTTGAAAGCCGTCTTCCACTCATCTCCTTCCCCTCATTCTAATTTGGTGGTAACCACTTCTCAAGTCTATCTTGGAGAACACTGTCGAACCATGCAATTCATCAAGCAAATCATCAAGTCTAGGAATAGGAAACCTATACTTGATAGTTATATTATTCACAGCTCTAGAATCAATGCACATGCGCCAAGTCCCATCCTTCTTTGGCACCAACAAAGCCGGAACAAGCACAAGGGCTCATACTTTCCCTCACATATCCCCTCTCCATCAACTCCTCAATTTGTCTTTGAAGCTCTTTCGTCTCTTGAGGGTTACACCTATAGGCTGCCTTGTTTGGTAAAGAAGCTCCAGGAACAAGGTCAATTTGGTGCTCAATGCCTCTAATAGGTGGTAATCCCGGGGTAAATCATTAGGGAACACATCCACAAAGTCCTCCAAAATCTGAGTTACACACTTAGGAACGGTTGGTTGTGAGTTTGTGGTGCTCTCCTCACTCACTTGAACCAACAAATACCCACCTCCCTCCTTCTCTAACTCATGAGTAATTTGTTTTTCAGTCAACAACAAACTCTCTTTGGCGTGGGGTTTAGAGACAACAAGAGGTTTCAAGGCGGTTTTCTTATTCCCAATAGTGGCAATATACACATTGGCACGTCCATCATACTTCACAAACCGATCATATTGCCAAGGACGCCCTAATAGGACATGACATGCGTCCATATTCACCACATCACATAACACTTCATCCCTAAATTTACCAATTTCAAAAGAAATAAGGGCTTGTTTATTTACCTTAACATCGCTGCCATCACTTAGCCAATGTAATTTGTAAGGTTTTGGATGAGGTGTGGTTGGCCACTTAAGCTTATCAATCAACGTAGTAGAGACCACATTGGTGCAACTTCCCGTGTCAATGATCAAATCACACAATCTTTCTTTCACAAGGCAACGTGTAAGGAAGATTTTGTCCCTTGAGTCTCCAAGGGTGCTGCTTTGGAGTGAAGGGTGCGCATGATGAGTGCTTGGCCCTCCATCACCGGTTCCTCCTCCGAATCGGCTACATATGCGTCCTCCTCATTGCCCCCCATACTCCTCTTCTTCGAAGCTTGGGTCCTCCTTGGAAGCATATGCCTCGTCAATCTCACGAATGTCCCTCAATGTCATGACACGATTGTTTGGACAATCTTTGATCACATGGCCATACCCCTTGCACTTAAAACAAATTCGTCTCTCCTCCGTGGGTAAGGGTTGTGATGACTTGCCCTTGTCTTGCTTGAATTTGTCAAACTTGGGCGTGAATTTGGACGTGTTGCCCCCACTTTTCTCTCCTTGAGTTTTCTCAAAACTCCTCACAAACGGCTTTGGAAACGATGCCTTCTTAGCTTTGGCATGTTTCTCAACTCTCATGGCTACTTGACATACCTCCTCAAAGCTCCAATAGGGTTGCAAATCAACCTTCTTCGATATTTTCTTGTCAAGACCCCCAATAAATCGTGCTATTTTAAACTCAACTTTCTCCTCCACATCGCACATCATGGTCAATCTTTCAAATTCAGCCACATATTCCTCGACACTAAGGGTGTTTTGCTTGAAAGCTTGAAGCTTTATGTACATGTCTTGGATAAAATCCGTGGGCAAAAATCGTTTCTTCATACGAACCTTGAGTTGTTCCCATGAATCAAGGCGTGGCTTCCCTTCCTTCCTCCGTTTGTTTTTGAGATTTTCGAACCAAAGGCTTGCATAGGATGTTAGTTTTAGCACAGCCACCTTAAAAACGCTTGTGATCATCATAATCCTTATAATCAAAAACGCGTTCAATCCTTTGTAGCCATTCTAAGAACTTTTCAGGTTTCATGCTGCCATCAAATTCGGGAGATCAAGTCTCTATCCCCTATCATCATCATGCTGCTGTTGCCTTCGTCGAGGTCTCCCTTGGGGTTGCTCCCCTTCCGAACTAGACTCATGTATAGAAGGCACACTCCTACTAGGACTAGGAGATTGATTTCTATGCGGAATTCCTTGTTGATTTCGGAAAAGATGAACAAGTTCATCCATGCGTGCTCTTAGGTCGGCTATTTCTCTATCTCGACGCAATTCATTGGCTTGATTGAGTGTAAGGCCTCGAGGGACTCGAACCTCGTTGTCCTCGTCACTTTGAGCACCGTCCATAATGAAGATTCCAAACAGAACTTGGATCTTGGACGAATTTTTTTGCCCTTCACGTTTCTAGTGTGAAGATATTTAGTAAAGTTTTGTGAAAAACACAAAATCTTGAGGAAAAGATGGAGTCTTGGAAGGTTTCTTTGAACGTGTTTGTGTAATGGAGGGATGTACTTTAGTGAAGTTTTGTGGAAATTTCGGAATCTTGAAAAAAAGGTTCAATCTTTAAGGTGTTCTTGAAGGTTGAATACTCTCCTTCAATGGCCGAAAAAATTCTCAAGGATGAGAACCAAAGCTCTGGATACCAAGATGATGTATTTGATCTAGGAAAACCAAATACTAGAGTAAACGTGCGGAAGATTGCAGTATTAATTCGAACAAAGGTAACCAAGGATAGTTCCTGGTTGCTCAATGATAAAGGCAAAGCCACCACAAGGAACAAACTAAGGGTTTTGACGCGTAAAGGCAAAGCCACCAGCAATCAAGAGGGATGAATACTCAAAGCATTCGAAAAGCACAAAGCATAAACCGAATTCATTCACTAAATCACACGTACAACTTAAGCTATTTATAAGCACACATAAAACGTAAATCCTAATAGGTTTAGGACAATTCCCTAAATCCTAGACTCCTAAAAGAAATCAAACACCTAACAACCTCCTTAAAAACCGCCACTTAGGCTAACACTCCTAGGAATATCAAACTCTACTCTAAAAACCGATTCTAGTTAGGAAAACACTCCTAAAGCAAATCAAACACTACACTCCTAGTTGCTGGTCATAATCAAGCTTTACCATGCATACTAGTACGTGTGAGTGTGATGATGATCCTAGGAATCTTCCATGCATAGCCTCAATTGACTCCACATCCAAAATGACACTCTTATGCATTAAGGCTAGCACATCCTCATCCATACTTGGATCAAAAGAAAAAGGAAAAAATGGGGAAAAAAAAATTAACACGGATTCCCCGCCCTCGGCAAGAAAAGTTAGCTTTGATGTCATTTATGACACTTGCCGCACCAGGCCAATAGTTTGGGGTGTTTTGGCTATTAGTCAAAGTTGGTGGTGTTCGGTGCAACTGCGCTATAGTTTGTGATGTTGAGGCCAATTTTACCTAAAGAAATAGAAGTGGATTATACAAAACATATGAATTAAAATCAAAAATCAAACACGAACAGAATATTTTATACAAAACATATGAACAAAAAAACGAAAATTAAACACAAATTACATAAATTACGATAAACAGACACAATTACACAAAAAGGAAACATAAACCCTCAAATCTAAAAATTAAAATTGAAATAAATTACAAAGCCCATATCTAAACGAAAATCAACCAAAAATCAAATCGAACAAAAATACAAGAAAACGAAGATATAAATGAAAATAAAAAAGAAATAAAACGAAAAACTAGAGAAATTAAATGAAAATCAATCATTTTAGTCTAATTACAAAGAAATAAATTTGACCATAGATAAAATAATGAAAAATATTAACTTAAATCTGGAATTACAACGAGATTAAAATACGAAAAAAAAATCAGTAATTAAAAACGAAAGACCTTAACTAAAAACGAGATCTGGAATTACTACATCGACGAAGATGAACTACGAGCGAGGAGATGAGAAGTGCTGGCAAGATGAACGCCGAGGGGCTGAGAGAAGATCGAGGAGTTGATGAACAACGGGGTGAAGATTTGGCTTTGTTTGTCTTCGCTGATGAACGATGAGGTGAAGATCGACGAACGAGCGAACATTGCAAGAGAGGAGGTTGCTTCGTCGCCGAGGAGAGAGGAGGTTGCTTCGTTGCGAGGAGAGAGGAGGAGAGAGGGATTGTTGGGTGATTTTGCGAAGAGAGGGAGGAGAGATGCGAGGGAGAGGAGAGAGAGAAGAGTAAGAGAGAGACAGAGGAGGGAAGAGGATGAGTGAGAGAGAGAAAGGAGGAAATCTCGCCGTCAGTGGGTTAGGGTTTATGTGGGAGGATGGGAGATGAAAAACTGAGAGAGGGAGAGATGATAGAGCTAGGGTTTAGAATGGGGGGATAAGAGAAGCGTGGGAGGGAAATGAGTGATAGGCTAGGTTGGTTTCGTGGGCGGCATTCTATATATGAATTGAAGCCCAACCGATCCGGTTCCATATATGGACCGGATCGCTTTAAAAATTCACATTTTCGGTTATTAAATTTGGGCAAGTAACCGGATAAACCGATTCGGGCATGTGTAAAACTGGATCAATTGACTTTAGCTAGTCCGATTTTCCTAAACCGAATCCGTTAGTTTGTGTCATTTGACCTTTTTCCACTAGTGTTAGAGCCCCTTAAGATCAGCCATGAGCCTAAAAAATGAGCCATACCAGATGTGTTTTTCTTATTAACAAGGAAACCAACATAATCCGCATATATGTACCCTACCAGCTCAATAGAAGTGCCTTTGGGGTACCACAAGCACAAGTCATCTATTTCCACCAACTACCTAAGTATTCTTCTAACAACCTTTAATTTAGATGAGACTCATAGGAATGGTTTTGAAATCTTGTACACAGTCATACAGAGAACACAATATCAGGTTTACTTGCAGTTAGGTACAAGAGGGAACCAATCATACCTCTATACAATGAAGTCTTCACATCCTTCCCTTATAATTCAGCATCAAGCTTTGTGGAAGTGGGAACAGGAGTGTCATAGGCTTTGCTATTCTCCAGACCATACTTCTTTAGAAGCTCTCTAAGGTATTTCTGCTGGTGAATCATGATTCCATCAGCTGTTTGCCTAATCTGTAAGCCAGGGAAGAAACCAAGTTCTCCCATCATGCTCATTTCAATCTCACTGATGCGGATCCAAAGGCATCAATCCAAGAGGAGCCAATTTCACTTCTAATGGAGCATATGGGGTTTACATTGATGCCTAACAAGAATGCATTTGTGTCATGAGTCACTTGGCTCGAGGAAGAAAATGATTTAACTTAGTGTCATTGTTAGTTAAAAATGTTAGTTAGTTAGTTAGTTAAGTTGTTTTTAGTTTAATAAAGTCCGAAAATTATAGCTAATTTCGGTTTAGTAGGAGTATACGTTGTCATGGTTGTATTTTAGGAAAGTTACCTTAAACTTGTGGGAAGAGTGGCGTGCAAGGTGTAGCCTTGAGTGCCGTGTGATCTTGATGTAATTAAGGAAAGTATTGTATACCTTTCCTTAAGCTATTGTTTCCTTAAATTTAGCTAGATTCTAGGCTAGAATTAAGGGAGAATACTTTCCTAATGATGTGGACTCAATTCCACACTTTAGTGAAGTTTTAAATTTCCCAAGAATATTGAAAGAAAGATTGGTTCTTGATGGTTTCTTGGTTGAATCTTTGACGAACAAACTCAAAAAACACTCGAACAAAAGGATAGTACTATTTGATTGAACACTCCCGATCTATCAAATAGGGTTTTGATTCAATTAGGTCACTCCTGGCCTAATTAATCAAGCACTAAATCCAAATCACTCCTGAATTGAATTCAATGGTTTTTAAACACACTCAAACCACTCCTGGAATTAAGTTGTTTAACACTAACTAATAAACACTCCTCGAATATTAATTAATGGTTTGTAAGCAATTAAACTCACGAAATAAACTTTCATAAACTCATAATCTTTGTTTTATTATAGATCGAAAAAACGCCTTATATAGGCATTGCAAATACCTAATTATACTAGGACTAGAAAACATAAAAGATAACAAAGAAATAACAAACTCCTAAACCAAGTAGAACAAACTCAACTTGGCGTCTACTAACTAGACTCCTATTAAAGATATAACTCTACTCCAATTAGAAACCTAATCCAACTAGGATTAGGATTTCTAACTCAACTAGAATTTATAAGCTATTATACTCCTAACTGAATTAGGAGTTCTAATCCTACTAGTATTAGTATTTTAAGAGTCCTATTCCTACTAGAACTAGGGAAAACAACACAAATCCCTAACAGAACTAGGATTTGTAGGAAATGACCATCTCTCATATGGATCATTAACAAATAAAATTAACATCAAAACACTATTCACAATCTTCAATTGTATGATGATCCAAGCACAATAATTCATAAGATCCACTAATTTGGTTATCTTCAATCTTTTCATTGGATGCATATCATTCTCCCCTTCTTGAAAAAAATTCGACCTCGAATTTTACTGAATCTCAACTGTAGAACATCATGATCAACTGATATGATTACACGTCCAAAGTGAATGAGCAATCAAGAATCTCGAGCAAAGGATCGAACTTGATGAAGTAATGAAGTCCGAAAATTATGATTAAGTCACCGGATATGATAATTAAAATAAACACTCCTGAATATTTTAATTAACTCTTAATCTCACTTACACCACTCCTGGAATAAAGTAGATTAAACACTAAGTAAATAATCACTCCTGAAAATTACTCAATGGCCGAAAGTAATTGATCACACAATTAAATTCAATAACAAAGTTTTTAGGTAAATCTCACATGCCTTGAATGATAGCATGGAACTATTATTTATAATAGAGTAAACTTGTCCTCCAAGGACCAAGCAAGGCCGAAAATCAGCCATAAGAATTAAGGAAACACTCCTTAATTCCTTACATCCTAATCCCTTGAATCTAGGAGAGAATAAAAGAGTAAATAAGGAAACAACCAAATCAGCCCATAATCCCCCTTCACACGCCTAAACACACCAAGAAATAAGGAAAGTATTACAACTCAATGACAACTTGCAAACTTGGAGCACAAGGACCAAATCACACGCCTAAACCAAATCAAACGCCTAATCTTGGTCGAAATATCACAAGATATTTTCGGACCTTTATTTGCTGAAAATTAAAGACGTAATTAAAATAACTAAGACTCTAGAAATGGTGTCATCTTCATGCTTCATCCATGGACTCATCGTCCCACTTGAGAAATGACACAAATGAGGAGTTTGAATTTAAATTGAACCCGAACACTTCAAGGACTAAACAAATCGGATCATTTGGAAAGACCTTGACCTTGACTTGTATCATTCTCCCCCTCTTCAAAAGAATTTGTCCTCAAATTTTCATCATCTAAATAAGGACTAAGATCACCAACATTGAAGGTTGCACTCACACCTCCATAATCACTTGGAAGCTCGATCTTATAAGCACTTTCATTAATCACATCAATAACTTTGAATGGACCATCAGCTCTAGGCATAAGCTTGTTCTTCCTTCTACTTGGAAATCGTTCTTTCCTCAAATGAATCCAAACCAAATCACCAATCTGAAATTTCGGTTGTCTTCTATGTTTGTTGGCCCGTTCTTTGTATTGAGTATTCATCTTCTCAATTCGTGCTTTCACTTGCTCACAAGTCTTCTTAAAGGCTTCCAACCTCTTCTTTGAATCAACATGAATTTCAGATTTAGTTAATGACACAAAATCAATAGGAAGGAAAGGATTGATACCATAGACCACCTCAAATGGAGACTTAGAAGTAGTAGAAGAATGAGCTCGATTATAAGCAAACTCGGCGTGAGCTAGCTTTATATCCCAATCCTTTTGTGTCTTACTCACCAAGCCACGTAACAAAGCTCCAAGAGTTCTATTAGTCACTTCTTGTTTGACCATCTGTTTGAGGATGATGACTTGTGCTAAAGAGTAACTTAGTCCCCACCATCTTCCATAAGCTCCTCCAAAAATGACTAAGGAACTTCGTATCACGATCACTAACAATACTTCTAGGAATACCATGCAATCGAATAATCTCTTTGAAGTACAAATCCGCCACATGCAAAGCATCATCGGTTTATGCATTGGAACAAAGTGAGCCATCTTCGAAAATCGATCCACCACCACCATAATGGCGTCCTTCCCCCTTTGAGTTCTTGGTAATCCAACAATGAAATCCATACTCACACTATCCCAAGGTGTATCGTGTACGGGTAATGGAGTATAAAGGCCTTTATGGAAGGTACTCTTCGACCTTTGACAAGTAGCACACTTACTAACCACCATATGAACATCCCTCATCATATTAGGCCAATAAAAACTCTCATTCAAAGTGTCTAATGTCTTTTGAACACCGAAATGACCAGCCACCCCTCCACTATGAACTTCTCTCACAAGCAACTCCCTCACGCCACTTTTAGGAATGCATAGCTTGTTCCCCTTAAACAAAAACCCCTCTTGTACCACAAACAAACCACTAGGACTCTTAAAGAACTCACGGAAATCATCATCATTATCATACAAATCCTTTAAGTGTTCAAACCCCAACACCCTTGCATCAACCATGGCCAAAAGATAGGAACGCCTAGAAAGGGCATCCGCAACAATGTTACTCTTACCTTCCTTGTACTTGGACGAAAATGTGAAGGCTTGTAGGAATTCAACCCACTTAGCATGCCTATGGTTGAGCTTTTGCTGCCCATGGATGTATTTGAGTGCTTCATGATCCGAATGAAGAATGAAAGGCTTGGGCCTCAAGTAATGAGACCAATGATCCAAGGCTCTCACAATTGCATAGAATTCACGATCATAGTTGGAGTAATTGAGTTTGGCGCCACTCAACTTCTCACTAAAGTAGGCAATGGGCCTCCTTTCTTGAAGCAAAACCGCCCCAACTCCAAGTCCACTAGCATCACACTCAACTTCGAACAATTTGTTGAAATCCGGCAAGGCAAGGATAGGAGCGTTGCAAAGTAACTCCTTGACTTCATCAAACGCCTTTTGAGCTTGAGAGTTCCATGAAAACTCCCCATTTTTCATCAAATCCGTGATTGGTGCCATGATAGTTGAGAAATTTCGGATGAATCTTCTATAAAAGGAAGCTAGACCATGAAAGCTTCGACATTCATGAGCACTTGTAGGCGCCAACCATGAAGACATGGCCTTGACTTTTTCCGGATCCACATGAACTCCATCCCTAGACACAATGTAACCAAGAAAAGCAATACTAGGAACAAGAAAATCACACTTTTCCATTTTTCCATACAACTTTTGCTCTCTTAATTTTTCAAATAAAGCTCTCAAGTGAAGTAAATGAGACTCAACACTAGTACTATATACAAGAATATCATCTAAATAGACAACAATAAACTTGTTAAGAAAGGGACGTAGTACCTCATTCATAAGTCTCATAAATGAACTAGGAGCATTGCAAAGACCAAAGGGCATCACCATCCACTCATATAGACCTTGTTTGGTCTTGAAAGCAGTTTTTCCATTCATCTCCTTCCCGAATTCTCATTTGATGATAACCACTCCTCAAATCAATCTTCGAAAAAATCGAAGCTCCATGTAGCTCATCAAGCATGTCCTCCAATCTAGGCATAGGAAAACGATACTTGATTGTAATGTTGTTGACGGCTCTACTATCAATACACATCCTCCAAGTACCATCTTTCTTAGGAACAAGCAAAGCGGGAACGACACATGGACTCATGCTTTCTCTTACATAGCCTCGGTCAATCAACTCTTCAATTTGCTTTTGTAGCTCCTTAGAAGCTACGGGATCACATCTATATGCCGGCTTATTTGGCAAAGGTGCGCCTGGCACAAGATCAATAGCATGCTCAATGCCTCTCAATGGTGGTAATCCTTGAGGTAATTCTTCCGGAAAAACATCACAAAATTCGTCCAATAGAGCTGCAAGTTTCGGACTACTAGAAGAAACACCATTAGTCAAAGCAAGTTTAACACATAAAGCATAACAATGTCCTTCCAACTCTACCTCTTTCTCGAATTCTTTGGCCGAAAGAAACAAGTTTTGTTTCGTTTCAACCACCTTCTTGGGTGCCATGGAACTAGGAGACAAAGGAACCAACCGAATCTTTTTAGAACCCATCAAAACCGTGTACACATTGGTTTCGCCCTCATGAACAACTTTTCGATCATATTGCCAAGGTCTACCAAGAAGAAGATGACAAGCACTCATGGGTAGAACATCACCCCACAACTCATCTTTGTAACCCCCAATAGAAAACGACACAAGAGCTTGCTTTTTCACCAACAAACCCGTTTTGTCATCCAACCAACTCAACTTATAAGGATGTGGATGGTCTCTAACAATCAAATTCAACTTAGAAACCACATTAGAAGCAACCACATTCGTACATGAACCACTCGTCAATAATTACATTACATGTAAACTCACCAATTCGACATCTAGTATGAAACAAGTTTTCTCTTTGATCATGGTTAGGAGAATGATCAACATGCAAGGTTCTCCTAATAACAAGCATCCTAGATTCATCTTCGGCATATGCAATCTCATTATCATCACTTTCACATTCTTCCTCCTTTTCACACACAATGTTATACGTTCTTTCTTCCTCCTCTATTTCCATGTATTGTCTCATCGTTAAGGTCTTCCTAGATGGACAATTACTAGCAATGTGACCCCTCCCTTGACACTTAAAACACTTTCGAGTTTCCTCCCATTTTTCTCTAGGAATCACCAATTTAGGACGGTCTCCCTTTTGTTCCCCCCTTAGAAGGATTATCTTTTTTCTCAAAGGTTTTAGAAGAGTTAGAAGAAGAAGAAGGGACGAAAGAAGAAGAAGAGCTGGTCTTATTATGGCCGAATTTTCCCCATATGGTTTCTTTTCCTCCAATTCATGCCTTTCAAATTTTAAAGCCAATCGACACACATCATCAAAAGTACTATAATTCGACACATCAACCTTTCTAGCAATAGATTTATTAAGTCCATTAACAAACCTAGCAATTTTCTCTTGTTCGACCTCCTCAACATCACAAATCAAACACAACTTGTCAAATTCAACCATGTAATCATGCACACTCGACACATCTTGAGTCAAAGAATTTTTTTCTCATGTATTGTCGTTGAATAAAATCACTTGGAACAAACTTCTCATGCAATTTCCTTTTAAGCTTAGTCCAACTTTTAAGCTTAGGTTTCCCAAGTCTCGCCCTTTTTTGCCTTTAGACTTTCTAACCAAATTCCAAGATACTTAGTTAGTCTAATGGTGGCAATTTTAAAACGTTTCTCATCATCAAACCCCTTATAATCACAAATTTTCTCAAGTTGACGAATCCATTCAAGTAAATCCTCGGGACTAGAATCACCAGTAAAGTCATCTAGTTTAATCCCCTATCATTATCATAAGTCGGTTTAACAATTTTAACCTCTTCAACATTAGATTCATAGTCAACATGATTAGGGTCGTTTTTATTGTTCACTTTACCCGCAAGAATGTTATGAGCTACTTGTTAATCTTTCCCTTTTTTCTTTTTCTTCATTTTGAGTGTTAAAGAGTTTCTCAATAAGAGCTTTTATTTCAGCCAATTCCGCCATTATAACCCAATTAAGATGCTACGTCACAGAAGAAATAGCAAGCCACAACCACACACAAATCCCCAACAAAGGATCGACAAAGAAGAAGCACTTACCAATGAAAGAAGAATCCCTTCTATCCTCACCCTCCTGGAAAAATCTCGATACCAACCGATATGATTACACGTCCAAAGTGAATGAGCAATCAAGAATCTCGAGCAAAGGATCGAACTTGATGAAGTAATGAAGTCCGAAAATTATGATTAAGTCACCGAATATGATAATTAAAATAAACACTCCTGAATATTTTAATTAACTCTTAATCTCACTTACACCACTCCCGGAATAAAGTAGATTAAACACTAAGTAAATAATCACTCCCGAAAATTAATCAATGGCCGAAAGTAATTGATCACACAATTAAATTCAATAACAAAGTTTTTAGGTAAATCTCACATGCCTTGAATGATAGCATGGAACTATTATTTATAATAGAGTAAACTTGTCCTCCAAGGACCAAGCAAGGCCGAAAATCAGCCATAAGAATTAAGGAAACACTCCTTAATTCCTTACATCCTAATCCCTTGAATCTAGGAGAGAATAAAGGAGTAAATAAGGAAACAACCAAATCAGCCCATAATCCCCCTTCACACGCCTAAACACACCAAGAAATAAGGAAAGTATTACAACTCAATGACAACTTGCAAACTTGGAGCACAAGGACAAAATCACACGCCTAAACCAAATCACACGCCTAATCTTGGTCGGAATATCACAAGATATTTTCGGACCTTTATTTGCTGAAAATTAAAGACTTAATTAAAATAACTAAGACTCTAGAAATGGTGTCATCTTCATGCTTCATCCATGGACTCATCGTCCCACTTGAGAAATGACACAAATGAGGAGTTTGAATTTAAATTGAACCCGAACACTTCAAGGACTAAACAAATCGGATCATTTGGAGCTTGACCTTGACCTTGACTTGTATCATCAACCTTACTCTTGTCGAACCCATAAGAATGAGCTAACGAAGTATCAAGATCTCTCACGACAACCTTACTTGGCAAGTTGCGATAGTAGAATTGTTGGACAACTCTTCAATAACATTGACAACAAGAGAAGTACTGCTAGAAATTTCTCTAATTTGCTCTTGTTGCTTTCCCTCGAGAATTTGTTCCACAACTATATTCTCGTGTGCAATATGATCTTCAATATTAGTAGCATCTTCCCCTTCCAAGCCGATAGAATCATCAATTAGAACTTCATGTATAACTTTGTTCTCATTGGAGTCATCTATTATAACAACACTTGTCTCCATTTGTTGTTCTTGCTTCCGTTGCATTGCACGCTTTTCCCTAGTTTCAAGTTTTGGCATTAGGTCGTTCAAGATGGTTTGCATCTCTTTAACGATTTGATCTCTACTTGTGATTAAGTATTTAAGTTCGTGGTACACAAACTCATAGAGATTTCTTCCCATTACGTATGTCCAGTCAAACAAACATAAAAAATCGCACCTTTATTCGAACCGTGGCACCAGATTTCTCTAAACATCGAACAAGTTACAAAATTCGTAACTCCACCAAATGAACTCAAAATATTCTGAAATTTTAATAGAACTTAAATCTATATGTTTCCAGATCACAGTAAAAATTTAATTCAAAAATCCCCAGCCAAACGCTTGCAGTAGTCAACGAAGTCACCTATGCCGATTCCCTGTGAAGCTGACACAACTAACAAGAACCGTATCGAAAGTGTATCAAACGATCTCCAAATTGCATGAAATTTTAGGAAAGTAAACTAGACTTGAAATAGACCAGTTTAAAATCAAGAAACTCCGAAAAATTCGTTTCCTAGTAGGAGAACAAAACAGAACAAAACGTACCAAATTCCGGATGAATGCGGAACGAAATCAAGCACCTTTCTCCGCCTTTCTTTCGACAAGCTTTGATACCAATTTGATGTAGACATGATTCCACACTTTCGTGAAGTTTTAAATTTCCCAAGAATCTTGAAAGAAAGATTGGTTCTTGATGGTTTCTTGGTTGAATCTTTGACGAACAAACTCAAATAACACTCGAACAAAAGGATAGTACTATTTGATTGAACACTCCCGAACTATCAAATAGGGTTTTGATTCAATTAGGTCACTCCTGGCCTAATTAATCAAGCACTAAATCCAAATCACTCTGAATTGAATTCAATGGTTTTTAAACACACTCAAACCACTCCTGGAATTAAGTTGTTTAACACTAACTAATAAACACTCCTGAATATTAATTAATGGTTTGTAAGCAATTAAACTCACGAAATAAACTTTCATAAACTCATAATCTTTGTTTTATTATAGATCGAAAAAACGCCTTATATAGGCATTGCAAATACCTAATTATACTAGGACTAGAAAACATAAAAGATAACAAAGAAATAACAAACTCCTAAACCAAGTAGAACAAACTCAACTTGGCGTCTACTAACTAGACTCCTATTAAAGATATAACTCTACTCCAATTACAAACCTAATCCAACTAGGATTTGGATTTCTAACTCAACTAGAATTTATAAGCTATTATACTCCTAACCGAATTAGGAGTTCTAATCCTACTAGTATTAGGATTTTAAGAGTCCTATTCCTACTAGAACTAGGAAAACAACACAAATCCCTAACAGAACTAGGATTTGTAGGAAATGAACATCTCTCATATGGATCATTAACAAATAAAATTAACATCAAAACACTATTCACAATCTTCAATTGTATGATGATCCAAGCCCAATAATTCATAAGATCCACTAATTTGGTTATCTTCAATCTTCTCATTGGATGCATATCATTCTCCCCTTCTTGAAAAAAATTCGACCTCGAATTTTACTGAATCTCAATCGTAGAACATCATGATCAACCTTACTCTTGTCGAACCCATAAGAATGAGCTAACGAAGTATCAAGATCTCTCACGACAACCTTACTTGGCAAGTTGCAGATAGTAGAATTGTTGGACAACTCTTCAATAACATTGACAACAAGAGAAGTACTGCTAGAAATTTCTCTAATTTGCTCTTGTTGCTTTCCCTCGAGAATTTGTTCCACAACTATATTCTCGTGTGCAATATGATCTTCAATATCAGTAGCATCTTCCCCTTCCAAGCCGATAGAATCATCAATTAGAACTTCATGTATAACTTTGTTCTCATTGGAGTCATCTATTATAACAACACTTGTCTCCATTTGTTGTTCTTGCTTCCGTTGCATTGCACGCTTTTCCCTAGTTTCATGTTTTGGCATTAGGTCATTCAAGATGGTTTGCATCTCTTTAACGATTTGATCTCTACTTGTGATTAAGTATTTAAGTTCGTGGTACACAAACTCATCGAGATTTCTTCCCATTGCGTATGTCCAGTCAAACAAACATAAAAATCGCACCTTTATTCGAACCGTGGCACCAGATTTCTCTAAACATCGAACAAGTTACAAAATTCGTAACTCCACCAAATGAACTCAAAATATTCTGAAATTTTAACAGAACTTAAATCTATATGTTTCCGGATCACGGTAAAAATTTAATTCAAAAATCCCCAGCCAAACGCTTGCAGTAGTCAACAGAAGTCACCTATGCCAGATTCCCGTGAAGCTGACACAACTAACAAGAACCGTATCGAAAGTGTATCAAACGATCTCCAAATTGCATGAAATTTTAGGACAGTTAACTAGACTTGAAATAGACCAGTTTAAAATCAAGAAACTCTGAAAAATTCGTTTCCTAGTAGGAGAACGAAACAGAACAAAACGTACCAAATTTTGGATGAATCTGGAACGAAATCAAGCACCTTTCTCCGCCTTTCTTTCGACAAGCTTTGATACCAATTTGATGTAGACATGATTCCACACTTTCGTGAAGTTTTAAATTTCCCAAGAATCTTGAAAGAAAGATTGGTTCTTGATGGTTTCTTGGTTGAATCTTCGACTAACAAACTCAAATAACACTCGAACAAAAGGATAGTTGTTGTAGATGGTGTCAAGCTGCTCCACCATTAATGATTGCTAAGGATACAAAGCTAATTCATTTGGTTGGCGAATGTATCTTCCTTCTTAAACTTGATAAATTAAAAGCTTCTTTCATGGAGGTCTTTAATCTGATTCATTAAGTTATATCATTTCTTGCTTTCTTTGTTTTTCATTCGAATAAACTAGGAGTCCTTAAGTCCATAGGAGTGTTCTTTCTTTCTTTAGGTATGTCCATGTATTTTTGCTTTGAGTTGTAACTTTTATTTGAGTCCTTAGTTGCAAGTAGGAGTCTTGTAATCCTTAATGCAAATCGTGTTTCTTTAGTTTGAGTTGTATTAGGACATGTTTAATGAAGAGGAGGACGTGCAAAGAGAGATGTGGAAGACGTGTGGAAGCAAGTGTGTGAAAGTGGCTGGAAATTAGGAGTTTGTTAAGCTCTCAATCACACGTCCACAAGCAACAACTTCCCCTCTTTAGGCGTGCAAGAGTGGAGTCCTAGCTTTGCTTGGAGTGTTTGAAATCAGCAACAACACACGCCCAACATGGAGTAGAGGCGCCACAATTGTAGGAGTTGGTTAACCCATGTCCATTAGAGCCGTTTGTGGCTTAGTTAGTTGGTTAGTTGCTTAGGCCACTTCTAGCATGTTTTAACCCATGTTCTAACATGTATTAGTGGTAGTTTATTTCTTTAATTTAATTAGTTTATTTTAAATTGTCAAAATCAGAAAACTAAGTTGTAACAAGTCCTATTTAAATCGGACAACATGAATGAAATGGATATGACTTTTATGACTTAAAACGGTGAGTTTATACTTTGCTTAATACTTTGCATTCTTGGATTGGAATCAAGTGTTTAGTGCTTAAGCTTAACTAACCTTGCAAGTTAGTTTGTGTTCTTAGGAGCTTTTAGATTGCTTGGTGGTGTGACTTATCCAAGTAGTTTAGGAGTTTGCTATTCAATCGAACTTGTGGATTCAAGTCTTTCGTGATCCAAGTATGGATGAGGATGTGCTAGCCTTAATGCATAAGAGTGTCATTTTGGATGTGGAGTCAATTGAGGCTATGCATGGAAGATTCCTAGGATCATCATCACACTCACACGTATTAGTATGCATGGTAAAGCTTGATTATGACCAAGAACTAGGAGTGTAGTGTTTGATTTGCTTTAGGAGTGTTTTCCTAACTAGAATCGGTTTTTAGAGTAGAGTTTGATATTCTTAGGGAGTGTTAGCCTAAGTGGCGGTTTTTAAGGAGGTTGTTAGGTGTTTGATTTCTTTTAGGAGTCTAGGATTTAGGGAATTGTCCTAAACCTATTAGGGATTTACGTTTTATGTGTGCTTATAAATAGCTTAAGTTATGCGTGTGATTTAATTAATGAATTCAGTTTATGCTTTGTGTTTTTTCGAATGCTTTGAGTATTCATCTCTCTTGATTGCTGGTGGCCTTGCCTTTACGCATCAAAAACCCTTAGTTTGTTCCTTGTGGTGGCCTTGCCTTTATCATTGAGCAACTAGGGAACTATCCTTGGTTACATTTGTTCGAATTGATATTACAATCTTCCGCACGTTACTCTAGTATTTGGCTTTCCTAGATCAAATACATCATCTTGGTATCCAGAGCTTTGGTTCTCATCCTTGAGAATTTTTTCGGCCATTGAAGGAGAGTATTCAACCTTCAAGAACACCTTAAAGATTGAACCTTTTTTCAAGATTCCGAAATTTCCACAAAACTTCACTAAAGTACATCCCCTCCATTACACAAACACATTCAAAGAAACCTTCCAAGACTCCATCTTTTTCTCAAGATTTTGTGTTTTTCATAAAACTTTACTAAATATCTTCACACTAGAAACGTGAAGGGCAAAAAAAATTGGTCCAAGATCCAAGTTCCTCAGTTTGGAGTCTTCATTATGGACGGTGCTCAAAGTGACGAGGACAACGAGGTTCGAGTCCCTCGAGGCCTTACACTCAATCAAGCCAATGAATTGCGTCGAGATAGAGAAATAGCCGACCTAAGAGCACGCATGGATGAACTTGTTCATCTTTTCCGAAATCAACAAGGAGTTCCGCATAGAAATCAATCTCCTAGTCCTAGTAGGAGTGTGCCTTCTATACATGAGTCTAGTTCGGAAGGGGAGCAACCCCAAGGGAGACCTCGACAAAGGCAACAGAAGATGATGATGATAGGGGATTGAGACTTGATCTCCCGGAATTTGATGGCAAAGACGAAACCCGAAAAGTTCTTAGAATGGCTACAAAAGATTGAACGCGTTTTTGATTATAAGGATTATGATGATCACAAGCGTTTAAGGTGGCTGTGCTAAAACTAACATCCTATGCAAGCCTTTGGTTCAAAAAATCTCAAAAACAAACGGAGGAAGGAAGGGGAAGCCACGCCTTGATTCATGGGAACAACTCAAGGTTCGTATGAAGAAACGATTTTTGCCCACGGATTTTATCCAAGACATGTACATAAAGCTTCAAGCTTTCAAGCAAAACACCCTTAGTGTCGAGGAATATGTGGGTGAATTTGAAAGATTGACCATGATGTGCGAATGTGGAGGAGAAAGTCGAGTTTAAAATAAGACGATTTATCGGGGGTCTTGACAAGAAAATATCGAAGAAGGTTGATTTGCAACCCTATTGGAGCTTGAGGAGGTATGTCAAGTAGCCATGAGAGTTGAGAAACATGCCAAAGCTAAGAAGGCATCAAGCTTCCAAAGCCGTTTGTGAGGAGTTTTGAGAAACTCAAGGAGAGAAAGGAAAATGGGGGCAACACGTCCAAATTCACGCCCAAGTTTGACAAATTCAAGCAAGACAAGGGCAAGTCATCACAACCCTTACCCACGGAGGAGAGACGAATTTGTTTTTAAAGTGCAAGGGTATGGCCATGTGATCAAAGATTGTCCAAACAATCGTGTCATGACATCGAGGGACATTCGTGAGATCGACGAGGCATATGCTTCCAAGGAGGACCCAAGCTTCGAAGAAGAGGAGTATGGGGGCAATGAGGAGGACGCATATGTAGCTGATTCGGAGGAGGAACCGGGTGATGGAGGGCCAAGCACTCATCATGCGCACCCTTCACTCCAAAGCAGCACCCTTGAGACTCAAAGGGACAAAATCTTCCTTACACGTCGCCTTGTGAAGGAAAGATCAGTGTGATTTGATCATTGACACGGGAAGTTGCACCAATGTGGTCTCTACTACGTTGATTGATAAGCTTAAATGGTAAACCACACCTCATCCAAAACCTTACAAATTACATTGGCTAAGTGATGGCAACAGATGTTAAGGTAAATAAACAAGCCCTTATTTCTTTGAAATTGGTAAATTTAGGGATGAAGTGTTATGTGATGTGGGTGAATATGGACGCATGTCATGTCTTATTAGGACGTCCTTGGCAATATGATCGGTTTGTGAAGTATGATGGGCGTGCCAATGTGTATATTGCCACTATTGGGAATAAGAAAACCGCCTTGAAACCTCTTGTTGTCTCTAAACCCCACGCCAAAGAGAGTTTGTTGTCGACTCGAAAAACAAATTACTCATGAGTTAGAGAAGGAGGGAGGTGGGTATTTGTTGGTTCAAGTGAGTGAGGAGAGCACCACAAACTCACAACCAACCGTTCCTAAGTGCGTAGCTCATTTTGGAGGACTTTGTGGATGTGTTCCCTATTGGTTTACCCCCGGATTACCACCTAATGGAGGCATTGAGCACCAAATCGACCTTGTTCCCCGGAGCTTCTTTACCAAACAAGGCAGCCTATAGGTGTAACCCTCAAGAGACGAAAGAGCTTCAAAGACAAATTGAGGAGTTGATGGAGAGGGGATATGTGAGGGAAAGTATGAGCCTGGGTGTCTGTTCCTGGCTTTGTTGGTGCCAAAG